>CAUYUJ010016106.1:235626-265626 GCA_963575745.1 Prorocentrum cordatum
AAGTCGCTCAGCGCTCCGACCATCTGCCTGACGGCGCCGGGGGCGTCCTCTCAGCGGACGACGAACGGTGCCAGGCATCACTGGCGCCTGTCAAAGCAACAGCCCCAAAAGAGCAGAAAAAAACGTTGCGTTGTTGTTAGCGTTTTCAGCCTGTCAAGGAGCACAGAATAGGAAACGCTAAAAAAGCCCCCAGGGCGCGTTTTCAGGCGAACCAAGGGCACCAGTCGTCGGGAGCGCCTGTCCCAGGGCGGCTGCCACGTCTATGCCGCCATCGTGCTGCCACGAGGTAGCTGCGAATATCAAGGAGCCAGGGGGCTCTCCTCTGGCCACGGCGACCCCCGTCCACGAAGAGGCTCCCCGACCTGGATCTGGGGAGCGGCCGGGGAAAGCAGCGCCCCTCCTGCGCCCAGAGCGATGATGAGTTCAGCGTCTTGACCGTACCCCCACGGCGGCACGCGGCAGTACACCCTGCGAAATGCCTGAGAAATCATGGGTTAAGAAACTCATAGTCTCAGAACTTGAACAAACATCCAACATTTCTACTAAAATATTAAGACTTAGATTGAAACGTTAAGAATAATCGAGACTCTGGCCGAAAACTTAAGTTTTCTTAAGCATCGCCAAAGGTGTATGAACTAGCCGATCGCGCCGGGACAGGTCGCCCCGACGGCGGGTGCCCGTGCGCTGTGCCGCTCCTCGTCCGCGGGCCCTCGCCCTCCGCTTCGCTCCTCGGCTCGCGTGCTCCTCCTGGTTCGCATCCTTGAAGGGGCCCTGGGACACACAAATAAATACACAAAAATAGAAGGATTCCCCATGTTTTCCAATATTTTCTGGGTTTTTGTCTTCCCCCCCACTTACCATATTTTCCTATATTTTCTGGGGAATCGACGATTAATTGTGTCTGCGTTTCTTTCCCTCCTGAATCCTCCCCTCGGTTTCCCCACAGGTTGATCCTTGCTCTTCGTGTCACCACTCCTTTCTTGCTCACACTGTGGAAGGCCGTATGCTTCGCATTAGCACTCCGATCACAAGTGCCATTCCACACAGCATCGTGCTGCTAATGTGCTTATTCCCATGATCATGGTTATTAGTGCACCCTGCGAAATGCTTACGAAATCATGGGTTCAGAAATTCATAGTCTCAGAATCTGATACGAAAACAGGAATTCCATTGAAATCTTCGGGTTTGCATTGAAACATTAAGAATCGTCGAGACTCGGGCCGAAAACTTCAGTTTTCTTAAGCAGCGCCTAGGGTGTATTCGTCGTAACCTCCTTACTCCAGATTTCGTAATAAAAGGGAGGGGGTCTGGACCGGCCAATGTACTCGAACCGGACTGGATGGACCGAACCGGACGGCGATCTGAACCGGACCGGCCGCACCGACACGAAGGCGCGCCGAACCGGACCGAACCGAACCGAACCGGGGCCATCATGGACAAGCCATTTCAGACCCCCCCCGTGGGAGAACCCTCCAGACCTCGTCCCCAGACCCCCCCAGGCCCTCCAAGATAGCTTGGAAAAGACCCCCCCCCGAAATGAGACCCCCCTCCCTGTCTTACGAAATCTGGAGTACTCGTGAGGTTCTGGCTCGCCCCCCTCCTGCCCATCCCGCCGCCTCCTCCTCCTCCCTCCCCTCCTCCCCCCTCCTCCTCCTCCTCCTCCTCCTCCTCCCCTCCCCTCCTCCTCCTCCTCCCCCTCCTCCTCCCTCCTCCTCCCCCTCCTCCTCCCCCTCCTCCTCCTCCTTCTCCTCCTCCCCCTCCTCCCCTCCTCCTCCTCCTCCTCCTCCCTCCTCCCCTCCTCCTCCTCCTCCTCCTCCTCCTCTCCTCCTCCTCTCCTCCTCCTCCTCCTCCTCCTCCTCCTCCTCCTCCGCCTCCTCCGCCTCCTCTGCACCCTGGCCCCGGGGGCGACGTCGCTGCGGCGGGCACCCACGACGCCCTTTTGCGGCCAGGTGGCAGGGTTGAGGACGTCTGCGATTTCGATGTGCTCGAGCCCGAGGACCCGACCGAGCTCCTGCGCGTGATCGGCCATGAGGAGAAGGGCAGAGCAAAGGGGAAGGGGAAGGACCTCGCCAAGCACCTTGGGCAACTGGTCCTAAAAATCCCTACTCAAGGGAGAAGAAGAATGCGGGCGCTGGCGGGCCCCCGCGGCCACGAGTTTAGCGAGCCACATGCGCGCCCGCGGCAGGCTGGCCGCGTGTGCGCGCCGCAAGTCAGAGTGGTGCAGTTCAACGGGGACGCCTGGGGAGGCATGGAGGCGTCGCTGCAGCATGTTGGCAAAGAAGTGATCGCGGTGTGCGGGCAAGAGGTGAAGCTCGAGGACAATGACGTGGGGAGTTCAGGAGCGACCATGGATGCAGCTGGCTGGCGGGCTAGCGCTGCCTACAGGGTGGGCTCTGTGCCAGGGACGGACAAGCGGTTCGTCTCCGCCACGGTGCAGGAGTCCACAGGGCGCTCCGGGGAGGCCGGCGGCCAGCCGGCTTTCTCTGTCGCAGGGTGCCGCCTCCATCGCGGCCCGCCTGTTCACCGGTGAGGGCTGGAGCGAGCAGAATGTGTATTTTCGGCGGTGGACAAACCTCCCTGTAGTAGACCTCCCCTTAGTGAAAACGGCCTGGGACCGAAACCGACGGACCTGGACCCGCAAAAGTGACGGCCGCGACGCCCTCTCGCGAACCGAAAACGGCCAATTCCTTAATCGACGTGTCAGGGTAGGAGGTCTGTCCAACCCCGATATTTGGTGGAGCACCTGGCGCGCATGCTGAGCGCGCCGGAGGTGCCCTGGATCGTCGCGCTGGACGACACCACGCCCGTGGAAACGCTCCGCGAGTGCGAGGCGCTCGCGCGCCCAGGGGCTCGCGTGCTGGCTCCGTCCACGGGCACGTGCAGGGTCAAGGACGACAGTCGACCATCGACTGTTTCGGTGGACCTCCGGCTCCTGCCCCCCGGGCCAAGTTGGAGGCGGACGTGCAAATCTCGCCGTCGAGCCGCGAACGCCTGCGCCCCTGTCGCTGGGGAGGCCCGTGGGTCACGGTGACGAGCGTGAAGCCCCTGCGATGACCTGAGTTGGCCGTGGGCCCGCGGGACCAGGTGGCGACGGACAACGTCTACGGGCATGTGACCGCCGCGCTGGAGTGTGAAGTGCTTCAGCGGCACGATCTGCCGAGAGGCGCGGCGGCAAGGATCGAGGGGCGCACCCAGGCCTTGCAGTGACGCACGGTCGCACAGCGTGCGCCGCGCAAGCGGGGCGCTCTCACGCAGTCGAGACACTCGTTCCACCTGCAGGCGCTGAGTGGCCTCCTCGGCGAGAGGTTTCACATCGCCAGGCGGGCGGAGGCGGCGCCACCAGTGGATGCCAGGCTGCGGAAGCGCGCCGTGTTGGCGTCTGCTCTCCATTGTCCAGTACGTTGGATCGATCGCGACCTCGCCCGAGGGTTGGGCTCATGACATGAGCGAGTGGGGCGTCCACGTCGCCGAGGTCGCCGAAGCGGAGTTCCATTCGCCCTTCGACGAGCGCACAGGCATCTCGATGATCCGGGACATAACCGGCAGGGCTGCTGCGAAGGCAGCGCGGGGCGATCGCGATACAGTTCGTAACAGGCTCCGGCAGAGGTACGAGGGAGCGTCAAGAGAGAATGGCGGGTGCCCCACACCGCATAACGAAGCAGGTGCTCTCATGGATGCCAGAGACTGGACAATTCGCCTGCAGCCACGCCTCGGGCCCTCTGTGACGCAGGGATGGATGGCTGAGAGGCAGCGCATCCGGCAGGCGCGCGTGGCGGAGAGGAGGGGGAGGGGGAGGGGGGGAGGGGGAGGGGGAGGAGGAGGAGGAGAAGGAGGAGGAAGAGAAGGAGGAAGAGGATGATGATACTGATGCTGATGCTGATGCTGATGCTGATGCTGAAGCTGATGCTGATGATTATGATGATGATGATAATGATGATGATGGTGTTGATGATGATGCTGATGCTGATGATGATGATCATGATTATGATGAGGAGAATGGTGACGACGATGATGACGATGATGACGATTACGATGATGCTGATGCTGATGTTGATGCTGATGCTGATGCTGATGATGATGATGATGCGGATGCTGATGCTGATGCTGATGATGATGATGATGATTTGATTTGCAGCCATTGTATCATGAGTCATGAAAGGCATCTGGAATCCTCTTGAATCTCACCCGACGGCTGCACGGAGCCCGCACAAGGCCGCCGGGGTCACATCGTCAAGTGGGCGAGCTCCAGCTTAGAGTTACATCGGAGTACTTTGCAAATGAGGTTGACCAGCTTTTCGCAGCCTGTGAGTTCAGCATTCGTCACCGTCGTATTGCGTCCTATATAATAACTGCCTCTGGCTAGTACCGCCCAGTCCGGCACGGCGAGGTCGTCACGCCAGCAACGCAAGACATAGCCGCAGCCGTAGTGCCCATTGCGGCTGCCGCCGTCGAACAACCCTTGCAGTTTCCATGGTGTCGGTGTTGTCCAGAGACATGACAGCTGCTGTTCAAAATGATGGCGCTTTGTGGATAGTGCTCGGGTGGCCTCGGCGTCGGCGAGTTTGTTGCCCTCCCGGAAGATGTGCGTCGCCAGGTGGCCCCCCGGCTCAGCTGACAAGGAGAGTGCCGCAGCCCACTCGTGGTGAAGTCGGTCCTGGAGGGACGCCACCCTCCTCGCATAGCCATGGGATGTGGCTCGCGAGAGGCCGGCAAGCCAAGATATCACTGTGTAGTTGTCGCCCCGGAGGTCAAGCAGGGCCCGCACTGGCACCCAGGTCTCCTCGCGCCACTTGACGGGCTCTTCTACGTAAACTCGCGGTTGTGTCGTAACGGCTGCTGCGCTCGCTGCCCGTGCACGTTTTTGACGATCCCTCTGCAAAGATCGCCCTTTCATATCCCATCGTTGGAGCGTCGCGTAGACGAAATCGTCCCGAGTCTGGTCCCATGAGTCATTGAGGAGGTCACGCCAAGACGTACTTTTCCAATCGATGAAGCAGTCCTCCCAGGTAGTCCGGTGTTTCCACCCTGTTCTGTGCTGCCAGCGATTCTCCGTGCGGTCGGTAACCCATTTGCCGTGGCTTTGCAGGGCTCGGCTCACCCCGCACCTCACCCGCCAGCCTGCCTCAGAGAGGTGATTCATCCCATCAGTGACCCATTGTTCGTGGGAGTCCCCACGTAAGTCAAGATGCCCAGCAAGACGGTGCACACGCATGAGAAGCTGTTCTTCCACCAGGCGGTGCCCCAAAGAGGTGTATAGTCTCCTTGCAGTGCGTGTTGCGAGGTAAGTATGGCAGCTCTCTCGTGGTCGCTTCCGTACCCTCATGATTTTTTTTTGTTTTTTTTTGTTTTTTAAAAAAAAAAATATATATATATATATATATATATATATATATATATATATATATATATATATATATATACATATATATATATGTATATATATAAAAAAAAAAAAAAAAAAAAAAAAAAAAAAAAAAAAAAAAAAAAAAAAAAAAAAATCCTTCCGCATGGCGCGCTCGTTGCACCAAGGTTTTGTTCAGTGCCCAACACTCCGCGCCGTAGCACAGCGAGGAGGGAATCGATTCGGCATATCTTCGCAAGCGTTCCCTAACAGGTAGG
This sequence comes from Prorocentrum cordatum, assembly GCA_963575745.1. Taxonomy (NCBI): domain Eukaryota; class Dinophyceae; order Prorocentrales; family Prorocentraceae; genus Prorocentrum; species Prorocentrum cordatum. The sequence continues at coordinate 241,246 of CAUYUJ010016106.1, forward strand.
GCATTCGATCTCAAGGCCTTGTCCGCCCAGAAATGCTTTACTGAAATATGGAGGCGGTGTTCCAGGGCCGGCGGCAAGCTGCTACCATCGTCCGCCACCATCGAGCCCAAGAGTGCCATGTGGCGCGTCCGGGGCACATCAAGCTTCGCCAGCCGCGTGGGCGGTCTCCATTGGGCGAAGTAGTGCGGGTCGGTGATGGTCTGCACGCAGCTCGGTGGGGGTGCAATGACAAAGTCAGCAGGCATCGGGATTTCTACTGTCCACTGGGGCGTCGGCCCGGCGTGCGAGGACGACATCCATTCCAGGCTCTGCGCTTTCCAGTACAAGCCTCGCATCAACATCTCCTGGGTCAGGTCAGTCACCATCGCCTTAAGCATGCTGAGGGAGGAGGCGTAGAGCAGCCAGTTGTCCACCCAGGAGCTGCGGGTGCAGCGGCGGCCGGAAGCTCGGAAACCCATATCTTTCATGGCCCGCTTCTGCGCACAAGCTTTGAAAACCTCCTCCGTAACCACGTTCCACTTGAGAGTGGTGTCAGTGGCGCCGGTCTTCTCGCAGCGAGCGTAGCGGATCCAAGGGGCGTCGTCGACGTCTCTGAAGCAGCACTGCATCCATAAGTCTTTCCCCTCTCTCAGAAGGGCGGCGATCAGTAGAGGCGCCGTGCCCCGAGCCTCCAAGCTGCGCGCCACAACCGGGGGAGTGAGGAAGTCGAATGCCGTGAGGACGTCCCCGTTGAAGATGCACAGCGGGCTTTTGTTGGGCCATTCGAAAGACTTGCTGATTAGATTTCGAAGTGGAGCGACGATTTGGATGCAACACCGGTCGCTCTTGAAGCCGAAGTTGCATGCTGCTTGATAGGACGGTGGCGTGTGCGATTGTGCGGGGTGCGATTAATTTTCTCCGTGTGCAACAGTCTGGTTCTCCCATAAGTCGACAATTACATTCGTGTACCATTTAAGCATAGCTGATAAAAGGCAGCTTCCACGGTGCTGTTTCATCGTCCGGCTGTCGGCCTCCTTGGCCAGGAAGCAAGTCAAGATGTTGCTCCACGACTCGATTTGCCCGGCGTCGAGACCCTCGTAGCGCCGGGCGAACATCGCGAACACCTTCGCCACGGAGGCCGCGGAGAGCCGGCGGATCATCTCGACTGCGACCTCGTCCAGTCCCGTCGCGGAGCCAGCTTTCAGCCGCGCTCGTCCACGGTACACATTGCTGATACTCATCTTGGGAGCGCGTCGGCCGCCAGCGGCCTCGGCACGAGCAAGCATCATGTAGTGTTCAATGCGGGCCTGCTGCACTTCGCTGGACTCCTCGTTGCTACCGTACTTGTGCTCACAGTACTCTTGCACGATCTTCCCCCATTCGCTGCCGTCTGCTGCGGGGGTGCCCTGAGCGTCCAAGAGTTCATCTGGGTTGTATCGAGAAGAACGCCCTTTCCGAGTGGGCTCTGTTGCTTTCAGTTTCTCACGTTCCCATTCCCTTTTTTCTTTCCGCAGCTGCCGGCGAATGGCCTGTCGAGCGGCCGGCTCGGTGGTGTTCCTCTCCTGTTGCTCCAGCGTTCGCATGGTCGTGGGTTTCTCGAAGACCTTCTGGCGGAGCGATCTCGCGGTGTCATGGCCGACGTTGCCTGCCTCCGATCGGATGATCGACCCAGCCTCGCAGAGCGCGATGTCCGAGGCGAGAAAACGTTCCTCCACCCGCGTCCTGAACAGGTCATCGGCCTGTTTGTCGACTGGCGCCCAGCCCTTCCAGGATGTCCCGCGCGAGCAGTAGGAAGAGGATGGGGCGACGCCCAAGACAGTGAGCAAGATGGGATAATGATCGCGCCGGCCCACCGTCCCAGGCATACACCAATCTTGATGGTTGCCAATGAGAGCGTCAGTGTGTAAATGCCTGGAGCTGCCGATGTAGTCTAGGACGTTGAGAGCCTCTGTGGAGTAGTGCTTGTGCGTGTGGTGCGGTGCCCCCTCGGGCGTAAAGCTAGAGTCGAGTTTCATGCGTAAGGTGATGATCAGATTGATGATGGTTTGCTGCTTATCCCACACGTCCCCGGCACCCCAATTCGTGAGCTGACGATTCCCACAAACAACTTCTACCACAGGTAATGATAAGTTGAAGTCGCCCCCGATAACGATGTTATGCTTCGCTGTATGTTGAGACGTGACGCATAGATGCTGGAAGCGACGATGACGGTAGTCGTGGATGAAGGCGATGATGTTTTCCACTTCTTCGCATTACACTGCTTTGCTCTTGCTGCAGTCGGGAAGGTAGGCGTTGCACACTAAGACATTCCCCAGGACCACTGCCGAGAATCGAAGAATACATTTGTATTTGGACATCACAACTCTCCCCAACGCTGCCGGCCAAAGCGTGGCCACGAAAGAATTGCGGTCATGATGCACCTCCCACCCGTCAAGCTCAATCGACTTCCCCTCCGGCCAGCGCGACACCTCCTGCAGGAGGAGAACGAATCGCGGGCCAGCCCATTCAGTGATCATGTGAATAATCTCGCCCAGCTTGTCCTCACAAGCATTGACATTCCGCGATACCACTTTCAATCCCACTAGCGGCGTCGCCCGGGCCAAACGGCGACAGCGCATATCCGAGTTGCGTCAGAGGGTCAGGGCGGCCACCAAGACAGCCGAGTCCTGAACCTGCTGGATGCCCATGGCGTTCTGCAGTCCTGTCCATTCTGCCGCCTCGATTGCCCAGCCCCCATTTTCAGTGTACGTGGCAAGCTTCTTTGGCCGCGGGACCCCGTGCAGGCGCCTCACGATGACGGCATCCGTAGGGCCGCTGGGGTTGGACGAGCTCTTGGGGATCATGCTGTACTCGAACTTGAAACTGTTCTTCTGGATCCCGTTGTGCTCCATCGTCGAATACCACCTTGCCGCCGCACGATTCCTGGTTCTGTTCTCCGGGCTGCTCTCGACCCTTGGGAACAGCGCCTTGCCGTTGTACGCCAAGTTGCGGTTGGAGACGATCGTGTCGAGCTTGGCTTTCAGGGCCCAGCAGTTGTTGCAGTCGCGCGTCTTCAGGTAGATGTTCACCTTGGGGTGGTAAGCCTTCTTGTCCAGGAACGCCCTCGAACGAGTGAAATCGACTAGGTCCTTGTACTCTGGGCTCAAGTCGGTCTCCACGGTATTCAGAACTTGCAAGGCCTCCACAGGCAGCATAGAGGAGGCGTCCGGGTCCTTGAAATCCAAGATGTAGCCAGTCAGCTCAACCTGACCAGGTGCGTAAGGCTCCTGAGCCCGTCTGCCTCCGGAGGGAGCGCCTCGGGAGCTGCCATTGCTGGTGGTAGAGCCTGTCGTCGCCTGGCGGTTTAGAAGCTGCTCCATCTTCTCCTCATTCTCCTTCATCCGCTTCTCCAGGGGCGCCACGGCCTTCTGGGCAGCGCTCTCTGCGATGGTCCCCATGCGCCCTTCCATTTTCGAAACGGCTAGGGTGGCCGCCTTCTCCGCCGCAGCGTCTGCGCTCTTCGTGGCCGCCTTCTCCGCGATGCGCTCGAGGAGCGCCTCGGTAGCCGAATCAATTCCATCATCGTCCGCTCTTGCTCCACCCCTTCCACCCCGTCTCGGAGTCGTAGAGCGGCGTGGACTTGACGGACCATCCAGGGCAGCCATGAGCGTTGAGTAAGATCACCTGCAACACACTGCCGACCTCTTCCAAACGACGCAACTGTGACGGCCTGTGGCGGCCGGTCAAGCGCACAGAGCCGGCTATCCGTAGCCTGGCGGGCTCCGATTGCAGCAGCAGCGATGAGGAAGAGAAGACAAGAAAATCTCAGCGACAAAAATCTCAAGGGTAAGTGTGGGTTCCGTGTGTGTGCGAAAATCCTCCCTTGAGCCAAAAACCCTTGAGCCAAAATAGATGATGATGATGATGATGATGATGATGATGATGATGATGATGCTGATGATGATGATGATGATGATGATGATGATGATGATGGTGAGGATGATGAAAAGGAGGAGGAGGAGGAGGAGGAGGAGGAGGAGGAGGAGGCGAAGGAGGAGGAGGAGGAGGAGGAGGAGGAGGAGGAGGGGAGGGAGGAGGGGGGGGAAGAGGAGGAGGAGGAGGCGGCGGCGGCGTGCAGGGCGTCTCGCGAGCGTGGTTGCACGACGCGGAGAGCGACGAGGCGCTGGCGCTGGTCAGCGGCACGATGGTGCGGCGCGTGGCCGGGCGCTTCTCGGAGCGCATGGGGCTGGACATCGAAGACTGGAATCCGCGAGGCCTGCGGCACAGCACCGGCGAGGCTGCGGGTGCCTTCGCGCAGCTGCCGGGGATCGCCCTAAACGGTGTTGTTCGTTTTCGTTTCGTGTTCGCTGTCCCTCGTTGTGTCTTCAATCAGCCTTCGCTGCAAAACGGAATCGAAACGAAAACGGCCCACACAAAATCGCCAAAACATCGTTTGGGTCGAACCCTGGCAGCTGCTGTTGACGGTGGAGGCCTCCCTCCAGTGGCCTGCCAAGGTCGACCTCCTCGTTGAGCTCATGATCCCGAAAGGCAAGTGGGGTCAGAGGGGAGCAGCCGCAACTGGGAGGACGTGCGCTTCTCCCTCGTGGCGCAGTGGCTCAGTGGTGTCGCTCGCCCCTGCGGCTGGGCGCGGCGCGGCGGCTCCGCCAATAGGGCGGTATGGCGGCATCTTCTCGAGAAGGAGGCGCTGGAGCTCCAGACTCCAGGAGAGCCCCGAGGGAGAGACCCATTGCCACCGTGCTCCTGGACCTGGTCAAGTGCGTCGAGCACGCCCAGCTGCGGCACGTCTGGGCATGGGGCCTCAGATGAAGCTTCTGCGCAGCGTGGTGCGCCTGATGCTGGTCAGCTTCTCAGCGGCGTGCACGGCCGTTCTCGAGGATTGCTGCTCCGACGTCGTGGAGATGGTGTCTGCCATCTTGCCAGTCTCGCGCTTCGCCATGGCGGCGCTGCATCTCATCATGATCGAGCCATGTGACCGCCTGCTGGAGCGCTGGCCAGCGACGACACTGAGGAAATCCGCGGACGACCTCACTTTCGACCAGCATGGGACGGCCGGTGGTGTCGCCACGGGCATGGCCAACGCCACCACCTGGTTTGTTGACTGCCTCGAGCAGGAACTGAACCTGGAGGTCAGCTTAGCCCGACATGAGGCGAAGGGCAAGTCGGTCGCGCTGGGATCGTCCCCATGGCTGGTGCACGCACTGCGCCAGCGCCTTCGCCGCCTGGCCGTCCCTCTTTTTTTTCGGCCGCAGGCGAACGCGCCAGCGGCGGGCGATGTAGGTCGGGCCGCGAGTGGCTTAAATTACCGACGGCTAACGCGCGCGACTAGGCGGCCGCCTGGCCGTCCCCGCGTCGTCCGAAAAGCCCGACAGCTGGGACTGGACTGCCTTGGAGACGCCACCCTGCTGCGGCAGACGCCGGGCCGCGTGTGGCCACGGCCGGTCCACGCGGGGAGGCCGCCGGCCGTGGGGGGGCGCGCGCTCGCGGCGGCTGCGGCGCGTGGAGTCCCTGGGGGGGGGGCGCCGCTTGGAAGGCAGCGAAGGTGGCGCTCCACCGGGCGGCCACCCCTGGACACAGGGCGCTGGCCCATGGCGCCGCGGGGACTCCAGCGCGTGCGCGCCAGGATGGGCGCCAGGCGCTGGCCGGGGAAGTCGCGGCACGAGAGCACCTCCCTCCGACTCGCGCCTGTCGAGGGCTCGCGGGCGCCGGCTGCCGAGCGGCCCACGTGGACGAGCGGGCCAAGCACTTCTGCCGGCGGCGTGGTGGAGGCAGCAGGTTGCGCTCATGGGAGACCCGTCTTGGGCCGGCCCGCGGGGTCCAGCATCCTCGGTCATCCTCGCTGCGCGGGAGCTGGGCTGGGCCTGGCCCGCGCGGCACACCTTCACCACGCGCGACCAGACTGTCATCACCGGCCTGGACACCTGCACTAGCGACGACGTCGATGCCCAGGCGGAGTGTAACTACAAGCAGGCGCAATGGGCGAGCTGGACATTGCCGACGATGCCGAGCGCGCCTGCCTGGCGCCCATGCCGTTCGTGGACCCGCTGCGCAGCTTCGCCTCCGCGCACATGAGAGCGTGGTGCGCGGGGATGGTAACTACAAGCAGGCGCAATGGGCGAGCTGGATATTGCCGACGATGCCGAGCGCGCCTGCCTGGCGCCCATGCCGTTCGTGGACCCGCTGCGCAGCTTCGCCTCCGCGCACATGAGAGCGTGGTGCGCGGGGGTGGCCATCAGGGGGGGTCCTTGGACGCAGGCGAGGGCGCATATTTATGCCTATGTGTTTTTTTCTTCCTCGACTCCAGCCTCAGGAGGATCGGGCCGGGCGAAAGGGGGGAATAGCAAAGGGGGGGGGGGTGAGAATCAGCTCACGTGGCTGATTTTCCCGGCGCCTCCCGGCGCCGGGAGGCGCCCATGTATCGAGGAATGGGACCGGCGGCGGGGCCGAAACCAGCTGCCTGCAGCAAATTTCCCAATCCCCCCCTGACTACCTACCAGACCACCCCAACCCAACCCGAAGACCCGAATTTGACCCGAATTTCGGGTTGGGGGGGGTACGGATACCATGTGTTTTTTCAACGTTCCCCGACCCCCCCCCACTGGAAATCGAGGATAAATTTGGGCCTTCGGGTTGGGTTGGGGTGGTCCCCTTCGCCCGGCCCAAGAGGAGGTGCGGCATTGGTCGAGCGCGGAGGCCCTGCCAGCGCCCCCTGGCCATGCCGCCACAGGCGGGGCGCTCACGGGCCGGTGGCGCCGCTTCGGCGGCGCAGGCTCGGCGGCGCAGGCTTGGCGGGCGAGGAGCGGCCGTGCGAAGCCAGCTCCATGCCTGTGCTGCTGGGTCTGGTGCCAGTGCGCCTGCCAGTGCAGGGGACCATCCTCCTCCTCCTCCTCCTCCTCCTCCTCCTCCTCCTCCTCCTCCTCCTCCTCCTCCTCCTCCCCCTCCTCCTCCCCCTCCCCATCCTCCTGGATCGTGCGGAGCTGCACGCCATGGCCGTCGCGCTGGAGCACGCGCTGCCGCCGGTGCGTCTCCACGTGGATCGCCAGACGATCCTCGCCATCCTGGCGGGCTAGCAGGCGGTGCACCCGCTCTGCACGTCCGAACGCTGACCTAGGTCGACTTGCGGTTCACGGCGTGCCCCTCAGGAAGTTGAAAAGCCCACCGGAAGGAGCAGCAGATCGCCCGGTACGCCGTGACGACGAGTGGGCGGGGGAAGGGCGCGCAGCCGGGCACCCACAGACGCCTCGGCGACATCCACGGGCAGGCAATGCCGAGGCAGCCAAGGTGCGGTTTGCCCGGCGCTTCCAGGCGGAGCTCGCGACCGAGACGTTCCAGGAGCACCAACAAAAAGTGGCCTGGCGTTGAGGCGCGGTCGCTGCGCGCAGACCTCAACCCCCAGGTGCGCCTGCAGCTGGCGGCCGGCGCGGGGCGCGGGCACGTCCCGCAAGGGGATGCTCGCAGTCGGGCGTGCTCTGGTCATCGCTCGGACGTCCATTCCCTGTGCACTTTTCGGCTTCGCCGCGGTGAGATGATGAAGGTCCTGGCTCGATGAGGAACGATGCTCCTCGACGTCGATGGCCCTCGCCGAGGAAGAGTGCGCACGTCCGAGCGATGCCAAGCGCCCTGTGGCCACGGGGCCGCGGGTCTGGTGCACAAAGGTGCGGGGGCGCGACTCGCGGACGCGCCCAGAGCGGGCCCCCTGGGCGCTTCTGCCCCGGCCAGACGCACCTGCGGGCAGGCAGAGCACCCCGAGCCACAGCCAGGGGCCAGGCAGTCGCAGTGCCTGCCTGCCTGCCAGGCCACCCAAACCTGACCCGAAGACCCGGTTTTCGGGTTTGGGGGGGGGTAGCGGGTTCCACACGCGTCTTTTCAATGTTCCCCGAAACGCCCCCCACTGGAAAGGGATGGCAATTCAAGACCTTCGGGCTGGGTTGGGGTGGTTTGGTGGGCGGTGAGTGCGGGTGCCGCTGGCCGTTGAGGAGTGGGAGCACGGGGGCTGCCCAGTGCGTGCGTCGCCGCCGTGAGGCTGGGGCCCGCCGCGACGCCGCTAGTCGCCTTGCGCCAGTCGCTGGTCTTGCGACCACTCGCTGCCAACTCGTGGGATCTCCTCCTCCTCCTCCTCCTCCTCCTCCTCCTCCTCCTCCTCCTCCTCCTCCTCCTCCTGCTCCTCCTCCTGCTCCTCCTCCTCCTCCTCCTCTTCCTCCTCCTCGTCCTCCTCCTCCTCGTCCTCCTCCTCCTCCTCCTCCTCCTCCTTCTCCTCCTCCTCCTCCTCATCCCTGTCCAGACTCGATGATATTGCGCCCCTGGGCCGCGCAGTGGTGCGTCCAGAGACGGTGCCCGAATGTATCTGGGCGCGTCAGCTCCAGGACCGTGCGCCCCGGGGTGCGTCCAATCACCAGAGCACCCCGCGTGCCAGCTCAAGGAGATGGCGCGTCCATTGGCCGTCACAGATGCACTCCGAGCGTGCAAGCTCGAAGAGATGATGCATATCGGGAACGGTCAGTGGTGCGTCCCAAGGCCATCTAAAATGTATTCCGTTCGTGTCGGCAGGAGGTGGCGCGCGTTCCGGACACATATGCGCTTTACGATCGGAGAGGCGATGGCTCTACTGTGTTTTCGACGGCGCCCTGTCGTGTATCCCCCTTTGCACAGTGTTGCCAATGGCGCCCTGTCGGAAACCAACACTGTCACTACGCATCCGATTGCAGGATTTCGAACATGCCAACGTTCTCACTGTATTTCCCCGCTGGCTCCCCGCTGGCGCCGCATCGGGAACGCGCTCTGTCCACTGTGAGAGGAGGAGGAGGAGGAGGAGGAGGAGGAGGAGGCGGAGGAGGAGGAGGAGGAAGAGAAGGACGAAGAAGAAGAAGAGGATACGCAAATGAGTCGAGGCGGAGGGCGGGGAAGAGGGGAAGGGCGAGAAGAGAAGGACAAGGAGCAGGAGGGGGAGCGGGCGGTCGCAACGCCCAGATTCTACGAGCTCGGAACGCACAATCCGCATTCTCACTCCGGCCGCGTCCGTGGGAGACTGAGCCGATGAAAATCCCACCCACCCCGCTGGGCGCGGATGTTTGAACACCCTATCCCTTCTCCTCCTCCTCGTCCTCCTCCTCCTCGTCCTCCTCCTCCTCCTCCTCCTCCTCCTCCTCCTCCTCCTCCTCCTCCTCCTCCTCCTCCTCCTCCTCCTATCCCCCTCGTCGCAGCACGTCCAGCCTAGCCTGGTCACGCGAAGCGGATGTTTGAACACCTTTCGGGATGAAACTGCTATCGGTTGGAGGCTTGCTAGCAGTATGTTGTGGACTCTCAGGGGGCCTCTTGGGGACCTCTCGGAAGCCTTTTGGGAGCTACTTTGGGGCCTCTTGATGCCTCCTGGACTCCTGGGGGTCTTACGCAATATTGCTGCCAACGACCAGGTCAGGAATTGAAGGGCTTTGGGGTGGGGGTGTTGGAGCCATCTTGGGCCAGGTTGAACTGTATTTCTTGTGCTCTACGGGACACTAGGCGACGGTCGGCTTCGCTGAGAAGCACTTCCCGGAAGGCTGTACCATGTCCGAAGATCTGCGGCGAGCCTAAGGGGAAAGTGAGAGGGGGCAGGCCTTCTCAGAAGTCGGCGGGGCTTCTCAGAAGCCCTCGCGCCGTCTCAGAATTGATACGTTTTCGTGAAAGGCTTAGAACGCTTCTAAGAAGGCCCGAGGCCTTCCGAGCCTTCTGAGAAGGCCCGCTCCCGCTGCATTCCTCCATGGCCTCGCCACCGATGAGTAGCCAAGGAATCGTGGCCACATGTACTTTACAAACCTGATGCCGCTCGTGGCCGTGCGCTGAAGACCGTCCCAGCAGAGGGACCGGGGACGGCAAACGACACCAGTCGTGTCAGCTAGGGGCAACCATAAGGGGAACTGGCACAGGGGAAGAAACATCGAGCTGCAATCAGCGATACATCGCCGATAGACCGGCGATGGGCCCCCCAATAGCGAATCCGGCGGGATGTCGGGAACCTATCGGCGATAAATAGGCGATCGGGGGTCGATGCATCCCCCCCTGAGCCTATCCCCCCTAACGTTGCCCCTGAATGAAGCTGCGCGGGCTTAAAGCGAGCAAGTGATAGGGTAAGACAGCTTCAGGCTTAAAGCGGGCTTAAAGCAAGCAGGAAACTGCACTCAGCACACACGCTGATGGAGTCATGGTTACAGCCAGCACCAACGAAGTCGACACGAAGCTTGCCCTGCGAGTCATGTTCGTGGCAACGATGCTGATCACGTATGCCGCAGGCTATTTCAGCCACTAGCGGCGAATAAACGGTGAGCAGAGCGTGTAAGCTTGGAGACGAGACCAATGCTCATCATGCAGCTGGGCCGATGCATCCTTCCGAAGACAAGCTCCCCCTTCGTCGGCTGCCCCTTTCATGAGGGTGAGGCGGAAGAGGAGGGGGAGATGGAGAGGCAGGAGGAAGAGGAAGGAGGACGGAGAGGAGGAGGGGAGGAGGCGGAAGAGGAAAAAGGAGGACGGGCAGGAGGGGGACACATCGAGCGAAGGGATCCAAGATGGCGGCGCTGCCAGCGGACAGAGGCAGGGGAGGGCGAGTCGAGGCGAGAGGAAGGCTCGTACATGCCTGTCCGCTGGGCGAATAGAGCGGCGAACCGCCCTTGCAGAAAAGTAAGCCTGGATGATTGCACCAGGCGTGCGCTGGTTAAGCGACACGGTACACAAGTGAGTCCAGCAACGGCGTGAGAATATGGGCGGCAGTGCGAGGCTCGAAAAGCAGAGACTGACCCTGCAATTCTGAACCCCGAGGCACAGCTTGTTCACCTAGACGGTGTCCAAGCGACGAATTCAGGCGATCTGTCTGTAGCTCACCCACTTGCACTGTACGCGCAATGCGCTGCAGAGGCTGGGGCCATTATGCAGGACAGGTTCTTTCAAGCGCAGACACCCAGCCAGCAAGTGTCATGGCAAAAAACACTCGCCGAAACCTGCTGGACCTGTAGAAAACGACGAGGCCAACAGCCGTCGTCACGGAACCGTCCTGGAACATCGCAGGCCCAAAAGAGGGAGGAGCGAGGGAAGCGAGAAGAACGGCGGCGCCGTGGGCGCACCCCCGACAGCTCGCAGCGGACCACACGAACTCTCAAGCCCCACACGACGGCGGGCGAGGGACAAAAACGGCCGCAGCACTCTGCACGTCTGAACCCGTAGAACCTCCTCCTCCTCCTGCAGGAGGAGGAGGAGGAGGAGGAGGGGGAGGACGAGGAGGAGGAGGAGGAAAAGCACCTTGCAAACCTGTAGAAATGCCGCGCGCCGCAGCCCTGCCGCCCGTCCACCATGGCACACGCCCGCGCCCCCGCCACCCCCGTCGGGGCCGAGGGGCAACCTCGGGGGGGGCACCGGCTCCGGGGGGGGGCAACGTCGGCCCGGCATCGGCGACACCCTCCTCCTCCTCCTCCTCCTCCTCCCTCCTCCTCCTCCTCCTCCTCCTCATCCTCCTCCTCCTCCTCCCTCCCTCCTCCTCCTCCTCCTCCTCCTCCTCCTCCTCCTCCTCCTCCTCCTCCTCCTCGCCGACAGATCGGCGATTGACTTCCGATGGTAAATCCGCACTGCCCTGGGCAGAAGACACTTTCGGGCCCCATGTCGGCGCTGAGTGGGCGGTTGGGTGCAGGGCACCCCCCCCCCCCGAGCCCATCCTCCCCTGACTACCTACCAGACCACCCCAACCCAACCCGAAGACCCGAATTTCGGTTGGGGGGGGTAAGGGTTCCACGCGTGTTTTTTCGATGTTTCCCGACCCCCCCCCCACTAGAAATCGAGGGTAAATCTGAGCCTTCGGGTTGGGTTGGGGTGGTTTGGTGGGTGGTGATCCCCTGGCATCGCCCCGTGGATACTCGGGCCCCGACTCGGCTCTCTGGCCACCGTGCGGGACCACCCGGGCACCCTGGAGCCCCAGAGCGCTCTCGGCGAGGCGTCGCCGCTGGGAAGCATCCCGACACTTAGGAAGGCACCAACTATACACCAACACCGATCCTGGCCAGGATCCCCCTGGGCCCAGGATCGGTGTATACGCCCTCCTGCCTTGGGCAAGAAGGCATATACACCGATCCTAGGCCCAGGGTGATCCTGGGCCAGGATCGGTGTTGGTGTATAGTTGGTGTCCTCCGAATACTGGAAAAAACCAACAAAAACCTGGCAGACCGCCCGAAAACTGCAACCTCGAACCGCGAACCTCCCCCCCAGACGACCAATCCCCCCCCCCACCCAGAATTGCCCCTGACATCGGGCGGGGCTAGGACGAGAACAAGTCCGTTCCGGAGCGTTCCGGATGTTCTCCTCGTCCTGGTTTCGTCTTTTTGCGGGCAATACCTCTGTCCATATCCACTGCGATGTGGAGTGCTGGGCTCCCTTCCCTAGAAACCCGAGGCGCCCTGGACATGGATAAACTCGCCCCCTGGAGGTTCCATTTTTATCCATACCCGGTGCGCCTCTACCTCCCCTTCCAAGAGACTCAAAGACGCACTGGACATGGACATAAACACTGCCCGCACCTTTGCCAGGCCCTCCCGCCCGCTCCATCCGAGCCGCCACCTGCCTGGCTGGCCTCGCGCCCGCGGTGTTCTGGGCGGCTCCCTCGGCCAGGGGGGCCCCGGACGGCAGCACGTGTTGGCCTCCAGCCCGCGCTGCTCGTCCGCCCCGCCCCCGCACGCCGGGCGCACCTCGGACAAACACGGCAGCTTGGCCGTGCCATTCTCGCAAAGCGATGTCTTTTCGCGGGCGAAGAGCGGTATAAGGTTAACTTTTCCGCCGTCAGAGACGCCTGTCCCGGGGCGGCTGGAAGGTTTGTACCCTTCCGGTGGCACCTAAGGGGTATAAACTTTCCAGCCTCCCAGGGGCAGGCGTTACGACGGCGGGAAAGTGTATGTTGTGCCGTTCTTCGCCCGCTGAGTGTTAAAAGAACAGCAAAAAACTGCACGAGAAACATCAACCTTCCAAGCTCTGCGCCGAATTCTAGAATCGGAGGCTGGACCCCCCCTCTCTGGCGCGCGGAGCGCGTCAGGGGCGTCGGCGGAGGCGCCGCCGGGAGGGATCCAGCGCCGATCCAAGAAATCAGAGCGGAGCTCAGAAAGTGTACAGTCAAAACTGGTAGAAAGGATGCGCGGTAAGAGTGCAGTGCATGGGACGCCCATGCCAAGGCTCTTCGAGCGGGGCTGGCCATCGAGAGCGGCTGAGTGAGGATGGATCGAAGATAAAGGATGCAAGGGTACCCTTGGGAAGTCCCTCATCCTTATTATCAGTTTCGACTGTATGTTTGTGCATGTTTGTTCCTCTTCGAGGGCCTCACACAAAAAACAAGACAGGCGCCTGTTCAGTACAGGCCTCCCAAATGGGGTCCGAGTAGATGGGATCTAAGGATCGCGCCGCATCGCCGATGCATCGGCGACGCATCGGCGACGTCGGCGTGGAAAAACTCGGGCTCCCCAAAGAGCCGCATGGCCGACGCATCTGCGATGCGGCGCGATCCGCCGACCCCACCTGCTCCGGCCCCAGCCGGGAGGCCCGAGCTCCTGCCTCAAGCCCTCCGCGATGCTCCCTGCACGACGCGGCAAGGCCTGGGCCCAGAGGGCGAGACCTGGCGCTACGCGGCGGCGCCCGGCCGCTCCTGCGGCGGCGCGGGGAACGCCAAGAGCGCTCTGGCCAGCGAGGCCCCGAAGGGCCCGTCGGCCACTGCGGCCGGGCCGGCCCGGCCGCACTCGGCGCGGGCCTGCTGAGCGCGGGGAGGCTCCGCCCCACCCGCCGTGGGCGGAGGTGGCCGGGCCGCGGCTCGCGCAGGGCCCACGGCGGCAGCGACCAGAGCCAGGAGCTCATCGGCGCCGCACGCGACGAGGATCTTCAAGTCCGTCCTCTGCGCCGCGCCCACGCCGCTGCGGGCGGCGATGAGCCTGTCCGCCCTTGCCTTCTGCTGAGCGTCGTGCGCCGCAATGATCACAGTGGAGACCGCGACCTGAACTGGAGCGAAGCCAGTCGTGTCTCCAGTCGCGGCCGTCAGCGTCCGCGAGGCGTCCTTCCGCAGGCCGCAGTCCCTCCCAGTCGCGGCCGCCTGAACGGCGTCGATGCAGGGCTTCGCCTCGCGCCAGCCGACCACCAAAGTGACCCACGGGACCACATCCACTCCACGCACCTGGTTGAACATCCAACGCGTGAACTTGGGAACGGACAGGGTGTTGCTGTTGAGTCCACCCTCTGTCGTGAGCTTTCCGTGCAGCCCGATGCTGGCGGGGTGCTTCCGTAGCTCTCCGGCCCAATCCCTTATGCTCTCGGCGCACCACACAATCTCAGCGTGCCTCGCGGACGACCCCTTCTGAACTCTGGCCTGAGCACCTCTCTTTGCTGTGACCGCGCTGCCTACGTCGTCTGAGACAATCACCTCCATGAACGACGGCCCAAATGGGTGGCACTGCGCGGACGGGTGTGACAGGCCCGGGGGAGCCCTGACCGCTTGCCGCCCAGTCCTGCTCGGCCCCGGCAGGGGGGCAGCGGCCTCGGCTACCTGCCACTGGCGGCTGGTGTCCGCCTCGGCCATTCGGCCTCCCTTGCCTTCCACCTCGGCCATCTGGCCACCTCGGCCATTCGGCCACCTCGCCGTTTCCCCCACCTCGGCCATCGGGTGGCTGGGGTCCACCTCGGCCATGCGGCATGTTTTCCAGACGCCTGGAGCGGTGAGGGTGTGGCGGGGCCACCCCCGAGCTGGGGCGGCGGCGAGCGCCTTATCCACTGGGCCGCCAGAAAGGGCGCCGAGGTGGAAGCTGGCGCTTCCGACAGCGACTCCATCGAGAGCAGACATCGAGGGAGGGGGCTCGGGAAGGCTCGGGTGCGTCAGTGTGCCCGGAAAGGTAGGAGGCGCGAGCAAACTCCAGCCGCCGAGAGACTGCTGCACTCTTGAGCCAAGCGTAAGCCAATGCTGCTGCAGTGTGACCCTCTTGAGCCTTCTTGGGGCTCTCTCGGGCCGCCTTGGCCCGTCTGGGGGCCTGTGGCTCTTTCTAGGCCGTCTTGGGGCGATCTTGGCGGTCTCGTGGGCCGCCTTGAGCGAATAGTCTGAACCGCTCAGAACCCATAAAAACTTGAACAATGTGTTTGCCTCCTCGACGCATCTTGAGTGTCCTCCTGGGATCCTATCGGGCCGTCTGGTAGCCACATGGGCCGATCTGGAATATTAGCCGTCTTTTTTTTTCGACGCTGCTGAAAGAGATGACCCCGTGCTAAATCAGATGCTCGAGGCTGTGGAACGGCATTGGGCGCCTCGTTCGTGCAGAGCGGCAAGCGCTGGGACGACACTTCGGTCGTCGCATGCGGCCCGGGTCGCGGCAGATCGCGGCGCTGCGAGAGGGGTCCGCAGAGAGTCCGGAGGCAGCGCTTCCCTGAGGACGACGAGGGGGAGTAAGCAGGTCGCGTTTCCCCCCGCCGCCAGCGCTCAAGCGTAGCGCAGGATGAGGTGCAAGCCGCTGTCGGAATCGACGATGCCGCTGAGCCCCCCGACTGAGAGGGCGTACGTGCCGTCTTCGAACTGCTTCTGCATGTCGCCCTTCCCAAACTCGCCCAGGTCGCCGCCTATTTTGAAGGAGCCGCAATCGGAGTGCGCCTTGGCCAGCTTCGTGAGCTGTTCTTGGAGGGCTTATCCTGACAAGCCGTTCAACTGTCCGAGGAGCTTGTTGAGCTCCTCGTGCGCCTTGTCCTTCGACTTCCCGCTCGTGCTTCAGCCCGTTCGCCGAGACACCGGGTTGCGCGAGCCTTCGTGCTTGATCAGCAGGTGGTAGGCACTCACCTTGGACATGGCTTCCCGACCTCAAGCAGGCAGGAAACACTACTCTGCCGCCTTGAGCCAAGCTTGAGCCAAAATTGCTACGGATGGAATATTAGCCGTCTTGAAGGGCCTTGCGGCCGTCCTGGAGGCCGTCGAAAGCCACCTTGACCGTCTTGAAGGACACATTGGACCGTCTTGGAGGCGATATTGGAAAATTCCGCGAAGGCCAGCATACGCCGTCACCGTTGAGGGGTTGACCAATTCTAACAAGGAAAGCCCCTCCCCAGGGTTTGGAGGGGAGCACGAGGTGTCAAAGGTCCACGTTGGCAAAAGATGGCTCCAAGATGGCCCGAGACAACCCAAGATAGCCTCCAGGGCTACGCAAGATGGTCCAATGCGGAACCTCTAGCGCGCTGCCGGCTTGCAGCATAGACGAAAAACGATGGGACATAAGCAAAATGTTGCACCACTTTGAGCTTGCGATATTTGAAGTCGCGTTTGTTGGTGCGTGTGTTTCATTTCCCCCCGCCCCAAACTCAATTGTGGTGACTGTCTGGGGTATCCGAAACAGCTCGGTGGTGCAACATGCCGTCGATTGCCCACGAAATTTCCACAGCTCATGTCCCCATTGTCGCCGATATTACATTGGGGTGAAGCTGGGAGAAAGTTGAGGCCTGCGTGGGATACAAAACCCAAAGTGATGCAAGGCATTGTCGATGCACAGCATGGCAAGGTGACAGGGTGGCTAGGTGCAAGTGATACGCAAGGCGGCTGTCATCGCTATTCGTGTCACTGTATGTTCCTGCACTTCCATGGTCGAGGCAACACCTGACTATCGCTGCTGGATGGGCCTGTGGGGGGGGGGTACACGAAGCGCGAAGCATCAATAGTGAGATTGAAGATGGAGTCGAGACCTAGACTGAGATCGAAATTGGCATTGAGATTGCGATGGGAGGTTTTACATACAGCCGGTGAAAGAGCCAGGAGATCTGACTGGGATAGAAGCGCACCCTGGTGGGACCGACAGCTCAGGCTCATGAACGCGCCCGCTCGCAGCGAACGTGAAACTCGAGCAGCGCCCCAGGCCCCAGCTGTGCTCCCTCCTCCTCCTCCACCTCCTCCTCCTCCTCCTCCTCCTCCTCCTCCTCCTCCTCCTCCCTCCTCCTCCTCCTCCTCCTCCCTCCCTCTCCTCCTCCCTCCCTCCCTCCCTCCCCTCCCCCTCCCTCCCTCCCCTCCCTCCTCTCCTCCTCTCCTCCTCCTCCTCCTCCTCCTCCTCCTCCTCCTCCTCCTCCTCCTCCTCCTCCTCCTCCTCCATATAGACAAGGGGGGGAGGTGCGCCGAGGCGGGCTGCGCCAGGAGGCGCCCGGAGGATCGATGCTCGGAGGGCCCCTCTCTCACGTCCTGCGCGGGGAGGGCCACCCCCCCCGCCCTCTCCCCGTCCCGCGCGGCGAGGCGGGGAGGCTCGGAAGCCTGAGGGGGAGGAGGAGGAGGAGGAGGAGGAGGAGGAGGAGGAGGAGGAGGAGGAGGAGGAGGAGGAGGAGGAGGAGGAGGAGGCGGAGGAGGAGGAGCGGAGGAGGAGGAGGAGGAGGAGGAGGGGGAGGAGGAGGAGGAGGAGGAGGAGGAGGAGGAGGAGGAGGAGGAGGGGTGGGGGTTTGGACAGGCGTTCGCCGCGCGGGACGGAGAGCGCGGGGGGGGGGAGCGCCTGGGTCGACATGCAAGCAGTGACGGGCGACCCTGCGCTGGCACCAGCGCCATTGCCGAACACACCGACGCGCGCTCCCCGGAGCTGAATGCAACTGCCCGGAGGTCGCTGAGCACGGGGGTTGAGCACCCCGCATAAAAAAAAACTGACAACGAAATGTGGACACATGCCGAGAGCACAGAGCACAAGTCGTTCGTTACTCCACACAATACCATGGACACTCGCTTGCTTATTCTCGCTCGTCTCTGGCAAAGAAGCTCCTGGTGAGGTCGTGGACGTGCACGTGAATGTCATAGCACCTGGCTTGCGAATCACGAGGGCGAAACGATAGGCGCTGATCATGTGCGGCCCACCAATTCGTCGAAGGCTAGCCTGTGGCTATCCCTGCCCGAACCCCGAATCCTGACGAGCTGGACAGGCAGAGCCGAGGATGGGCAGCACGATGCGGAATGCAGCCACAGTGCCAACTGTGAACTCCGCATAGGGGGACAAGGGGTCCCGAGGGAGACGGATGCTGGACCCTGGTGCCTTCCCCCAAGACGACGTCTTCATCCTGCGCCGTTTTCTGACGACGGTCCCGGGGCCCGTGGAGGACCCAAACAGCCCGAACACAGAGAATAACCTCGGGACCAGTTTCCCTCAGGACCCGCTGCCCCCATGACGAGGAAGGTCATGCGTGCGACAACGCAGCTTCGCTGCGGGACACAGTGGTGCATCTTCAAGGGGTGGCACTCCCTGCTCGTTGCGCACCCCCGCAAGATGTCGCCCCGCTAATCCTCCGTCCTGCCGCTCTGCTCGGCCATTGAAAGCCCACTGCCGCCACACAACGGCTGCGTTCCTCTGCACAGACTGGCCTCGAAAAGTGCTCAGGAGAGATGAAAGAGGGCCCGAGAAGGCAATAAAGAGCCCCAAAGACAGACCAAGGCGGCCCCGGGAAACCTGAATACAGCCAAAGAATTCAGGACGGCCGAAGACGGCCAAAGGAGGGTTCCAGGACACCACTTCCCAATCACACCGCCCGAAGATGGTTCTACTCAGCCTTTTTTCAAAAATACTCGGAAGAACCAGCGCGCCCAAGATTCCCACAAGACACCGAACGAGGCCCCTAAGGTCCATACAGTCAGTGGCACATGGTTGCTCGCCCTCCTCGTCCTCATCCCCCTCCTCCTCCTCGTGTTCCGCCTCGTCGTCCTCCTCCTCCACATCATCATCATCACCATCATCATCATCAGCATCATCATCAACAGCAGCATCAGCATCACCATCATCATCATCATCACCATCATCATCATCACCAACAACAGCATCATCAGTTTCACCTTCATCCTCATCATCATGTTTGTCATCCTCCTTTGATTTTTCACTTTCCATCCTTCTACTGTTATTTTGCCGTGGCCAAAAATCCGCCCCCCTCCTCTCACACCTTCACCTTCCATCCGCTCCTCCTGACCATCCTGTACCCAGAAAGCCCGTGGAACGCCATTGCATCGCGTATACAGCGTCCCGGCGGCGCACCTGCCCAAGTAGGCCAGCTCCGACAGCACAGTGATCAGCGTCACCACGCCAGCCTCGTGCCAGGGCGCGTGCAGGAAGGACATCGACATGTCCGCCCAGTTCTCGGGGGCAGGCGGAAGGGAAAGAAGGGAAGCAGACGGGAGAAATGGATGTGAGTGAAAGCGTAAAGTACGAATGCTTTCTGAAGGTGGAATATGGTCTGTGTGAGATACCTGAAGGCGCGTCTGAAGGCGGGCACGGTGCAAGGATCTTGCTGAACAACGGCAGCGGGTAGCACAGGCAGGAGGTGGGGTGAAACAGGCAGGGCACGAAGGCATACTGTTCGAGTCTGGTGCTCAACCAATTCCGTCGTGACCTCGTTGGTGCCGACCTGCAGCTGGGAACACACTACGACCGCACCCGTGAACCACGTTTGCAATGAGCGGTCTGCGGGCCGCGCCTAGCGACTACTGGTGCAGCACATGCAAGTGCCTGCTGCCGCTCAGTTACACCGGCCATCTGGAGCAACTCTCGGTCGAGTGTTCAACCTCCTCGTAATTGCCGCCCGTCAATGCCCGCAGAACTTGATCATCTCGCAGCTGCTGGGCACGTCGACATGTATCCCAGCGAGCGGAACTAAGCGGAGCTACGGCCGCCAACCTCACAACACAATCACACGAGTCGCCTCTTCACTGCTGAGTGATGGGAGTTCGGGACGGCATTCTTCTACTCGTCGCTAAACTTGACCGCGTCGCAGGCATAGGTGATCTGGCCGCCCATCACACTGAGGATGAATTCCCGACCCATGCCCCCGTTGGTCATGGGGTCGGTCCGCATTTCCCGAGTGTCGCACCAGAGGAGACCCTCGATTTGCTTGGTACGCAGCTGGCCGCAGCTGGCCACGCCCTTCTCGGAGGGCGGCCGCACCGGGTCCACGAGCAGGGCGCTGAAGACTGACGTGCCGTCGATGACGAGATCCGCAGGGATCGCGCATCCGCCGGCCGCGCCGCACGCTGCAAGCAGCTCGGAACCGAACTCAGATCTGCACGCCAGCATGCGCGATCGGCCCACTGCGCCCAGCAAGTGGCACGCCTGTTTGCCAGCGCGGCGGCCAGGGCGCATGTGCACGGCCCCTCTCACGCCGAATTCCCGCCCCGCCCTCGCTCTCGAACGACACGTCGCCGCGCGCGCTGAGTCACCCAGGACACTCCATGGTTGGAACTGCGGCGCGTGCAATTATCTTCTGCACGGCCACAACTGAGTTGAGCTGCATCACGCGTCGGATGAGCAGCTCGTTCCTGGCTCGCTGCAGGGCGACGGCGCACGCGGCAGCGCGGTGCTGGGCGAGCAGGGCGCAAGCCGCTGCTTCCAGGAGGGAGGCATAGAGGTCTGGAAGCTGACCCCCTTCCGGTTCGTCAGCCTTTGCCTTGACCAGGTCGTCGTGCCTGATCGGTGCCAGAACGCCGATGCACTCGTCCTGGTCGAACGCCATGGGGCCATCCGCTTCCGTCGAGCGGTTGTAGCGCTCGGCGCTTAGAGCATCCCGCGACACACTCAAGGCATGACCCTCGCACGTCGCGCTGTCGCCGTACTGAACGCCGCCAAGTTCGCGATCGGCAAAGAAGAAATCGGATCGGGATCCAGTCCTGCCAGACTGCCCGGAATGCGCGGGCGAGGTGCGTGGTCGTGTACCACAAGATCGAAGACGGCTTGGGGCGTAATACAGACGGTGCGTTACTGCATTGAACTCTGGTTCTCCCCGATCCGCTTCGCTGTCGCTCGCAGCGCTGGTGGCACAGTCCCCAAACCCTCAATCGTTTCACCGCTCTTCTTCGCATGCTCCTCCCAATGGCGTCGTAACAGTCACCGGAAGCTCGGGACCCAACACCGTAAATGTGAACGCTGCGTCAAGCAACTGTCTGACATTTGCGGCTACACCCACAAGCAGGCGCATTGAAGGCATACGGTCTGCGAGTTGCGCTGACACGGTCACCACCAGCCCTGGCAGAATCGCTGAGAGCTCCAGCGCGCCACGACGTTCGTCGTCGTCGCAAACGGCAGCGGCCAGGATCCTTGAAGGCATTGTTGATGTTGTCCTATTTGTGGTCGTTGCGGGCGCTCCCCGTTACCGGCGGACGGGTTGCTCACGGACCCGCAATCAATGTCTCCTGCCATGGAAATCGGGAAGAGGTGCACGAAGGCAATGCGAAGAGCGGATGAACAGCGGGATGAACAGCGGTGGGGGCTTGGGGCCGATGCTGTCGAAACGCGGCGGGTCATGGCAAAGCCGTGGCAACGGAGAACGATGTGCCACTACCAACTTGAGAAATTGGTGCAAAAAAAGATGTGAAAGACGTACGCTTTCTGAAGGCGAAACGTAGTATGTGTGAGATACCTGAAGGTGCGTCTAAGCGCGGGCACGATGCAAGGATCCCGCTGGACATCGGCAACGGATAGCACAGGCAGGAGGTGGGGTGAGACAGGCAGGACAGGAAGGCAAAAGAGGCCAGAGGGCGAGGAGGCAGGATGAGGAGATGGGCGGGACAGGGGTAGAGAGCGGGGGATGGGGAGGGGGAGGGAACAAGTGAGCAGAATGGAGGAAGGGAGGGAGGGAGGGAGCGATAAAGCGTGCGAGCGGGCGAGCTAGAAAAAAAACAGAAGAACGGAACCAAGGCGAGAGGAAACGGAGGGAGAGAAGAAGGGGGAGGGCGGACAAGGCAAAGGGGGGGTGAGAGACAGAGAGAGCGAGACATAGTTTGGTGCGACGATAGGGGCGAGTAGCCACGGGGGAGCAATACACGTATCCAGGGGTGCCGATGGTCCGTGTCTTCGGCGAGGCTCCCCGACGATTACGCGCGATGCCCGCCCCTGGGCCTTGGCCGCTTTCGCTGGCCGCGCCCCGCCCGCAACGCTCGACCTGGCCTTCCAAGGCCCTGCATCCTCATCGTGCGTCCTTACTATACTGGTTGGCTGTAGCAAGGGGATCGAGAAAGACGATGAGGAAATGGGCTCTGGCCAAGCCCTTGATCCGCTCGGGGCGGCGAGCTTTCTGCGTGGACCAATCCGATCTCCCAGCGGTCTCGAGGGACTTCCCCTCACCTACTCCGTTTCTCGCCTTGCCTCCCCCCTCCATCCCCTCTCTATCTGGGAGGCGACGATCGGGGCGATAGATGGGCCGCAGGCAAATGATGCCAGGGTAACCTTGGAAAGTCGCTAATCCTTGCTACCTGGGTTGGCTGTACACATGCGTGTGACTGCTGATCCGGCGAACTGTAAAGTAGTCCTTCATGATCAGGAGAGACGCCCACTGTGCTACGTGAGCGCTTCCTGGGGCATACCAACGTGAACTCCTGAGACCAAGTACTGAAGTACAGTTGTCTGATGATAACGCTTATGTTATGATGCATTGTGACTTACACAACTCAGAAACCCTCTCACGGAAAGACGGGCAATAACAGCCACATAAGAACACAACTATTCATGCGGCATCTCATGTCTGTTGCGTCCTGAGACGTACGCCCGCAACATGGGTCATCACAGCTGGAAGGTGGCTCCACAAATTACTAGAAGAAAGGATACCGAAGCTGATTTGCGGCTTCTGCTTCATCAGGTGATCTCAAGACATGTGCAGATGTGCACACAGACACACACACACACACACACGTAACCACACACGCACTCATCTGGTAAGACCGGATGGCAAGTGGCTGTCCACCTGCCAACGCTGAGACAAACACTCAGCCTTGAGATCGGTGACTTCGCTGGCGGCATGCGCGAGCCAAGTTTCCCACGGTACCTACAACCGACAACACATCCTCGCGCAGTGGCACACTGGTGCACATTGTCTGTGTGAGGTTGTGACCATACCCGTGGAGCTGGAAACACCAAATGCCGCTGTACAAGCAGCAGCGAATGATACCAAACAGTCCCGTATGGCACGCCACCGCTGAAGTCTTCGAATGGACTACGTATCAAACGTGATATCAGGTATCTTTTGGCCAAGCAGCGGTGGCACTGGCTGAAGCGACCGATACTTGATTTTGTCTCAATCCCACCAGCCCTCTGGGCGTCGGTGGTTTAGGGCGTTTCCTCTTCCACCCCTCCCTCTTCCCCTTCGGGGAGGGGTTTACCCCTCCCCCTACCCCCTCCCCACTGACCTGGACAGGAGGCGCGGGGAGCGGTCAGAGCGTCCAAAACGGCCTCGGCGAGAAAGCCAAAATCATTGATTGTACTATGGTTTGGGCCCCATGTTGGCCTTCTGAGGAGGCAGCGCTAATTAGAGCTCCCCTCTTCTTTGCTCGATTTCCTCCACGATGGCCGCAAGAGGCCCCCAGGATGCCCCAAGAGACCGCAGGATGGCCCCAAGATGGCCCCAAGAGGCCCCCCAAGAGGCCCCCAGGAGGCCCCCCCCCAAGAGGCCCCAAGAGACCCCCCAGAGGCACCCAAGGTGCTCCCAGAGGCCTTTTTACTATGGTGTGGGCCCCATTTTGGCCTTCTGAGGGGGCAAAGATGGCCCCAAGAAGCGCCCAGGAGGCCCCCAAAGGCCCCAAGATGGCCCCAAGAGGCCCCAAGAGGCCCCCAGGAGGCCCCAACGAGGATCCCGAACGGCCCACAGAGGCCCCCCCCGAGGCACCCAAGATGCCGAAAAGCCCCTCAGGACGACCCTCTACTCGCCTGGGCGTCGTTTCTGGACGGGCTGGTGGGGATACGCGAAGCGTCTAGAATTCAATTATCTGCGAAGGCGGATGCCCTGTCAGGGTGTTCGAACCAAATGCTGAAGGTCTCCGATGAGCGATGAGTCACGCCTTCCAGGAACATGTCCATTCAGGATGACACGAAACAAATCGGAAGAGATCACGTCACCTCAGGCAGCGGGTTTATTTCAAACCAGACATGGCGAGCACAACTTCCGAGATCCAAGCATCATGCCATCGCCATGCCATTATGCAAAGACTATTCGCGCACGTGGTGGGCACATCGTGTCGAGGGCGTGCTCTTGCTGGGTCAACACTTCGACTAGCTGGGCGGAGAGGTCCGCCAAGTGGTATGGAGGCGTGCTGGGCACGAAATTAGCCGATGCAACTGAAAACAAAGATTTCAAAGTAGGCATTGAACACGTTCGCCAAGATCAAAATACATAAGCAACGTAATCACAAAATCCGAGTACAACCCGAAACTGATCCAAATAAAATGACAGGTCGTTGTCGGTTCGGCAGACCTGCAAAAAAACATGGTGCGGATCATCCTTCCCGTGATGGAACAATGACGAACGCGTAGAGTGAGCATGATACGAATGGATGGCCTCACACGCGGGTCCTCCATCAGCAAGCCCAAATACCCAGATACGCCCTATGAGCCTGGCACACATCAGAGTGTGCCAATGGGCTGTTCAGCAGCCCGTCGCAGAGTGCCGAAACTGCGCTTGGCA
>CAUYUJ010016106.1:270626-295692 GCA_963575745.1 Prorocentrum cordatum
CATGATCGTCAGTATGCCTCAGATCCGTCCGAATCATACTTGTCCTAATCCTCCTCACTATCCTCCTCTCCCTTCTTCGCCTCCTCAGCATCGTCATCATGATGAGCATTTCCACAATCATCATCATCGCAAACATCAAAAGCGCGCCCAGTATCCTCGCCAGAATCCTTCCAAAACGAAGTACACCATGATAGAATATCATCGGCATGAGCACCAGCCACGTCACCAACAACATCCTCGTGCCCATCATCGCAACCAACGTCACCATCACCATCATCATCATCACCAGCATCACCAGCATCGTCAACATCATCATCATCATCATCATCATCATCAGCAGCAGCATCATCATCATCATCATCACCACCATCATCATCATCATCATCATCAGCAGCAGCATCAGCATCAGCATCATCATCATCACAATCGTAATGATAATGATAATCATCATCAGCATCATCAGCACCATTCTTCATCCTCATCAGCATCACCATCATCAGCAGCAGCATCAGCATCAGCATCGGCATCAGCAGCAGCCAACCCGAATCTCCATCACCCTCATCAGCAGCATCGGCATAGTGCGCATCATCATCATCATCATCATCATCATCATCATCATCATCATCATCATCATCATCAGCATCAGCAGCATCATCAGCAGCATCATCATCACCATATTCAGCATAATGATCATCATCATCAGCAGCAGCATCATCAGCATCATCAGCATCATCGTCATCGTCATCATCATCACCAGCAGCATCAGCATCAACATCAGCATTATCATTATCGTCGCCATTATCATCATCAGCAGCAGCCGCATCAGCATCATCATCAGAATCATCGTCGTTATCATATCATAAGCATCATCATGCTAAACAGCATCTTCCAAATCATCATGTTCATATTCATCGTCATCGGCAGGGGAGCCGGGAATCGAATCGATAAGTCGGATCGGCGATCGAAATAAGTTGGATCGGCGAAAATCGGCAGCCGAGTCGGGAAAAGTCAAATCGGGGAAAATAAGACGGCTCGCATGCGTCCAGTAAAGAATCTGAGCCCAAATCGGAATCCGAAATCGAATCGAATCGGAATCGGAATACATAGAAGTCTAATCGAATCGAATCGGCGGCATCATCATCATTATCGTCAGCATCATCACCATTATCATCATCAGCATCATCATCAGCAGCATCAAAATCATCGTCACCAGCAGCATGATCATCGTCATCATCTTTATCGTCGTCATCGTCATCGTCATCATCATCATCAGCAGCAGCATCAGAAACAGCATCAACATCATCATCATCATCATCATCATCATCATCATCATCATCAGTATCATGCCCACCGTCAACGTTGTCATCGTTATCGTCATCGCCATCATCATCATCATCATCATCATCAGCATCATCATCATCATCAACAACAATGATCATCATCATCATCATCATCATCATCATCATCATCATCATCATCATCATCATCATCATCATCATCGTCCTGATCAGCATCACCAGCATCATCATCGTCATCATCGTCATCAACATAATCATCACATTATCATCGTTATCTTCATCGTCATCATCATCATCATCATCACCAACACCATCAGCATCAGCAGCAGAAGCATCATCATCATCATCAGCATCAGCATCATCATCATCAGCATCAGGTACCATGCTCGTCGTCATCAGCATCGCCATCACGTAGTCATCGTCGTCATCATCAGCATCATCAGCGGCAGCATCATCATCATCATAATCAGCATCATCATCATCAGCATCATCATCCCCTCATCATCACCATCGTCCTCATCATCATCAGCATCAGCAGCAGCATCATCACAATCAGCATCATCAGCATCAGCAGCATCATCAGCATAATCAGCATCACCATCATAGTCATGATCTTCATCATCATCATCACCAGCAGCATCATCATCGTGACCATCATCATCATCAGCGACAGCATCAGAAACAGCATCAGCATCAGCATCAGCATCATCATCACTAAAACCATCACCAGCACCATCACCATCATCATCATCATCAGAATCATCATCATCGTCAGCGTCATCGTCATCGTCATCATCATCAGCAGCATCATCATCAGCATCATCTCTATCGTCTATCGTCCCCGCCATGGAGCGGTGCCAGGTCAACGCATCCGAGCCAATTGGAACACCCCATGCCCGGATTGGGCAGGCAGGGAGTCGGCTGCCACAGAGATGTGGGTCTCCGCTCCTCCTCCTGGCCCCCTCCTCTCATCTCTCTGGTGCTTACATTCTCGCCGCAGTTCACCCCCCCGCCAGGAACGAAGCAAGCCCAGGTTCCCACCAGCCTGCCAGCCCACTCGCCTGACTGGAGCTCGTCGCCTGCTCGGCCGTGGGACCCAAGCGGCGGCAAGTGAGGGGGTCCAACTTGGTTGGGCCTCTGGCACCTGGCCGCGTAGGGGGGGAAGGCGCGGCGCTCCGGTTCCGCCTGCCTGGTTGGTTGCCCTGGCGGTGACCAAGGAGGGGACTGCCCTGCTGGGGCTGTTGCGGGAACCTTCCTGGCGTGGCCTCGGGCAGAGCAGCCTTTTCCTTGAGCCTTTTTTTTATGTGGTTTGACTCCACGTGTGCACGGGGTCACTCGCCCACGGTAAGCCCGCGGTCCACAAGGAGCGCATGGGCTCAAGTGGAAGCCGCGCATGGAGTGCTGCGCCTCCTGCGGACTAGTGAATCCCAGGCTCCTCCTCTTCCTCGTGCGCACACTCCCTCTCTCGGGGGTGAGGAGGCGGAGAAGAAGCAAGATCAGGAAGACGAGGATGATGATGAGGGCGGAGTCTTGGGCTCCTCAAGAGGCTGTCGTCGACCCTCATCGAACTCTCGCGGGACACTCGTGGGCCGTCTTGAAATAATATTGGGGCTCCCCGAGGCCAGCCATCTTGGCGCCGTTTTTTGTCCACAAATGAGACCGCCAGAAAGAAATTACAAACCTCAGGACAACCTTCGGCGTTCGACTGATGTCGACCCCTTGGAAATCCTCGGCGGGCACTCGGGCAACCTCTTGGGGGCGTCTTCAGTCTCCTTTGCGCCGGAAGCCTCCGGGGAGACACTGGGAATGAGGGGTACCGATAGGGGGGGACTACTGGACTAGGGAGGGGCGCGTCGACCTGGAATCGGCGATACATCGCCGATACATCGGCGATAGGCCCCCGATGGTGAATCCGCACCTTGCTGTCAGATTGGGGCTGTCGGGCCCCCATCGGCGGTCAACAAACGATCGAAGGTCCATGCATCCACCCCATATGCAAATTCCCATCCTATCCCTGCCCCCGAGGGGACGGACCTCTTGGAACCGCCTTGGGCCCTCCCTGAGCTTCTGCGGAGCCTCCCTGGGGAGCCCAAAAATCCGGGAGGGGACGGGGCCCTTCAAGGGGGCCCTGGGAGGCCCCTGGCGCGCTGCGGCCTTGGGCGCCCCCGGGCGAGGTTTCCGGCGTACGAGGTACACAGGCAGTGCGAGAAAGAGCGCGACAGGGAGGGAGACAGGAAGACAGAGCATGTCTCTCTCTCTCTCTCTCTCCTCTCTCTCTCTCTCTCTTTCTCTCTCTCTCTCTCTCTCTCTCTCTCTTTCTCTCTCTTTCTCTCTCTTCTCTCTGTATACCTATACCTATACGACCACCCTTCGGGTGATAAGGAGGTTCGAGGGGGGGGGACCAACGTCTCACTCGATCGGTCTCACTATCGATCTCACTATCGATCTCACGATCGGTCTCGCAAGATCGATTTCACTCGATCGATCTCACAATCGATCTCACTCGATCTATTTCATTCGATCGAACTCACAATCGATATGACTATCGATATCACTATCGATCTCACTATCGATCTCACAATCGATCTCACAATCAACGTCATCATCATCAACATCATCGCCACCAACGTCAACAGCATCATCATCATCATCATCATCATCATCATCATCATCATCATCATCATCATCATCGGGAGAACATCATCATCACCTCATCACCATCATCATCATCATCAACATCACCGGGACTCATCACCACATCATCACCTAATCATCACCATCGGGACACCACATCATGACCTCATCACCTCACCACATCACCACATCATCACCTCATCATCACCACTCATCACCACATCATCACCTCATCACCACATCATCACCTCATCATCACCATCATCATCACCATCGGGACACCACATCATGACCTCATCACCTCACCACATCACCACATCATCACCTCATCATCACCACTCATCACCACATCATCACCTCATCACCACATCATCACCTCATCATCACCATCATCATCACCATCGGGACACCATCATCGTCACTATCATCATCATCAACATCGTCATCATCAAGACACCATCATCATCATCATCATCATCATCATCATCGGAACACCCACCATCATCACCATCAGCATCATCGTCATCGTGACACCATCCACACCATCGGAACATAACCGTCATCATCATAATCATCATCTCCTCATCATCATCAGGAGCAACATCATCAACATCATTATCATCGGGCCACAATCATCATCTTCATCAGCATCATCATCATTAACATCAGCATCATCGGGACACCAACATCATCGCTACCATCATCATCATCATCATCATCACCATCATCATCATCATCATCATCATCATCATCATCATCATCATCATCATCATCGGGACACCATCATCATCATCAACAACAGCACCATCATCATCATCATCATCAGCATCATCATCATCGGGACACCATCCTCAAAATCACCATCCTCACCTCATCATCATCCTCATCATCAACATCATCATCATCGGAGCACCATACTGGTCATCCTCATCATTATCATCATCATCGGGACACCATCATCATCATCATCACCATCGTCATCATCAACAGCATCATCATCAACCTCATCATCTGGACACCATCATCATCATCTTCATCATCACCTTCATCATCTCATCATGTCATCATAATCAACATCATCTGGATCACCAACATCATCATCATCATCTGGACACGGTCATCATCATCAGCATCATCATCATCATCATCGGGTCACCATCATCAGCATCATCAACATCGTCAACATCATCATCATCATCATCATCATCATCATCATGATCATCATCATCATTATCATCATCATCATCATCGGGACACCATGATCATCACCACCATCACCATCATCATCCTCATCTTCATCATCATCATCATCGACATCATCAGAATCATCATCATCATCATCATCACATCATCTCATCATTATCAACATCATCATGATCATCAGCATGATCATCAGCGGGACACCATCATCATCATCAGCATCTTCATCATCATGATCATCAGCAACATCATCATAATCAACATCATCATCAACATCATCATCATCACATCATCATCGGGACACCATCATCATCACCGCCATCACCATCATCATCATCATCATCATCATCATCATCATCATCATCATAAGCATCAGCATCAGCATCATCATCATCATTATCGTCAATATCATCATCATCGTCATCATCATCATCATCATCATCATCATCATCATCATCATCATCATCATCATCATCATCATCATCATCATCATCATCATCATCATCATCATCATCGGGGCACCGACGGGACACCGGCAGGACACTGGCGGGACATCGCGGGCCATTGGACGCCGGTCCGGCATCATTTGGTCTGGCCGCGCCTCGGCCGGAGGCGGGACACCGGCGGGACACCGCGGGCCACCGGACGCCGGTCCGGAATCATTTGGTCCGGCCGCGCCTCAGCCGGAGGCGGGACACCGGCGGGACACCGCGGGCCACCGGACGCTGGTCCGGAATCATTTGGTCCGGCCGCGCCTCAGCTACAGGAGACTTTCTTCTCGCCCGCCCACGCAGATCGCCTCGCCCGCACGCACGGCACGCACGAACACGAAACCGGAATCGATTTCCCGGTAGGGGGACTCTCCATTCAACTTCGATCTCACCCCCTCACCTCCGATCACGATCGATATCACTACAGATCGCACTATCGATCTCTCACGACCGATCCCATTCTATCGATGTCACAATCGATCTCACTATCGATCTCAGAATCGATCTCACGATCGATCTCATAATGCCACCATCATCATCATCATCATCATCATCATCATCATCATCATCATCATCATCATCATCATCATCATCATCGTCATCGTCATCATCGTCATCATCGTCATCATCATCATCATCATCATCATCATCATCATCATCATCATCATCATCTCATCATTATCAACATCATCATCATGATCGTCAGCATGATCATCAGCGGGACACCATCATCATCAGCATCTTCATCATCATGATCATCAGCAACATCATCATCATCATCATCATAATCAACATCATCATCAACATCATCATCATCATCAGTAGCATCATCATCGGGACACCATCATCATCACAGCCATCACCATCATCATCATCATCATCACCATCATCATCATCATCATCATCATCGTCATCGTCATCGTCATCGTCATCGTCATCATCATCATCATCAGCAGCAGCATCATCATCATCATCATCATCATCATCATCATCATCATCATCACCATCATCATCATCATCGTCAATATCATCATCAACATCATCATCATCATCGGGACACCGACGGGACACCGGCGGGACACCAGCGGGACACCGCGCGCCACGGGCCCCCGGTCACGAATCATTTGGTCCGGCCGCGCCTCAGCCGGAGGCCGGACACTGGCGGGACACCACGCGCCACCGGCCCCCGGTCTGGAATCAGTTGGTCCGGCCGCGCCTCAGCCCGAGGAGATTTTCTTCTCGCCCGCCCACGCAGCTTCGCCTCGCCTGCACGCACGGCACGCAAGAACACGAAACCGAAACCGATTTTCCTAAAAGGGGGGCTCTCCATTCCACTTCGATCTCACCCCCCAACCTCCGATACACATGCATAATATACATATATATACTAGAACCATCGCGCGCGCTTCGCGCGCGCTCAGGTTCTAGCCCAGGCCGGGGGCGCGGAAGAAGATCTTGGACAGCGCTATCAAGCACAGGCGCGTGACATAGTCGTGCCTCCTGAGGGCCTCTTGGGAACCTCTTGGGTCTTCGTGGGGGCATCTGAAGGGCTTCTGGGGGGTTCTCCGTTGGAGGCACCTCTTGGGTGCTTCTCGGGGGGCATCTTGGGGCTTCTTGGGGTCCCTTGGGGGCATTGTCAGGGTTCTCCGGGCAGTCGGAAAGTGATGTTGTGCAGTCTCTGAAGCAATCAATTGGCCGACTTGGCTGCGTGGAGGCCTGGCTTGAGGCCACATTGGGGCAATCCGGAAGCCTCCTGGGGCCTCCTTGAAGCAATTTTGATGCATCGAGAGCACTGTTCGGCTATCTTGGGGCCTCTTGGGGACTTGGGGGGCTTTGGGGGGCCTCGTCGGACCACTTTGGGACTGTTGGGGCCTCCTGTGGGCCTCTTGGGGCGGAAAGCTCTGCTGTTGGGTTCGCGTTCCCCTTCTTGGGGCTCTCTTGGGGCACTCTTGGGGCCCTGTCGGGCCGTCTTGGGCGCCTCGGGCACCGTCTTGGGGTCCTAGTGGGCCGTCTTGGGGCCCTCTTGGAGGCCTCTTCGGCTATCTTGGAGCGGCCGTGGGGGCCAATTGGGCCGTCTTGGAGCGTCGGGATGCCAAAAGGCTGGGAACTCTAAAATCCATCAACGGCCGATGGGAAAACAATGCTTCCTGGAACCTCTTCGGGCTTCTATGGAGCTTCTTGAGGGCCTCTTGGGTCCCACTTGGGGGCCTCTGGGGCTTCCTGAGAGCCTCTCGGGGTGAAGGCTCGGATTGTCGGTTCGTCTTACCCTTCTTGGGCCCCCCTTGGGGCCGTATTGGTGCCCTCTCGGGCTGTCTTGGGCCCTGTTGGAGGCCTCTTGGGCTATCTTGGAGGCCTTTTGGGCCTTCTTGGAGCGTGAGGACGCCCAAAGGCTGAAAACTCGAGCATCAATCAAAAACCCATGGTAAGACATGGATGTTTGCCTCTTGGGGCCTTCGTGCGAGGCCTCTTGGATACTCTTCGGCCCCCTGGGGGGCTTCTTGAGGCCTCTTGGAGCCTGTTCGGGGCTTCTCGGGGCCTCCTGAGAGCCTCTCGGGGTGGAAAACTCGGAGTTTCGGTTCGTGTCAACCCTCTTGGCTCCATCTTGGGGTCGTCTTGGGGCCCTCTCGGGCCGCCTTGCGCGCCTCTGGCGCCGTCTTGGGACCCCCGTGGGCTGTCTTGTGACCGTCTTCGAGGCCTCTAGGGATGCCTTGGAGCGGAAATTAAAGCCTCTTGGGCCGTCGTGGAGCGTCAGGAAACTCAAAAGGCGAGAACTCGAAAATCGATCAAAAGCCAAAGGAAAACAAATGAGTTGTGCCTCCTGGGGCTCCTTGGGAGCCATCTTGGAGACCTCTTGGGGCGTCTTGGAGGCCTCTTGGACAGTCAGGGACCAATTCTGGGGTGATCTCGGGCGGTCGTTGGGCGACTTTACAAGGCCCCCAGCGCCACGGCAGGGCCCCTGGGCCCCCCGGTGCGAGGCCTCCGTCCCGGGCCCCGCCTCGTGCCCGCGGCAGGGCGTCCCTGGGCCGTCTCGGCGCCCTCCTGGGGGCCTGTTGGGGCGACATTGGGTGTCTGAAATCAATCAAACCTAAGGACAATCAATGATTTTGGCGTCCCTTTGGGCCGTGTTGGAAGCCTTGTGGGCTGTCTGGAGGCCATCTTGGGCGTGTTCGAACGATATGTCCTCTTTTCGGGGCCTCTTGGGGGCCTCTCGCGGAGCTTTCTTGGGCCGTCTGGGGGCGGCCCTGGGCTGTCTCGGCGCCCTCTTGGAAGCCTGTCTGGAAGATTTCTGGGTGTTCTGGACCGTCCTCCTTCAACGTCGGCGGCAGTGGCCGTAAGACTTCCTGGGAACATGATTTGTTGGGGTGTCGTTGGGCGCCTCTGGAGGCTTCGGGGCCTGACGCGTTTCCGAGCGTGGCGGGAGGTAGCGCTGCTTGGGACTCTCGTCTTTTTTTTTCTGGCAGGCGTTTATAAACATGGTTTGGGGAGAGGGCGGCAACCCGAGAATCATGTTCCCAGGAAGCTTTCCGGGAGCATGATTTGTTCGGCTCTCTTAAGAGGGTGGGCTGTGGGGGCTTACCGAGGGGCTCTTTTTGGCCTTGTCGGCAAGCCTATTGGAAACATGGTTGGGGCGATGGGCAGAAGCCCAAGAGATCATGTTCCCGGAAAGCTCTGGGAAATGCGATTTACCGAGGTCTCTTGGGGGCCCGCAGGGGGCTTCCCTGGGGGGCCCTTGGGGCTTATTGGGGCTTCCGGGGGGCCTCTTGGGAGCCTCACGGGGCTTCTTGGGAGCCTCTTGATGGCCTCCTGGGGCGTCCTAGGAGCCTCTCAGGCCGGAGACCTTGCAATATCGCGTTCTTCGGGCCCTCTTGGGTCGCTCTTGGGGCTCTCTTGGGGCGCTCTCGAGGCCCTCTTGACTTATCTGGGGAGCCTCCTGGGCCGTCTCTGGTCTTTCCTGGGGAGCCTCTTCGGCCGTCTTGGAGCAATATGAAGGGCCTCTGAATCCGTGTGGGACCGTGGAGAGGCGGAACATGCGAGAGCGCAAAAATGCGGGGCCCTTTGGGGCCACGAAACGCTGTACTGAGTGGGGGGGACGCATGTGGACGGTGGCACTGGGGCCTTCGGTGGAGCTCCCTATGGGGCCACGAAACGCTGTACTGAGTGGTGGGGGCGCATGTGGACGGTGGCACTGAAACGCTGTACTGAGTGGGGGGGACGCATGTGGACGGTGGCACTGGGGCCTTCGGTGGAGCTCCCTATGGGGCCACGAAGCGCTGTACTGAGTAGGGGGGACGCATGTGGACGGTGGCACTGGGGCCTTCGGTGGAGCTCCCTATGGGGCCACGAAGCGCTGTACTGAGTGGGGGGGGCGCATGTGGACGGTGGCACTGGGGCCTTCGGTGGAGCTCCCTATGGGGCCACGAAACGCTGTACTGAGTGGGGGGGACGCATGTGGACGGTGGCACTGGGGCCTTCGGTGGAGCTCCCTATGGGGCCACGAAACGCTGTACTGAGTGGGGGGGACGCATGTGGACGGTGGCACTGGGGCCTTCGGTGGAGCTCCCTATGGGGCCACGAAACGCTGTACTGAGTGGGGGGGACGCATGTGGACGGTGGCACTGGGGCCTTCGGTGGAGCTCCCTATGGGGCCACGAAACGCAGGGAAGAAGGGGAGGAGGGAGGAGGAGGGAGGAGGGGGAGGAGGAGAGGAGAGGAGGAGAAGGAGGAGGAGGAGGAGGAGAACGCGGGGCGACGTCTCTTCAAAACGAGGACCCAACAACACAGGTTGGTTGGGAACAAATTCTGGGAATTCCGTTTTTCACAAAATCCTCGATCTTCGAGGGTTGGAAGCGGGAAAACATGAGAAGGCGAAACGCATTCGAAAATCCATTGGAAATCAACGATTTTACCCTCTTTGGGCTCTCTCGGGACGGCTCTCGCAGCTCTCTTGAGCTGTTCTTGGAGCCTCGTCGGGGTTCTTTTGGGGCCACTCAGGGATCGGGTGTGTGTGGGGGGCCTTTGGGGTGTCCCGGAGGCCTCTCGGAGGTCTCTGGAAGCTTCCTGCTCCCGTTCTTGGGCCCTTCTTGGGCCTGTTCTGGGGTGGTCTGGGACTGTGCTGGGCGCCTCTTCGGCAGTCTTGGAGCCTTCTTGGCCCGTCTTGGGGCCGTCCTGAGGGTCTCTTGGGTGGTCTTGGGGCGGTCTTGGGAGCCTCTTCGGCGCTCTTGGACCATTGGAAGCTCGAAAACGCGAAAGCCACAAACATGGAAATAACCAATGAAAATCTACGAGTTCGGCCTCTTCGGGCCGTCCCTGGACGCCTCTCGGACCTCTCTTGGGGTCTCTTGGATGCCACCTGGGAGCCTCGAGAGCCGTCGGAAGGCTGACTCGGGCTGCCCGGGAGCGTCTTGGACCATTCTTTTGAATTCTGGGGGCTTCTGGGAGGCGTCTTGGGCCCCCTGGGACGCTGTGGAGGCTCCCCGGACAGGACGGGGGAGCGGTACTCGGAGCGTCCCCGAGATGTGGCGGGGAGGTGTGGGACCCGGGGCCGGGGAGGCGGTATGTGTTCATATTATATAGAACCGCGGGCGCGCTTCGCGCGCGCTTGGGTTCTAGCGCATGCCATGGCGTTGTTAGCTGCGCGTGCTTTTCGGACAGGTTAATTCCATGCCTTGCCTTACCTCGTTCTCTAAGACTCCTTATACGTCCTCCCTCGTTCATCCTCCAGACTCTCTCGGTTGTCCTCGCTGTTCGTTTCTCGTTCTGATCGACGGCCTCCTCTTGTTTGGGATTATGCGGGGGCTTCGAGCTGTTCAGGGCCGGCGTGGGAAGAGATTCAATATGAAGTGGGCTGGCTTGAAATGTACGGGTCTCTTGTGGATCTTCATGTTTGGGCTGCCTTGAAGGCCTTGGGGCCCGCTTGGGCCCCTCTTTGGCTCTTGTTCGAAGGTGGTGCCGTCTCGAGCCTCGACGCCATGTGAAGCTCTCCCGAAGCCATCCGAAGGAGACGAGCGGCGTGAGATTTACTGAATATGGAGAAACCTGAATGGCTTTTGCGTTTGTGGCTCTCTGGGTCATTTGGGAGGGGCTTTGGGAGTTCCACTCATCTCGTGGCCCCTGGGGGCCGCCTTGAAACATCTTGGAGCGTCTTGGACCACTAAGGGGCCATGTTGGCGGCCAGCGGGCGTCCTCCTGAACCAGCTCGGAACCCTCTTCAGGCCGAAAGAATCACCCAAAGACCCCAAAGCGGATCCCGGAGCCAAGGGGGGGCAAATTGTGTTGCGACGGGGTGAGTTTGAGAAAAATGGGCCACCCTTGGGCCACCCCAGGTCCCCTCCCCCATGGGCGGTCCCGTCGTCTACTTCCGTCGTCCGACGTCCGTCGTCCGTCCGCCCGCCATGTTGTTTCTCCATGATATCTCTGCCGCGGGCAACTTCTCTCGCTTGCTCTGAGAAAATAGTGCCTGGGATGCAGCGGCCAGCGCTGTAAATGAGCTGCTACCTTGGGCTACAGCTCGCTGGATACTGCTGCGTGAAAGGTGCTGCTACCTTGGGCTGCAGCGCCATGCAATGAAATACGCCAGCATTACTTATCCCACACGGCACTTGAACGAGAGATGGACATGCTTGGTTCGCGCGTGAGTTTCTGTCCTGAATCCTGAATGGATGAGCATCTAACCCAAATCCAAAATTCCCGGATTCCTTGGGTCCTTCGGAGACCCCGCGAAACCGTCAAGAAGCCAGAGGCGCGGTACCGGCCAGATGTCAGGGGATGTGTAGGACCCCCGACTAGGAGTTCCACTTTGACAAAAGAGGAGATTCTGGGAATTCCCTTTTTGTTCCTTAAATATTTTGATATTCGAGGATTGGAAGCAGGAAAACGTGAGAAGGCGGAAAAAAATAGAAAAACATGGGAAATCAACGATGTTACCCTCTTTGGGCTCTCTCGGGACGGCTCTCGCAGCCCTCTTGGGCTGTTCTTGGAGCCTCGTCGGGGTTCTTTTGGGGCCTCTCAGGGATCGGGGGTGTGTGGGGGGCCTCTGGGGGGTCCCCGAGGACTCTCGGAGGTCTCTGGAAGCTTCCTGCTCCCGCTCTTGGGCCCATATTGGGCCTGTTCTGGGGTGGTCTGGGGCTGTGCTGGGCGCCTCTTCGGCAGTCTTGGAGCCTCCTTGGCCCGTCTTGGGGCCGTCCTGAGGGTCTCTTGGGTGGTCTTGGGGCGGTCGTGGGAGCCTCTTCGGCGCCGTGGGACCCTTGGAAGCACGAAAACGCGAGAGCCAAAAACATGGAACAACAAGCGAACACTTACGATGTTGGCCTCTGCGGGCCGTCCCGGGACGCCTCTCGGACCTCTCGTGGGGTCTCTTGGAGGCCACCGGGGGGCCTCGCGAGCCGTTGGGCTGACTTGGGCTGCTTGGGAGCGTCTTGGGCGGTAGTTGCTCATATTATGTATAGAACCGCGGGCGCGCGCTTCGCGCGCGCTTGGGTTCTAGCGCATGCCATGGCGTTGTTGGCTGTGCGTGCTTTTCGGACAGGCTCATTACATGCCTTGCCTTACCTCGCTCTCCAAGACTCCTTGTACGTCCTGCCTCGGTAACCCTCCAGCTTCCCTCGGCTGTCCTCGCTGTTCGTTTCTCGTTCTTATCGACGGCCTCCTCTTGCTTGGGATTATGCGGGGCGTTCGAGCTGTTCAGGGCCGGCGTGGGAAAAGATTCAATATGAAGTGGGCTGGCTTGAAATGTACGGGTCTCTTGTGGATCTTCCTGTTTGGGCTGCCTTGAAGGCCTTGGGGCCCGCTTGGGCCCCTCTTTGGCTCTTGTTCGAAGGTGGTGCCGTCTCGAGCCTCGACGCCATGTGAAGCTCTCCCGAAGCCATCCGAAGGAGACGAGCGGCGTGAGATTTACTGAATATGGAGAAACCTGAATGGCTTTTGCGTTTGTGGCTCTCTGGGGTCATTTGGGAGGGCCTTTGGGAGTTCCACTCATCTCGTGGCCCCTGGGGGCCGCCTTGAAACATCTTGGAGCGTCTTGGACCACTAAGGGGCCATCTTGGCGGCCAGCGGGCGTCCTCCTGAACCAGCTCGGAACCCTCTTCAGGCCGAAAGAATCACCCAAAGACCCCAAAGCGGATCCCGGAGCCAAGGGGGGGCAAATTGGGTTGCGACGGGGTGAGTTTGAGAAAAATGGGCCACCCTTGGGCCACCCCAGGTCCCCTCCCCCATGGGCGGTCCCGTCGTCTACTTCCGCCGTGCGTCGTCCGTCGTCCGTCCGCCCGCCATGTTGTTTCTCCATGATATCTCTGCCGCGGGCGGTATTTGTTCATATTATATAGAACCGCGGGCGCGCTTCGCGCGCGCTTGGGTTCTAGCGCATGCCATGGCGTTGTTAGCTGCGCGTGTTTTTCGGACAGGTTAATTCCATGCCTTGCCTTACCTCGTTCTCCAAGACTCCTTATACGTCCTCCCTCGTTAATCCTCCAGACTCTCTCGGTTGTCCTCGTTGTTCGTTTCTCGTTCTGATCGACGGCCTCCTCTTGTTGGGGATTATGCAGGGGCTTCGAGCTGTTCAGGGCCAGCGTGGGAAGAGATTCAATATGAAGTGGGCTGGCTTGAAATATACGGGTCTCTTGTGGATCTTCCTGTTTGGGCTGCCTTGAAGGCCTTGGGGC
Source organism: Prorocentrum cordatum (assembly GCA_963575745.1). Taxonomy (NCBI): domain Eukaryota; class Dinophyceae; order Prorocentrales; family Prorocentraceae; genus Prorocentrum; species Prorocentrum cordatum. The sequence goes on from CAUYUJ010016106.1 coordinate 284,907, forward strand.
CCTCTTTGGCTCTCGTTCGAAGGTGGTGCCGTCTCGAGCCTCGACGCCATGTGAAGCTCTCCCGAAGCCATCCGAAGGAGACGAGCGGCGTGAGATTTACTGAATATGGAGAAACCTGAATGGCTTTTGCGTTTGTGGCTCTCTGGGGTCATTTGGGAGGGCCTTTGGGAGTTCCACTGGGGCATCTCGTGGCCCCTGGGGGCCGCCTTGAAACATCTTGGAGCGTCTTGGACGGCGGTCAGCGGGCGTCCTCCTGAACCAGCTCGGAACCCTCTTCAGGCCGAAAGAATCACCCAAAGACCCCAAAGCGGATCCCGGAGCCAAGGGGGGTAAATTGGGTTGCGACGGGGGGAGTTTGAGAAAAATGGGGTTCCCGTCGTCTTCTCCCGTCGTCCGACGTCCGTCGTCCGTCCGCCCGCCATGTTCTTTCTCTATGATAGCTCTGCCGCGGGCAACTTCTCTCGCTTGCTCTGAGAAAATAGTGCCTGGGATGCAGCGGCCAGCGCTGTAAATGAGCTGCTACCTTGGGCTGCAGCTCGCTGGATACTGCTGCGGGAAAGGTGCTGCTACCCTGGGCTGCAGCGCCATGCGATTAAATACGCCAGCGTTACTTATCCCACACGGCACTTGAACGAGAGATGGACATGCTTGGTTCGCGCGTGAATTTCTGTCCTGAATCCTGAATGGATGAGCATCTAACCCAAATCCAAAATTCCCGGATTCCTTAGGGCCTTCGGAGACCCCGCGAAACCGTCAAGAAGCCGGCAGGCGCGGTACCGGCCAGATGTCAGGGGATGTGTAGGACCCCCGAGTAGGAGTTCCACTTTGATGAAAAGGGAATTCTTGGAATTCCCTCGCTATTTTCCAAAATCCTCGATCTTTGAGGGTTGGAAGCGGGAAAACATGAGAAGGCGAAACGCATTGGAAAAACCATGGGAAATCAACGATTTTACCCTCTTTGGGCTCTCTCGGGACGGCTTTCGCAGCTCTCTTGGGCTGTTCTTGGAGCCTCGTCGGGGTCTCTTTGGCGCCTCTCAGGGATCGGGTGTGTGTGGGGGGCCTCTGGGTGGTCCTGGAGGCCTCTCGGAAGTCTCTGAAGCCTCCTGCTCCCACTCTTGGGCCCATATTGGGCCTGTTCTGGGGTTGCCTGGGGCTATGCTGGGCGCCTCTTCGGCAGTCTTGGAGCCTTCGTGGCCGGTCTTGGGGCCGTCCTGAGGGTCTCTTGGGTGGTCTTGGGGCAGTCTTGGGAGCCTCTTCGGCGCTCTTGGACCGTTGGAAGCTCGAAAACGCGAAAAGCCAAAAACATTTTTAAAAAAAACAATGAAAATCGACGAGTTCGGCCTCTTCGGGCCGTCCCGGGACGCCTCTCGGACCTCTCTTGGGGTCTATTGGGGGTTACCTGGGAGCCTCGAGAGCCGTCGGAAGGCTGACTTGGGCTGCTTGGGAGCGTTTTGGACCATTCTTTTGAATTCTGGGGGCTCCTGGGAGGCGTCTCGGGCCCTCCTGGAGCGCTGTGGAGGCCCCCGGGAACGCCCGGGGGAGCGGTACCGGGAGCGTTCCCGCCATGTCACTGGGAGGTGTGGCACCTGGGGCTGGGGGGGGCTCTGTTGGGGTGCCTCTTGGGGCGCCTTCAGGGCCTCTTTTGATGTTTTTTCGAATCTCATGGGGGCCTCTTGGGGCTTCCTGGGCGCTTCTTGCAGCCTCTTGGGGTCTCCTGGGGGCATCTTGGGCCAAAGCACTCGAATCTTCGGTTCCTCGTCCCCGTCTTGGGCGCCGCCTTGGGGCGTTCTTGGGCGGTTTGGGCGCCTCGGGTGCCGTCGTGGCCCCCTCGTGGGCCGTCTTGGAGCCCTCCTGGGGGCATCCTCGACCAGCTTGGGTGCCTCTCGGGCCGCCTTGGGCGCAGTGGAAGGCCACAAGGCGAACACGCCAAACATATCAGTTTCCCCATCGGAAATCGACGATGTTTGCTTATTTGGGGCTCTATTGGGGTGGCCCTGGGGGCGTGCTTGGTGCCTCTTTTTGTGGTTTTGCGGTTCTGGGAGCCCCTGGGGACGGCCAGGGGAGGGAACCACGCATATACGAGGGAGGTCGCTGCCCGGGGCCCGGGGCCTGGGATCTCCCGTACACATACATATTTATAAATATACACATATATATATAGAGATATATACACACAACCATACATATACATATACATATGCATATACATATACATATACATAAACATAGACATATACATATACATATACATATACAAATACATATACATATACATATACATATACATATACATATACATATACATATACATATACATACACATATACATATACATATACATATACATATACACATACACATACACATACATATACATATACATATGCATGTACGTATACATATACATATATATATATATATATATATGTATGTATGTATGTATGTATGTATGTATGTATGTGCTTCTTCTGGGGCACGAGCCGTTCCTGCTTTAGGATTGTTAAATCAGATCGGAAAATTTTGTAAAATTGCACATTGGGCGGGCCATCGACAAAAACAAGACACCGGGTAGAATAGCAAGAGACATCATCCCGTCGGTGGAAGCACAACTTTGGCGCCTCGTGGTGGACTCAACGTTCACACTGCGAGCTCCTGCAGCACTCATCAGCCGTTTCGCTCGCTGTGCTTTGCGACGGCGTCCACTTCAAAAACCATTCAAACTCAATACTTTGGCATCCATCTTGAACAGTGTTCAACTGTTGGAGCGCGCAATAACGTTTGCTTTGACAACTGTCTTTCCAAGTAAGCAAACTTTTGATGCACCACTGATCCAAGAATCTCAGAAACTTATCCCACTGGTCCGCGCCGTCACTACTCATCACTGGCTCCCCATGCGCATCAAGCACTTTCAACACTTGGTACGAAAGTGAGGTTTGTACTGTGCTTCCAGGGCTGTAGATGCCACGGGACGCCGACGAGCCATCGCGTTGCACTTCAAACGTCCAAATATCCTCGCTCGCCCAGTCGTGTTTGTCTATTTCAGCATAAATCACACCGCCTGAGTCTGGTTCTGGCTGGTCCCAGAAGTAGAACGTAAACTTATTTGCGCCTAAGGGACTTTCAACCCTCATGATCCCATCGCTGGATATGCAACGGTCATCGTAAGACCAACGTGCATCTGGGCTGTCTGGATTTAGCTGAACTTTGAAACTTGGGATCGCTTCATTGATTCCTTTAAACTGAAGCAAGCCCTGGTCCCTGTTGGTGAAGAAAGAAATCTCGTCGTCTGACAAATTCTCACGTTTAGAATCTCCAAATGTCAGAAGCTGCTCTCCAATGTGCTCCGTAGCAGTGTTATTGTTCATCCAAAAGATGCCTGTGAGGTCAACGACCGCGTGAATTCCCCCCTTGATTTCAGCTGTGGGCAAGTTATTATGAGTGCCAGCGATCATTGTGCCACAAGGTGCGTTAGGCCCACCCGTGTTGTTAAAATGAATTCCTGCATCGTTGCACCACTTCTTGCTTAATCGTCTAGGATTAAACGCATGAATGCCGCAGACCATAGGTAGCCTTTCCTTGCCAGCGTTCAGATCCACAGCATTGAATTTGGCAGCATCTGTAATACACTCTGGGCTGATGTAGTCTTGTATGCCTCGAGACGCTTGGCAATGATGGTTACTTCGAGCAATGTAATCATCAATCACGCCTCCAAGAGCAAGAAACAAATTCGCCCAACTACCAAAACCCGAACCATCGTCGATCAAACGTTGTACTTGTCTCGGGAACACGTCGGTAGGAATCAGGCTAAGTGTTACGAGAATGATGAACATGGTGACGATCAGGCAACCGACACATCCGCAAAGGCAACAAGACAGTCGTTTCAAGACAAATCCGCAGTCCGACTGAGAGTTGCTGTCAGCACTAGCTGTCGCAACTACTGGAGTGGGTAAGAGTGCCCCTCGGTCGCTATCGCTTGCCATGGTCGCTCTGCCACGGGAGTGCTTCGAGTGCTGCTGTGGCTGAACAAAAAGACGCCTTGAGCACAAAGGCGCTGCTTGAGCCAAAATGGCTACGGAGGACCTCTTGGGGCCTCTTGGGGCCAGTTGGGGCCTCCTGGGAGGTGCTTAGTCGGGCCTTGGGTCGTCTAGGCGCCCTCTTGAGCCGCCTTGAGGGCCTCATGGGATCCTCCAGGGCCATCTTGGGGGAGTATTGGGAGTCGCTTGGACCGTCTTCAAAGCCGTGGAGGCTGCAAAAACGTAGATGCTGAAAGTGCACGTGATCCTACAGGAATTTAATGAATGTGGCATCTTGGGGCCCTCTTGCGAGTGCTCTGGCAGGCCTCTTTGGACGTCTCGGAGCCTTCTTTGACCGTCTCGGGGCCATCTTGGGCCGTCTTGGGCGACTCGGGGCCTTCTTCGGCCTTCTCGGGGCCCGTTTTGGGGCTAACTTGGGCCGTCTTGTGCAGCCCTTGGGCCGTCGTGGCCCCCTCTTGGTCTGTCTTGAGGGCCTCTTGGGACTGTTTGAAGTTGTGTATCTCTGAGGGGCCAGCACTAGCTCGAGGCCAGAAACGCACCACACTCGACGCCCACAGTCGCCGAACACACTCGCGCCCACACTCCATGCCGACACTCGCACTCCATACTCGCCTCTCACACTCGCGCCCACATTCCACGCCCAGTCTACGCAGACTCTCGCACCCCACACTCTACGACCACACCCGCACTCCACACGCACACCCCACACTCTACGCCCACACCCGCACCCCACACGCACACCCCACACTCTACGCCCACAGTCTACGCACACACTCGCACCCCACACTCACACCCCACACCAACCCCGAGTTGATTTACCGACTTGATTAGACGAGTTGATTGCCCGAGTTGATTTACAGAGTTGATTTACCGAATTGGTTTACAGAGTTGATTTGCCGACTTGATTTCCCGAGTTGATTTGCCGAGTTGGTTTACAGACTTACCGAATTGAGCTACAGAGATGGTTTGCCGAGTTGCTTTACACAATTGAATTACAGAATTGATTTACAGAGTTGATTTGCCGAATCGATTTCCCGAATTGATGTGTGGAGTTGGCTTGTACGGAACGCTGAGATGGCGAGTTGAATTGGCGTTGACTTCTTGGGATTTGAATTACCATTCCAACTGCGAAGTGTGAGTTGGTTCCCCGAGTTGATTTCCCGAATTGACTTCCCAGGTTGATGTCCCGAGGTGGTTCGCCGATTTGATTTCCCGAGTTGATTTGCCGATTTGGTTTATAGACTTGATTTAGAGAGTTGATTTAGAGTTGATTTCGCGGGGCGGCCTGCCGAGTTGAGTTCGCAAGTTGATATGCCAAGTTGAGTTGCCGCCTTGGTTTTGCGATTGGAGGTGCCGAATGGATTTCGCGAGTTGGTTGTCCGAGCTGAATCCTCGAGTGCGAAAGGCGAATTGACCGTGGGGTGGGCGTCCCCGACTTAGTGCGCCGACTTGACCCGCGTCTCGCGCTCGTGTCGTGTGGGCGCAAAGCGTGGGGGGTGAGTGTGGGCGCGAGTGCGGGGCGCGAGTATGTAGTGTGAGTGTGGGCGCACAGTGCGGGGGGCGATTGCGAGGGCGAGTACGGGGTGCGAGTGCGAAGTGCGAGTATGCAGTGCGAGTTTGGGCGCCGAGTGCGAGGGGCGGCCGTGCGCCCCGAAATGGCTGCTAGCTAGAAAGGCACGATCGCTGCCCCACAGACATACACAAGTTTGAAGCACTCTTGGGCAAGTCTTCGGAGCTTTTTGGGCCGTCTTCAAACCCCTGAAGGCCGAAGCGTTTCCCAATGGGAATTTAACGATTTTGGCTGTTGGAGCCCTCTTGGGAGTGCTTTGGCAAGCCTCTTGGGACGTCTCGGAGCCTTCTAAGACCATCTCGGGGCCATCTTGGACCGTCTTGGGCGACTCTGGGCCTTCTTGGGCCGTCTTGGGCGCCGTCTTGAGGCCAACTTGGGCCGTTTTGGGCGCCCCTTGGGCCGCCCAGGCGCCCTCTGGGGATCATGGCGCCCGTTTTGGGCCCCTTTGGTCCGCCTTGGGGGCCTCATGGGATCCTCCGGGGCCGTCTTGGGGGAAAATTGTGAGCCTCTTGGACCGTCTTCACAGCCGTGAAAGCTGCAAAGGCGCACATGCTAAAAATGTACGTTTTCCTCTTGAGGCCCTCTTGGGAGTGCTCTGGGAGCCTTCTTGGAGCGTCTTGAAGCCTTTTTGGGCCGTACTGGGCAACTCGAGGCCTTCTTGCGCCGTCTTGGGGGCCTCTTGGAACCATCTTGGCTCGTTTAGGCACCCTCTCGGCCTCTCCGGGCCGCCTCTGGAGAGCGAAACGGGAGGGCATCAGCGAGCGTATTAGAATTGTTGCGGGCTGGGCCGGCCCAGGCCAGTGACTTTCATAATCTGGATATCCATATAATACATACCTAATATATATATATTATATATACTAAATATATATATATATATCTAAAATATGTATGATATGTATGTATGTATTATGGAATATATGGTAGATACAAAGACTGGAACCCCTGTGATTTTGTGGGGGGGCCTCGTCCGGCCGCTCGCAGGTTTTGGACGTAGCTGCTCGAAATTCCTGAGCCTGTCGGGCCCCTACCCCTGGAAGCAGGTTCGAAGCATTTTGTGTCCATTAGGGCTCTCGCCTCCTTTGGCCTCATTGGGGGTCTCCTGGGGCCTCTTGAGGGGCCTCCTGGGGGCCTCCTGGCGGCCTCTTGGGGCGGAAGGCTCGAGCTTGCGGTTCGTGGTCCCCCTCTGGCCCCCTCTTGGGCCCGTCTTGGGGCCCTCTTGGGCCATCTTGGGCGCCTCTTGGGCCGTCTTGGGGCCCTCTTGGGCTGTCCTGGGGCCCTCTTGGGGCGGTCTTGGGCGCCTCTTGGTCCGTCTTGGACGCGGTGAAAGCCCAAGAGGCGAACATGCGAAACATATACGTTTTCCAATAGGAGTGGCACGAATTTTGCTTCTTGGGCCTCTCTTGGCTGCCTCTCGGAGCGTCTTGGAGCTTCTTTAATTCTGGACCTTCTGGTGTCATGACACGTCGTGAAGCATCCTGACATCGAGCGCGTTCCGAACCGCCTGCGAACGACTTGACGCGGAGGCTCGACTGCGAGTTCGTGTCCCCTCTGCCCCCTCTTGCATCTTGGGGCCCTCTTGGCCATCTTGGGCGCCTCCTTGGCCTCGTGGCCCTCTTGGCTTCGGGGCCATCTTGGAAGCTTCTATGGCCGTCTCTTGGGCTCTTGGCCCTCCTGCCGTCCTTATATCGGAAAGGACCCCCCCCCCCCCCCCCAAAGACAACTTTTTAACATTACGTTTACAAATGAATGCCAACTTTGCGGCTGGGGCCCCTCAAGTCGCATGTTGACGCTTCTTGGGGCGTCTTGGGGCGTCCCTGACGTCTGGGTCTCCTGGGGCCTCTTGAGGAGCCTCCTGGGGGCCTCCTGGCGGCCTCCGGGGCGGAAGGCTCGAGCTTGCGGTTCGTGGTCCCCCTCTGGGCCCCCTCTTGGGCCCGTCTTGGGGCCCTCCTGGGCCATCTTAGGCGCCTCTTGGGCCGTCTTGGGGCCCTATTGGGCTGTCCTGGGGCCCTCTTGGAAGCTTCTTGGGCCGTCTTGGGGCGGTCTTGGGCGCCTCTTGGGCCGTCCTGTAACGTCGGAAAGCCCAAAAGGCAACTTTGTGAAAATGTAACGTTTTACAATAGATATGGACCAATGTTGCAATCTAGGCCCTCTTGACACTTAGTTGGAGCTTTCTATGGCTCTTGGGCGTCCTTGGACGTCTGGGGTCTCCCGGGGCCTCTTGAGGGGCCTCCTGGGGGCCTCCTGGCGGCCTCTTGGGGCGGAAGGCTCGAGCTTGCGGTTCGTGGTCCCCCTCTGGGCCCCCTCATGGGCCCGTCTTGGGGCCCTCTTGGGCCATCTTGGGCGCCTCTTGGGCCGTCTTGGGGCCCTCTTGGGCTGTCCTGGGGCCCTCTTGGAAGCTTCTTGGGCCGTCTTGGGGCGGTCTTGGGCGCCTCTTGGGCCGTCCTGTAACGTCGGAAAGCTCAAAAGGCGACTTTGTTGAAAATCACTTTTACGAAAATGGGCCAATTCATGCGTCTAGGGGCCCTTGGACGCATGTTTGAGGCTTCTTGGGGCCTCTGGCCAGTCCCTTGGACGTCTTGGGGTCTCCTGGGGCCCTTGAGGGCCTCCTTGCCGCTGGCGCCTCATGGCGGAGGCTCGAGCATTCGGTCGAGTTCCCCCTCTGGGCCCCCCTTCTTGAGCCCTAGATATAAACGTCTTGGCCCCTCTTTGGGCCATCTTTGGCGCCTCTTTGGCCGTATTTGGGCCTCTTGGCTGTCCTGGGGCACTCTTGGACTTCTTGGCCGTCCTTGGGCGTCTTGGCGCCTCTTGGGCGTCCTGTCTGCAATGTTTTTTTCACACCCACCCCCCCCGAAAGCCCAAAAGGCAACGTTGTGAAAAATGTACGTTTTACGAAAGGAATGGGCCAATTTTTGCGTCTAGGGGCCCTCTTGGGACGCATGTTGGAGGCTTCTTGGGGCCTCTTGGGGGCGTCCTTGGACGTCTGGAGGCCATCTTCAGCATCTCGGAGCCCTCTTGGAGGCCTCTTGGAAGTTTCTTGGGCCGTCTTGGGCGCTTCTGGGGCCGTCTTGTCTGACCGGGGAGGCCTCCGGCAAGCCCCGACGAGCCTCCGGGGCCCCCGGGGTGCACATTTGCGGTCGAGGTCCCGGCCCCGGGCCCCCGGACCCGGTGCGCCGTTATATGTATACATGCACCCATACATACGTGCACATACACTTATATACATATATACAGACACACAGACATGCATACAGACATACAGGCACACAAACATACCGCCATACATACATACAGACGTATAAAAGCATAGACATAAAGAACTACCGGCATACGTACATGTTTGCATACATGCATACATAAATTCATACATGCGTAAACATGAATACATACATGCACGCATGCATGCACCATACATACATACATGATTGAATGCATACATACATACATGCATGTATGCAAGCGTGCATTCATACATGCATACATACATACATATATATATATATATATATTACATACATACATAGATGCAGATATCATACCTACATGCGTATATATATAGAGAGAGATACATATAAATATATATCATGACGGTGGTTCCTGCATCTCCCGCAGCCACTCCCCCGAACTGTCCACGAGCGCCAGCTCCTCCTGCCACCCCTGCGCCGGCCCAGCTGGCGGCGTGCCGCGAGGCACGGCGACGGGCAGCTCCCGCTGCCCCGGAGGCCCTTCCTCCCGGGGCGGCTCCTGCAGGGCGGCGAGATCTCTGTACACATCCACCGCCCCTGGCCGGAGGAAGAGGAGCAGGAGGAGGAGGAGGAGGAGGAGAGGCGGGAGAGGAGAGGGGCAGAGGAGGAGGAGGAGGAGAGAGAAGGAGGAGGAAGGGACCCAGAGAGAGAGAGGCAGGAGGAGGAGGAGGGGCCCAGGAGGGGCCCGGCCCGTGGCGGTGGACGCGTACGGAGATCTCGCCCCCCCCGTCCTGCAGCCGCGCCTCCGCGAGGCCGTCCGAGGGCTCCCAGTCGGGGAGCGCAGCCAGCCACGGCGGCGCCTCCGCCAGCTCGGCGCCGGCTCCCTCCGAGGGCGGCTCGGCAAGCGCCGCCCCCGGAGGCGCGGCGCGCGGCGCCCCGCCGCGCTCACGACCTCGGCAGGAGGAGGAGAGATGAAGAGGAGGAGGAGGAGGATAGGAGCGAGGGCGAGGCGGAAGGAGAAGGAGGAGAGAGAGGAGGAGGAGGAGGAGGGAATAGGAAGAGAGAGAGGAGGAGGAGGAGGGGATCTAGCGCGTGGGCGCCAGAGTCACGGATCTTAGCGGGCGAAGAGCGCTATAAAACAAACGTTTTCGCTGTCGGGGGGCGCCTGTCCCTGGGCGGCTGGAAAGCTTATACCCTTACGGTGGCACCGTAGGGGTATAAACTTTCCAGCCGCCCAGGGGCAGGTGTCCCCGACGGCGAAAAGTTTATTTTATACCGTTCTTCGCTCGCTGAGAATCGGGAAGGCCCCCCCCCCCGGAAACATGAGACCACTGCCGCCTCGCCTGGCGATGCGGCGCGCCGGCTTCGTAAGGAAACGAGACCCGTCGCTGATCCTGGCCAAGTGCGCAGCCTTAGGGCGGCCGCGTGGGGGTCAAACCCAAGCAGTCCAGGGGCGCCAGCCACTGCTGGGGGAAGCCCTGTGAGCCCGCCAAAGGGTCACACTTACGCGTAGCCGAGTTGTCGCTTCCCGGAAGCCGGTTTTTCATCCTGAAAAGGCCCCTGGAGGCCGAACATACGCAAAAACCTCCCGCGGTGATCGTTTCACAACGCGAGGGGGTCTGAGTGATCAATGTTTTCGCTTCTCGGGGGCGTCCAAGGGGGGGGGAGCCGTCCAAGAGGGAGGTTCGCAAATCATGGCCCGAGGCATGTGCGCGGCCCTAGGGCCTAGGGGGGTGCCACGGAACGCATTGAAAAAAGAAGAGGGGCCATGATATCTGGGGAGATGTCATGGCCCCTGCCATGACATCCAACCCGCTACCCGTCGGTCAGAAGGAGTGGGTGGAAACATGAAGTAGGAAGGCGTTGGAAGTAAATTGGGCTTCCGCCCGCCCCCTGAAGATGAGGGAAGAGGGAAAACCGGTCGACGCTTGAAGTAAGAAGGCGCCTTAAAAAGTAGGCGCCCATTGGCCGCCCCCTTGCTTCCTCGCTGCCTGCTC
>CAUYUJ010016107.1:0-5000 GCA_963575745.1 Prorocentrum cordatum
TCCCTCCTTCAGCCCCAGGTGGGGGCTGCAGATCCTCCGCGCCATCCAGCGGCAGAGCCGCGTGCGCGGCGGGGGCTACGCCTCGGTGCGCGACTCGGAGAAGGAGGTCTGGCGCGGGAACCGGAAAGCCGCACCGCGCCAGCAGTCCCTCTGGATCTCCGACGACATCCCCAGACCCCCTCGCGTTCTCTAAAGAATCATAATTAAACAAATGGCGGGACGATTGTCGCTATTTTCCACCTCCGGGGCCCTTCCCGGGCCTCGGGGCCGTCAAAGCACGACTCTGGATGAAAAGTCGGTCCCATGCAAGACCTTTGGGGGTCGACGTTGTGAAAAAGTCACGACGTCGGGGGTCTGGGTCTCATGGCCGTCGGCCCATCCCGGAGGCCCGCTTGGGCCCGAAAAGTTCCTGCGACAAGATGCCAGGGACCCCAGGGGGCACGCGACGAGCTCCGGTATAGATTTCGGGAATTGCGGCCCCGGGCCCCTCGAAGACTCCGCAGGGCTGAGGACTGAGGCCCCAGGGACGGGGCGAAGGACCTCAGGACACGGTGGCGGAGGACTGTTTCCGCCCGTGCCCAGAGGCACGGTGGCGGAGTGTTGTTTCGACCTGGGCGTTTCTCCCGGATCTCGGACCGCGGCCGCGGGGCTATTTCGGGCCCCGCACCCTGGGAATATGCTTGTTGGAGTCCGGGCTTGTTTCCTAGGTTTCGGCCTTCGGGGGGCGATTCGAGCCCCGGGAGCACCACAGGATCCGGGACGAAAAAATACAGAATGTGTCTAGACCTTTGGGGGTCCACGTTGCGAAAAAGCACGATGTCGGAGATCAGGGGCCATTGTCATGCGTCCTTACCCCAGCCTAGTCGTTCTCCCGCCTACCCCTTGATACTTTCCTTCCTACTGCTCCTCCTCATTCTCCTCCTCCTCCGCCACCTCTTCATCCTCCTCCTCCTCCTCCTCCTGCTCCTCCTCCTCCTCCTTCTCTTCCTCCTCCTCCTTCTCCTCATTACCCTCCTCCCCCATCTTCCTCATCCTCCTTCCCGTATGCAAGTCATGACATCGGCTTTTGTGCGGTTTTGCTTGTCCTGTGTTCTCGCCTCTTGCGCTCTCCTGCACACCGCGCCCCGCTCCCGATCGCTGGCGCACGGCCACGTGAAGATGTGCGTCGGCGATGCTTCTCCGTTCTCCGCTGCCCTGCGCGCCTTAGACTTGACTTTCTCGCCGGCCGCGCGGGCGGTGGCCGGCTGGGATCCGACGGGCCGCCGAACGCAGCTAGCATTGTGCACCCGGCAAAGACCACTCGCACCTCCGGGGATGTGGAGAGCGTCGCGCGCGGAGTGCCGCGCTGGCTGGCGCTCCGCGCGCGTGCTGCGCGAGGCGTGCCCGGTGCGCCCTCTGCGGTCCCCTGCTCCGCGGCCGCCTCCCTCCCTGCCCGCGCCTTGGTGCCAACGTGCAGTGGAGGCCCATGCCAAGAAGCACCCTGCTTGTCTCCAGGGTGCCCTGGGTTTCTGGAGGGTTCGATGGCTTTGCTACGGAGGGCGCGTCGTTCCCACGCCCAGAATCTGTGGACGTGCTGGGGTCTCAGGGCTGGGTTTCTTGTGGGAGGTTTCTCGTGGTCGGGCCTCCACTGCAGCTTTTTCTGGCAGCCCCGCCCAGCTCCCTCGACCTGTGCGAGCGCCAGGCCCGCGACAGCAGAGTGGGGCGCGCCTGGCGGCGGCCCCGCCGGCGGAGCCGGCCGCACCGTGAGCGACGTGGCCTCTGCGGCCGCTGCCCTCTGCCCAGGCAGCCGCGCATCGACCGGTCGGTGGCCCCGTGCCCTCGAGGAGCCGCCCCGTCGCGGGTGCCGGCGCGTCGGGCGCCGAGGAGCCCGCCGCCGAGGCGCGGCCCGTCCTCGAAGTCCGACGTGGGCGGCGCGGGCGCGAGCGAGCAGTGGCAGGCGCACTGCCCGTGCCGAGGTGGCGCTGCCCTCGGCGAGGGGGCCGGCGAGCTTGTGCGAGTTCTTGGGCGAGTTGCAGCGGTGCCCGAGCCGGCGGCACGGCGGAGACGGAGGCAAGAGGAGCTTGGTCAGGAGGCCCGGAGAGGTGCAGAGCATAAAAGTCAAACTCACTCCCCCTCCCTCGTCCTCTCCTTTCCTTTCGTCGCCCTCTTCGTCCTTCTTTACAGCCAGTTCTTGCGTGGTGGAGGCCCCTCCCCTACCAGGTGGGAAGCTGGCATGTTGCATCATCCGAGCTGAGCCTCATTTCCCTTCCTCGCCCTCTGCCTCCTCGCGGAAATAATCAACACGGCGGATTAGGAGACTCAGCACAACGGCATCGGGGTGGTGCAAGAGGAGAGTGATCAAGGGGTTCGAAAAGATCACGGCATGGTCAATCTCGCTCTTCCTCCCTCGTCCTTCCCTCCTTTCCTTGTTCATCGCCCTCCTCTTCCTTCTTTCCGGCCAGCTCTTGCATGGCGGAATGGCAGAGATCGGGTTTCATCAGGTGGGAAGTTGGCAGTTTGCATCATCCGAGCTGAGCCTCGTTGCCTTTCCTCGCCATGTGCCTCCACTGCCCTCTAAAATCAAAGCTCACGATATGGAGGCGGACTTCGTGGATTTTCGCGCGAACTGGCGCAGAGCCCTCCTTTCCACCTCCGCCACCTTCCTCTCGCCCTTGCTTTCCGAGCCCTCCCCTACCTCTTGAGATGTCGGGCTCCTCCCTCCTTCCATCTGAGCTGCTCCCGAGGGGGATGCGGCGCGGAGGCAGCACGAGGTCATGCCGCGGAGGGCTCTCCTCCCCGGCAGCCCTCCGGCTGCTGTCCCCGCAGCGCCCCTTTACCGCCCACAGTGGCCGCCATCCGCCGCCCTCGCTTGCCGCCCTCGCTCCGGGCGCTCCTCCCCGGCCTGCCTGCTGTCCCCGCATATGGCGCCCCTTTCCCGCCGGCTGTCCCCGCGGCGCCCCTTTTGCCGCCCGCAGTGGCCGCCCTCCACCTTCCTCGCCTGCCGCCCTCGGTGCGCGGAAGCATCACGGGCATGGTCCACCGGGCGGGTGGCCACGGGGGGTGAAGAACGAGGCCCCGAAGGGGCCTTGTGAGGCCCCTCTTGGGCACCAGGCGGCTCCAAAGGAGGCCCTAAAGGGCCCCTTTAGATCTTTTTTCTTCGCCCCCCATCCCGTCTGGGCCACCCCCCACTGCGCTGGGGGCGTTGATTAAGGAATGTGCCCTGGAGGCTGCAGACCCTGGAGGATTCCTTATGTGATGATGGCGGCGGTGATGTTCGCGGCCAAGCTTCCATTGGAGTTCCACCGGCCTCCAGACCCTTCCTGATCTCAGGGTTCCTTATCCAAAGCCACCACCGTACCACCCGCCCGAATCCACATGATTGTGCCAGCCGCCCCACGCCGGCGCACAGTGCCAGGCCCCTAAAGGGGCCTTTTGGGGCCCGTCTTGGGCACCAATCGGCTCCAAGGGAGACCCTAAAGGGCCCCTTTAGATCACCGCTCTTCACCCCCCATCTGGGCCAACCCCCCGGGTTGGCCCAAATGTAGGCTACACGCGATGATCAACCCAAAACACCCCCCATCTGGGCCAACCCCACTACCATCCGCCCAAATTCACATGCTTCTGCCGGCCGCCCCACGCCGGCGCACGGTGCCAGGGCCGGCATTCGACCTGGGCGACACTTTGGGCCCGCGGCGGTGTCGAACGCGCGCTGCGTCCGTGGCCTAAGCGAGGGCGCTGCTGGGCGAACTGTGCACGGGCAGGCGGGAGGCAGAAGAGGGCGGCAAGGCGAAAGAGAGAAGGGCGGCGACCTGGACAACAACACGTGAGACGATCCAGAAAGGGCCTCGCTCGCCGTCGAGGGGTCGAAGGAGTTGGCGCCTCTTCGCCGGCGAGAGCAAGATGGGGGCGGCCCCGCTGGCGGAAGGCCCGCGGGAGCAAGGAACTCCCCCCCGAGGGATGTCAAACTCTTGGGGGTCCGAGTTCCAGGAGCCCGCCGCACACGGGGCGCGGATAGGCGCACGCGCGAGCGGTCACTTGCCAGCCGATGTTCGCGCGCGCCCAGGCTGCCGTGGGCAAGCAGCGGGCCACCAGAGACCTGCCTGGCCGCGAGGGAGCTGGGCACCAGGGCTGCCACGCCTCTTGGCGCCAGCGGCGGGGGCGCGTGCCAGGATCCAGTCCCTCGTGCCGGCGAAGATCGGGGTGAGCGTTCCTCTGGGCGTGGCGGGCGCGAGCCTCGCGATGCGGTGGAGGAGGTCTGCTTTGGGAGATGGCGCGCGCGTGTCTCGAGGGGGTGATCGCCTGGCGATGCCTCGTGAGAGACATCGACGTGCCCTGCACCCCAGGCAGGCGAATCCCACATGCGCGCGTCTACGTTGACGGCGTGTCGTCGACGGTTCGTGTTACCAGCTCCCACAGGTGCGGTTTGATGTTGCAGCGGACCGCCGCGAAGAACATGATGGCGCCGGCCGCGGAGACGGCGCGCAACAAGCCCCAGTCCAAGGACATCATTCACGACGCGGAGATCGGAACGCAGGCCAAGCTACTGACCCTCAAGTCGGTTGCGAGAGCAGCGTGGCGCCAAGATGTTCGGCTCGCCGGGCGCCTCATCGACAGCGCGGCCATTGGCGCCGCGGGACTCGGCACCCAGGACACCCACGTCTACCTCCTGCGCCCCAACGGCTTCCACGGGAAGGTGAGGGAGGCCCAGGCCTCCCTGCTGGAGAGGGACACGGCCGCCTTTTCGGACAGGCGCCGCAACGAGCCACCCTGGCGATACGCGGAGGACATGATCAGGCGAGCGCTCCTTTGGAACCCCACCAGAAGGACGTTGGCGCTAGCGGGCGTCGGACATGCGCAACCGCAAGGAGAGAGCAGCGCGGATGAAATCGTCGCGCGGGACCCCTCGGCCATGATCGTGGAGCTAAAGGCGTACTGGCAGCTTGCGTTCACCGCGAAGCCCGTCGAGGAGCATCTGGTTGGCCCTTTTCTAGATAGACACATGCTCAGTTTTGACAGCTCTC
>CAUYUJ010016107.1:12500-42500 GCA_963575745.1 Prorocentrum cordatum
GAATTGGGGGGCGTATGACGCCATAGTGTCACGGATAATGGCGTACTGACATTGACAGGCACAGTCAGCCGGCAGGGGATAAATCCCGTTCATGGCCCCATCGAGGAACATGACGAATTGATTGATTGGTTGAATCATGTAAAGGTGTAAGAATGTGGAGGTACGTTTGGACCTCTCCCTACGGCCGTCTTCGGTGGCCGAGCGGCCGTAGGGAGGTCCTCGGCCCCCTCCATTGGCAAATGACGCCGTAAGGTATTGGTGTATTGGTCGGAGAGGGCGACCCTGGCAGCCCCTATGATGGCAGCCGCAAGGGGTGTGAGGCCTATGACGGTCCTCGCTGGTGAGGCAAATGATGGTTTTCACCGGGGTGGTGTGGGGAAGAGGGCAGGAAGGTCGAAGCGGTTGTCCGACAGCAACGTCCTACGGTGATACCTGAAAGGGCACGTCTAAGTAATGCCGGTCCTCCGCCTATGCTCCAGAGACGCCCCGTACCAGTGGCGGGGAGCGGGAGGTCGTTTCATACAAACGAGGAGAAGGAGGAGAAAGAGGAGAAGGAGGAGAAGGAGGAGGAGAAGAGGAGGAGCAGGAGGAGGAGCAGGAGGAGGATGAGGAGGAGGAGGGAAAGCAGGAGGAGCAGGAGGAGGGCGCCCGAGATGCACAGCTTCGTGCTCGCGGAGACGTTCAAGTACCTCTACCTCCTCTTCGCGCCCGAGGAGCGGCGCGACCGGGCCGCCGGGCCCGCCTCTCTCTCTCTCTGCGGGCCGCGGCGGCGGCGACTGCGGCGGGCGGGCCGGAGCTTCGCCGCGCGAAGAGCCGCACGTGCCTGTGCGGGAGCAGGCCCTGCCCGTCGCGCGGGGCGAGGGACGGTACGTGCCTGTTGCCCGCCTGCGACCTGCGGGCCGGGGCACGGGTTCGGACGCGCGCTGCCGGATCCACACCTCCGCGAGGGGGTCTGCGGAGTCGGGCGCCCGTGCCTACCCGCTCCACGTGCCCCGCGCGGTGTCGGGGGGTGACACATGTCGTCAGTATCTGCCCCCAGCGCCCCTCCCCTCATCGTCCCTCCCCCCTGCGCCCTCCTCTTCGCGTCCCTCCCGTCCTCCGTCTCCTCTTCGTCCGTCCTCCTCCTCCTCCTCCTCCTCCTCCTCTTCCTCCTCCTCCTCCTCCAGCCGTTCTGGCGCAGGTGTGCGCTTGCGGGTCCTCTCTTCAGAACGGCAAGGGATCCGCGAGTCAAAATTTTGGCTTCTATATTCTCGATCATCTTTCCCAGTCAGCCTGATGTCCCATGGCCCTTACAAGGGCGGCGGCGGCGGCGGCGGAGGCACTCCTCCCCCGTGGCGTGGCGGCGGCTCTGAGGGCTGGCAGAGGCAGGACTGGAGTATGTAACTACGACTACGGCGGGGGCGCCCAGTGGGCAGCTGGCCAAGGATACGGCGCGGCAGGCAGGAGTGACTGCTGGAAGTGCGTTGCGTGCGGGTGCGGCAAGACCACAGCGTGGGCGTCGCACTGCAAGCACTGCGGGTCGCCGAGGCAGGCCCCTTCGGACAGTCAGCATGCTCCTCCTCGTGGCGTTTGGTCTCATCTTCAGGGTCTTCCTCGCGCTCCTGGGTATCACCCCCCAGGAGAACGGTCTGCCCTCCCGCCTGGACCTCAGCTTGGAGGAGCGCCGCAGGGCACGGGCGGCAGCGGCCGTGGCCCAGACGCCCCGCTGGACGCGAAGGAGCTCCAGATGCTGGTCGCCCTGGCTCGCCGCGCAGGTGACCAGGCCACCGCGGCCAGGTACCAAGGCCAGCTGGACGCCATGGCGGCAGCCTCGAAGCCTCCGCCGAAGGCCTTGCAGGACCAGGTCAGCGACCTGCACCACCGCATCAAGAAGCTCGACGGCAGGCTGGAGGCGGAGCTGGCGAAGCTTGCGAGGTGGCAGGACGGCATCAAGGCGCAGGAGGTACTCATTCACGACTTGTCGAAGCAGTCCGAGGCCATGGTCACTGAACACCGGCAGCTTGTGGCACAGCTTCACAGTGCAGTTGTTCCTCCCTCGGATGCCGACGCAGAGGCTTCTCCTGGGCCCACCTTGTCACTCCGCGACCTCGTGGACGGGAGGGTCTCCAACATCGTCATCGACGACGGAGGCCTTTTCTCCGTCGACGCTGAGGGCATGGAGGCATCTGATCTTCAAGAGGTGGAGCGACGTCGGGCCGACTTCAAGGAACATATCGGCAAGGCAGCCAAGGCCTTGTTCGCCGAAGCTATGGAGCGAGCTGCAGTCGCCAAGGCCGAGCACGACGGGTACCTCAAGCGCATGGCCACCAAGCGCAGGAAGGGGCGCGATGGGGCAGTGTCGGCGGGTGGCGGAGTTCGCGAAGGAGGTGCTGAAGAAGGTGGATCGCACCCTGGGGGTGCCTCTGGCAGTGGCGACGCATCGGCCAGCGACGCTAGCCAGCCAGCCGCCTCAGTCAGCCGAGTTCGCGAGCATGCAGCACGAGTTGCAGAGCGGGTTCAGCAGCAGCAGTCAACTCCTGAGAGCAGCGGCTCAGGTGAGCGGCACAGTGAGCAGAAAAATCGCAGCCCCCCTGACGGGCAGCAGGCCTGAAGGGGGGGACTTTCACTTTTCTCTTCGAGCAACACCTGATAGGTGTTCCAGTTCAGTTTCTTCGGAGGGAGGTCGACAGCGATCACATGCTGTCAGGACCCCTCCTCCTCGTGCCCAACTTCTTCCTGTTTTGCTTCGAAATACTAGTCACAACGCTCGCGATAGGGATGTTTCTTGCTCGGAGCCAGGCTTTGGCACTGAGTATGGAGGCCCCTTTTTGCCCCCGCCACCTCCAAGCCAGCAGTCGTTCCGTCTGAGAGTCGTGTCGGTCAATGGTAACGCCTGGGGGTCGGTGAAGGAGTGGCTCCCCAGTGTAGATGCTGAAGTGATTCTAGTCCAAGAGCACAAGCTCTTGACTCAGGAGGCTCTGGATAGAGCCTCCTCCGTCTGTCTCGGCCTCGGTTTCAAATCCCTTTGGATCCCAGGCACGACTGGGCCCGAAGGGGGCCCCTCTGCGGGGGTCTCGATTCTGTGTCGCGCCACTCTGGGGCTTCATAGGGCGCCCTCGGGGCTCGAGCTGGCCCCCCACAGGGCCATGACGGCTCTGGTGCACGCGCCCCAGGGGGGCGTGATTCAAGTTTGTTCTGTTTATATGCGCGACTCTGAAGGGCTTTCGGAACCTAACCTCGAGATACTGTCGGCTATAGAGGCGGGAGGGCCCACCCGCGGGAGACCATTCCTTGTCGGGGGAGACTGGAACATGGAGCCTTCCGAACTCGCCAAGTCCTTTTTCGTGAGCACCCTGGTTGGTCAAGTCATCGACCCCCGCAAGCCTACTTGCCACGCTGGCGCGGGCAAAGTATACGACTACTTCGCGGTTTCCTCTGGGCTGTCAAAGGGCGCAGCCGAAGTTCGTATAATCGAGGAGGCAGGGTTCTTTCCGCACAGTCCAGTTTGTCTCGAGTTTCATGCTGGTCTGGCCCAGATGCACTACCTCGCTTTCCGACGCCCGCCTCCTCTCCCATCGGAAGTACCGTTCGGTCCTCAGCCAGAACCGATGGACTTTAAGCGCGTGCATGCCCAGCTGGACGCGACTTTCATTCGAGCCAAGAGAGGGGACGATGGGGTTATGATTGCTCGCCTATTTCGTGAAGCTTACGCGTCTTGGGCGGGTCTTGCCGAACGGGAACTCTCAAGGACGTTCGGGGTTCAACTTCCTGTTTGGGGGTCGAGGGGTGTGGGGCCCAAGACCCATTGGAGGCCGATCCTCAGTAAAGACCACGGGTGCGTGCGTTACCCTCAGCTCCACGCCTGCCGCTGGCTCGCTTCGAAGTTCAAGGGGCTTTCTATGTGTGTGCAGAGGGGGGATTGGCCTCAGGCTAGGGAAGTGGGGTGTGTTCTATCGTCTCCCCCCCCCCCCCCTAGCTTGTGTAAGCCCGACCACCTGTTTACTGGGATTGAAGAGGTTTTCGGTCGTGTTTCCTCGGTGATTTTGGACCTCAAGGTTTTGGTTGACCCGCCTGAGGGGTCGGGCGATGATCCTAGCTTTTTGGAGGCTCAGGAGGTTTTGATTGCCCAAGTCGAAGAGGTCTCTACCCAGGTTACCGACTTTGTGTCTGAATGTAGCGCCTTCTTCGCCGCCAAGGCCAGACGGGATTGGGCGGACTGGCTCACCGAGAATGTCGATCAAGGCGGGCGTAGGGCGCATGGCTACACCAGAGATCCTCAAGGATGGACGCCATCCACTACACTTAGTGCTGGAGGCTGCGTGGTGTCCGACCCGCAGGCGCTCCTGGCCGCCGAAGCTGTTCGCTTTCGCCACTTGTGGGAAGGGCTCCCTGTACCTCAGAAAAGGCCAGGGAAAGTGAATACCCCCCCCCACCCATCTCGGTTGACATTATTCGGAAGGTTTCTCGCACTTTTGCCCGCGGGTCTGCCACGGGCCTGGACGGGTTTCACCTGAGACACTTTTCGGTGCTGTCCGACGGGGCCTTGTGGGCCCTCTCGCGTTTCTTCACTTTGATGGAACTCACGGGTACCCTTCCCCCGCAGCTGGAGGCCGTGATTATTGCCATGCTTCCGAAGCCCTCCTCAGGCTTCCGCCCCATCGGGGTCTTTCCTAGTCTGCACAGCTCATGGGGGAAATGCAGGAGAGGTTATGCGGTCGAGTGGGAAGGGAAACACCAGAGAGAGTACTGGGCGGCAGGAAAATTCAAGTCCGCGTGCGATGTTGTTTGGAGGCAAAGTGCCCGTCCGGAGTCTTCCCGAGCCTGCGGGCAGGAGGCCTGTGCTCTCCTCTGGGATTTCGTCAAGTACTACGAGCGCATCCCTCTCGAACTTCTGGCCCTTCGATGCAGGCAGCACGGTCTCCCTGATGCGCTCACCGATGCGTGCATGGCGGGATACCGTTCGGCCCGTTTCTTAGTGCTGGCGGGAGTGGTTGCGCCTCCCACATACGCGAGAGTTGGAATCATAGCGGGATGCAGCTTTGCCACCACTATGATCAGGATTTTTGCCCTGCGGGGTTTTGATCATCTGGAGGTCCCTAAGGGGATCACTTTCGACGCCTACATTGATGACCTAGGGATTAATGCGATTGGGACCACTAGGTACATTATGAAAGAACTCCCTCGAGCGGCTAAGTCCCTTGAGGAGATCATCGACAAGGTTCTTTTCGCGCAAGTCTCCCCCGACAAGGTCGGGCTGGTTGCGTCCTCCAAGGAAATCGCCAGACATGTCCAGAAACGGCTTGGGGGGCTTGGAGGAGTCTGTACGGAGTCTTTCGTCAATTTAGGGATTGATGACACTGCAGGCTGCGCCAGGCGAGTCCGAGGGCGCAACAGCAGGGCGAAGACGCGCTTTGCGAGAGCCTCTAGGCGAGCAGGCAGGCTGGCGCGTCAAAGAGGAGTTCTAGGACCAAGGGCTACCAAGCTCTGCACTGCGGGACCTCTCGCGGGAGTCAATTATGGGGCGGAGGTTCACGGGGTCAGTGATGGAGAGTTAACTAAAGTCAGACGTATGTGTGCCTCCACTATGAAGCCTGCCTGCGGAGGCCGAAGTTTAACCATCCTCAGCAGGATTGAAGGTGATCCTGCGTGGTGGGGTGCGGTGGCGCCGGCCATCAGGTGGGCCAAGGAAGTGTGGGCCCGTGCCACTAGCGCCTCCGAAGTTTGTTTTTCCTGGGCCGAGCTCAGAAACATGTGGCACGATGTTTTCGGGCGCTCCTGGACCTGGAGGACTGCGAGCGGGCCCATAGGGGCCATGAAGTTATCCCTGGCCCGTTTGGGATGGAGCATGCCATCGCCTTTTGTCATGATCAGCGATTTGGGAGTTGAGCATTCGCTCACGCTTACGCCTCCTTCTCTCCTCCAGGCTTTTCTCAAAGAGGGGGTTTGGCGGTCCTTGGAGAGAGAAGCGGCTGCCAAGTACGGCCCCGAAGGGGCCGAGTCGTTATGTTTCGATGTCGTCATCAAAGCCCTTCGGTCCAAAAAGTTTACTGCTCGCCAGAAAGGAACTATCCGTTGTTGCGCCTGTCAAGGAATCTGGCCTTACGCCCGTGCACGAGCTGCAGGTTACCAAGTGGGCGATCGTTGCCCACTCTGCCATCAGCCTGGTGACACGATTTTTCATCGGCTTTATGCGTGTTCGGCGGTGGAGGAGGAGCGGAGGGAGCTGATTCCTCGCAGTGCTCTGGAGCAGGTTTTGAGTCAGTTCGAATCGGTTTCGGAGAGAGAACGGTTCCACCTCACCTCTGGTTTGTTTGGACACCCCCAGAGTGTGATCCCGCCCCCTAAGTCCGACAGTAGATCCGAGGAGGATGATGGTATCCAGTTTCAGTGTTTTCCTGAAGGCTTCGCGGCCGAAGGCATGGAGATGCCCCGCGACGGCCGACGCCAGATGTGGGGCCACGTTTTCCTTGATGGCTCGTGTTCTCGACGGGTGGTCCGCAGCTCGAACAGAGCTGGTTGGGGTTTAGCGATGATGGGCCCCCGTGCAAATGTTCTAGCTTGGAGCTGGGGCCCCGTGTGGGACAGTTGCCCCCAGACTCCCCAGGCAGGTGAATTTTCGGCTTATGCCATGGCGTGCGCTTTCTTGTCTGCACCTGCTATTCTGTATTCAGATTGCCAGAATGTTGTCTCCATGCACGGCATGGCCCGACACCAACAGATCTCACCCAAGCGTCCTTATGCGGGGCTCGTGGCTCAGGGTCGTTCTCTTGGAGGAAAAAGGACGCTTGGGTGTGAGAAAGTGCCTGCGCATCTTCCCATCGACGATCCAGAGATCGACGAAGATGAGCGTTTTCGAAGGATAGGAAATGATTTCGCCGATAAGGCCGCCAAGCTGGGAGCTGAGTCCCACCAGGCGCCGTCGGAGGACATAGCTATCGCATGCACTACTCTTGCGAATTCGGCGCTCATGGCGGTCAGACTGTGTGCTGCTCTTCTGCCGCTTTGGCCGCGCACGGACCTCTCCCGTGCTTCGTGGTCTGCCCCCGCTCAGGCCCCCCGCTCCTCAACCTCGCCTCATCGGTGGGAGTGGCTCGGGCCTCCTGGAGGGGACCAACGTTTTTGGATTTGTCAAGGGTGCCTCAGGACGTCGCGCAACGCCGCCGACAAAGAGCCTGCCCCTGGACATTGTTCTGATTCTATGAGAGTGGATGTTCGGCGGCTTCGGGATTTAAACCACAAGTGTATCCTTCTGGATTGTTCGAACGGTTCGTTTGTTGTCGCTTGTACGCTGTGCCAGAGATACACCAGTGGAGCCCGCCTTGCATCACTCAGTAAGATTTGTCCAGGCCAGAAGGTGTCGGCTTACAACTCCGACGCCTGGAACAAGATCTGTAAGGGACTCCATCCCAAAGCGAAGGGGGTCACCTTACTTTCTGACACTTTCAGTGTGCTTTAAGCATGCAGCGAGAGCCACAGTGCTCAAAAAAAATCCTCCTCCTCCTCCTCCTCTTCTCCTCCTCCTCCTCCTCTTCCTCCCCCTCCTCCTCCTCCTCCCTTGCCTCCTCCCTCCTGCACCTCCCCATCGTCCTCCTGCCCTCCTCTCCCTCCCCCCATCCATCCCCTCATCCCTCCGTCTCGTCCCCCCGATCCACCGTGCCGTGATCCTCCTTGGCGACCATGCGGGTGCACTGTGGGGTGAGCGGGGGGGGCCTGCCGGCCTTCCTCTGCCTGAGGCGTGCATCTTGCGTTGCACGGCGTTTCCCCTGCAGCGCCGCGCCCTCCTCGCCCGACCTGGACCGCTGCGTCCTCTACGTCCCAATACGCCGCTCGCAGGCAGGTGTGAAATTCCTTGCGGCGTCTGCTGGTCTCGCGCGCAGACGCTACGCAGCTCCCAGGCGGCGTCGCAGGACGCGCTGCGCATGAGCTGCGCAAGCGCTTGCGGCCCACGCATTGGGAACGAGTAGGAAAACGCCTGCGGGACAAGCTGCAGCTTCCAGCAAGATGCCGCGGGGATGCCTGCCTGGCACCCGCGGAGAGGAAAGCGACCTATCCCAGTTTGTTGGTTTCTTTTTTGGAACCTTTCAGTTCAGCGCTTTCTTAGCTCGCACACCGTCCCTTCCCTTCCCCGGCGCAGGACCTGCTGTACCTGGATCCGCCAGGGCAAGAACCCCAGCTATCGAGAGCCCTCTGCTGCAGTAGTTGAAGCCGATCTCTCCACGGTGCGACGGTGCGAGGCTCGCCTTGGAGCGTACCCTCCTGGACTGTTGTTGACAGAGTTTCTGCTGCGTCGAGTGTAGCGCTCGTCGAACTCAGTAGCGCCGCTTCCTGGTCCCGCGCGCTGCCCCTAGGCAGCCCCTGGGCAGCGTTTCCTTGGCTCGCGCCCTCCCTTCCGCGCGCAGGATCTGCCAGACCTGGGCCACTGCTTTCCACTGCGTCACGCATTGGCATCTGGGATGCTCCTGGCCAGCGTTTCCTCGGATCGCGCCGCCCCTTCCCCGCCGCGCAGGACCTGCTGGACCTGGACCGCTACGTCCTCAACACGGAGGCCCACCCCCTTCAGCGGTCCGCGGCCAGCCAGGCCGCGGCGCCCGTGCGCGAGCGGCCGCGCGACATCCGCCGTGGCTGAGCGCGCGGCCCGCGGCCGCGGGGCGCCAGGAAGCCGGAGGCGCGGGCGGGGCTGCGGGGGGGAGAGGAGGAGGGGAGAAGGGAGGGGGAGGAGGGGGAGGGGGAGGAGGACAAGCTAGGTGCGCTCGCGTCATATCTGACGTCCTACCCCTCCCTCCCATCCCTTACCATGGCGCTGATTTTCTCTATCCGCGGACGCGTGTCGTAGCGGACCTGTGGCTCCGCGCGCGCGTGCGTAGTGGGTGGTGGTGCGCGTGCGTGCGTGCGTGCGTGCGTGTGTGCGTGGTTGTGGTGGTGGTGGTGGTGGTGGTGGTGGTGGTGGTGGTGGTGCTGGTGGTGGTGGTGGTGCTGGTGCTGGTGGGTGGTGGTGTGGTGCTGGTACTGGTGCTGGTGCTGTGTGGGTGGTGTTGTGTTGGGGTTGTGGTGGTGGTGGTGGTGTGGTGGTGGTGGTGGTGGTGGTGGTGGTGGTGGTGGTGGTGGTGGTGGTGGTGGTGGTGGTGGTGGTGGTGGTGGTGGTGGTGGGTGGCGGTGCGGCGCGGTGGTGGCGGGCGGATGGGCGCGCCAGAAAAAGGCCCGCGCTGGGGCGAGAACGCCATCCTGAACGACGGAGGCCAAACACCGATCCGAGAATGAGGCCCACGCTGCAGCGGGAGCACGATTCGGAACGATTCGGGAGCAGGAATGAGGCCGGCGCCTCAACGAGAGCAGCATTTTGGGAAAAGATGACGCCGGCGCCTCAGCGAGAGTCGTTTCCCGGGATTTCCCGGGGATCCTGTGTGTTAAAAAACAATACGCGGAGGGTGCGCGGCCATCACCCGGACGCCATCAGGGGAAGAGGGAGAGTATTTTATTATGAGTAATTGTGGAGGAGGAGGAGGAGGAGGAGGAGGAGGAGGAGGAGGAGGAGGAGGAGGAGGAGGAGGAGGGTGAGGGGGAGGAGGAGGAGGAGGAGGAGGAGGAGGAGGAGGAGGAGGAGGTGGAGGGGGAGGAGGAGGAGGAGGAGGAAGAGGAGGAGGAGGAGGACCAGTGTAGACCCAAGACTCATGAACGATGTTGGAATAAACCCTCCCCCAAGCTCACCCGTCATAGGCCCTTACAAAGGGGTCATTTCCACCGAAGAACGTGCCCCGTTGGGAGACAACCGTTTGGATCAGCGTGCCAAGGCAGCATCATCGGGACTTCAACGGCACGAATCAACTTAACTATGCATCTTGACGATCAGGGGCCAGATCGCCATTCCTGGGATTTCAATACCGGGAATCAGCGTAGTAACTGTTGCGCCCTGACAATCCTGAGTCGTTCCAAAACACCGTTTGTGGTACGTTAGCCATGGGAACCAGTGTAACTCTTGCAACGTCTAAGACGAGCGCACCCAGCATTAAGGCGAGATCCGCATTTTGAAAAGAAACGCCCTCAGTCCGCGAAACTGTGCCAATCTGAGTAACAATGCGCGCTGTTTTCACGCGAGAGCCACAGTTTGAAAAGGAACCGCCCTCCATCCGTGAAGCTCTTTCAAGTGTTTAACCGAATGCGCGCGGCGCTTAAGGCGAGAGTCACATTTTGAAAACGACCCGCCTCAATCCGTGAAGCTCTTGCAATGTTTGAGAGCTTCAGGGTCATACATGGTAAGGAAGTCGCATGCGAAACGTCCCGCCCCCTTCCGGCTGACTTCGGGGTGCGATCGGGATAAGTTGCTTATATGGAAGAAGATTGGAGGAACAGTGTAAACCCAAGACGCATCATCGATGTTGCATCGCACCGTCCCTCCAAGTCCCCCCTTGATAAGTCCTTACAAGAAGGCATGTTACTTGCGGGAAACGCATGACAAACGTTTGAGAATCTTCAATCGTGCCAAAACATCATTCTTGGGATTTCAACGCCGCGAATCAACGCTACTCTTGCGTCCTGACAATAATGGCTCGCGCCAGAACGCAGCGAATCAAAGTGACTGTTACGTCCTGACTGCCCCGGATCGTGCCAGAACGCCATTGGGACTTCAACCCTACGAATCCTGGAAACAGTTGCAGATTTGGGAGACGGAATTGCGCGGCACTCAGGCGGGAGCCACATTTTGAAAACCATCCGCATTCTATCCCTGAAGCTGTGCTGCAAACGTTCACGACGAATGTGCGCGGCGCCAGGGCGAGAGCCACTTTTTGAAAACGACCCGCGCTCCGGCCTGGAAGCCGTCGCAAACTTTGGAAGACGAATGTGTGCGGCGTTGAGGTTGGAGCCACATCTTGAAAACCATCCGTCCTCCAATGTTGAAATTGCTGCAAATTTCAAGCTTCAGGATCATAGATGGTGGCCAAGTCTCAGGCGGATCGCCCGGCCCGCCCTACTGACACGTCTGGGGATACGACAGCGAGGAGTTACTTATCAAGAAGGGGATGGAGCAGGAACAGGACCAGGAGCAGGAGAGAGGAATCGCGGGAAAAAATTCGAAATTTGGGGATGTTTTCGTCGGTTCCCGGCGGTTTCCGTTGCCAAGATCGTCCCCAACGGCCGCCAGAGACCCAAGCTATGGTCCGAAACTTGAGTGGCCCAGGAGGAAGGGGATGAGGAGGATGAGGAGGACCAGAGTGAACCTAAGATGCATCAGCGATGGTGTAGTTCACTCTCCCGTCGCAGGTCCCGTCCTCAGAAGCCCCCTTTCAAGACCAGCGTGGGCCTGCCACTCAGGCGAGAGCTCCGTTTGGACAAAGGCACCGCCCTGCATCCTTCTAGCGCGTAACCAGGAATGCGGACACGTACGATCATGCAGTCCAGCGGGGTGCCCAGCGAGATCCCCGTTTTGAACATTGGCCGCCCCCCTCCGTGTGACAGCTGCCCATGTTGACACGTACGGCCGTGAACATCGAGGAAGTCCCGAGCGATAGCCCCGCTGTGAAAAGGAATCGCTCTCCGTCTTTGCAGCTGTTGCGCATGTCGAAGCATCTGGTCGCAAGCCGTCCAAACGACCTGCGCCCCACCATTGTAGTTGCTGCGAGCTTCGAGCTTCAGCATCACGAATGGTGAGGACGCCGCAGACGAAACGCTTGGCCCACTCTACCGACACGTCTAGGGGTGCGGCAGGGGCGAGTTCCATTATATACATAAAACATGTATACAGCATGTGAATACATGCCTACCTACCTACCTACATACATACATACATACATTCATGCATCCATACATGCATAAACACATATACGTATATCTGTGTATATATACACATATATATATATATATATATATAGATATCTATGTGTATATAACTAAATGTGTATATATATATATATATATATATGATAGACCCCCACCCCCGCCTGGGGGCGCCCAGTCCGCAAACATCTGGGAAAGCATCTTGCTACCCGCCCGGCTCGCTTCCCAGAGGCGGCCCGGAGAGGCCAAGGGGGTGCCACAACGGGACAACAGGGCTCTAATCGGCCCCCGAGACGGTACAAGAGCGCTCCAAGACGCCCAAGACGGCCCAAGAGTTCTCAAAGAAACCACAAGAGCGCTCCAAGAGGACCCCGAAGAGGGCCCAAAGAGGCAACAACCAGTGATTCCCTTTGCTTTTCCCAATCATCATGTTGTTGAGTCCTCGGTTTGAAAAAGCGAGGCCCGCGTCTCCTCCTCTTCTCTTCTCTCCTCCTCCCCCTCATTGCCTCTGCCCTCATTAGTATGCGTCTCCCCCACCCAAGCAGTGCTTCGCGGCCCCATCGACCCATCAGAGCTCCACCGAAGGCCGCAGCGGGTGCCCTCGCATACGGACTCCCACGTTGTAAAGCGCTTTGTGGCCCCATAGGGAGCTCCAACGAAAGCCCCAGTGGCTGCTCTCGCATGCGGACCACCCACGCTGTACAGCGCTTCGAGTTGCCATAGGGAGCTTCACCGAAGGTCCCAGTGGCTGCTCTTGGATGCGGACCCCCCACGCTGTAAAGCGTTTCGTGGCCCCATAGCGAGCTCCACCGAAGGCCCCAGTGGCTGCACTCCCACGACCCAGTGTAGCGTATCGTGGCCCTGTGGGGAGCTCCACCGAAGGCCCCAGTGGCTGCCCTCGCATTCCGTTCCCCCATCCAGTAGAGCGTTCCGTGGCTCCATATGGGGGCTCCACTGAAGGCCCCAGTGGCTGCTTTCGCATGCGGGACCCCCACGCTGTACAGCGCGTCGCGTCCCCATAGAGAGCGCCACCGAAGGCCCCAATGGCTGCTCTCGGATGCGGGCCCCCCATGCTGTAAAGCGCTTCGTGGCCCCCCCCTAGTGAGCTCCACCGAATGCCCCAGTGGCTGCACTCCCACGACCCAGTGCAGCGTTTCGTGGCCCTGTGGGGAGCTCCACCGAAGGCCCCAGTGGCTGCCCTCGCATTCCGTTCCCCCATCCAGTAGAGCGCTCCGTGGCTCCATATGGGGGGCTCCACCGAAGGCCTCAGCGGTTGCTCTCGCATGCGGGACCCCCACCCAGCACAGCGGTGGCCCTATAGGCAGCCCCACCGAAGGCCTCAGTGGCGGTGTTCGCATGCCCAAAGGGAGCTCCACCGAAAGCTTCAGTAGCTGCGCTCGCGTGCCGTTGCCCCACCCAGTACAACGTTCCGTGGCCCCATAGGGAGCCCCACCGAAGGCCTCAGTGGCTGCGCTCGCATGCGGCTCCCCAAACAAGTACACCGCATCGTGGCCCCATACGGAGCTCCACCGAAGGCCCCAGTGGCTGCACTCGCATGAGTTTCCCCCGCCCAGTGCAGCGCTCTGTGGCCCCATAGGGAATTCCACAGAAGGTCCCAGTGGCGGTGTCCGCATGCGGGCCCCCGACCAGTACAACGTTTCGTGGCCACACAGGGAGCTCCACCAGGTGGCGGCGGCCCCGCCCCATTGCCGCGTACCCCTCACACGTTTCGTGGACCCATAGTGGGTTCGGCGTAAAAGCCCAAGTGGTAGCGCCCACATGGCGGCCCCGCCCCCCATCGTCACACCCCCATTCGCAAGCCTCATGGCCCCATGAGGAGATCACCCAAAGGCGACGTCCGCAAGGACGGTACTCACAAGTGCATGTGGTTCGGGCCTTCACCAGGATAATACTACTTGTTTTCACGTTCTCGCGTAATGGGTTTCCGACGCTCCAAGATTGCCACAGAGGCCCCCGAGACCGCCCCAAGACGGCCCAAGAGGCCCCCAAGAGGGCCCCAAGACGGTCCAAGAGGGCACCAAAACGGCCCAAGCGGCGCCAAATATCGCCTAAGCCCAAGAGGTGGAACACGAACCGACAATTCGAGCTTTCCGCTCGAAGGGCCCCCCCGGAGGCCCCAAAAGGCCCCCAAAGGAGCCGAAGAAGCCCAACAAGAGGCCCACAAGCGGCCACGAAGATGCCTCCAAAAACTGCCTCCAAGAGACACCCCGAGAGGCTTCCCACGGTACCCAAGCGAACGCCCAAGAGGCTTCTAACCCCTAACTCAGGCATTGTGGCGGGATGGGCCGAAGGCCACTAGACGGTCCAAGACGCCCAAGACGGCTTCCAGACGACCCAAGAGGCCCCCAAGATACCCAAGGGGCCTCCAACAGGTTTTCCAACAGAGCTCGAAGAGGTAAAAGAGCAGTCATGCTCCACAGGTGTGAACAAGTTTGGCGGTTCCGCCTGTTCCGCTTCCCGACGCTGCAGGACGCCCCGAGAGGCCCCGAGGATCGCCCCAAGACGGTCCAATAGGGTTTCAACATCGCCCCAAGACGGCCCCAAGACGTTCCAAAACGGCCGAAGAGACGCCCAAGACGGCCCGAGAGGGCCACAACCGCGGCCCAGGATCAAAAACGTGAACCGAGAACCAAAGGTCTTCGCCCCAGGAGGCCTCCAAGAGGCTTCAAGAGGTCCCCAAGAAGCCCCAAAAAGATCCAAAAGAGCCCCAGGAGAGGCCCCGAGTGCATTTGAACAAAAGTATCCCGGCGAAGGACCCAGCCATACGCAGCTGTGAGTACCGTCATTGCGGGTATCGCTTTCGGGGGATCTCCTCATGGAGCCATAAAGCATGCGAAGAGTGTGCCGATGTGGGGCGGGGCCGCCATGTTGGTGTTGCCATTGAGGCTTTACGCGGAACCCGCCATGGGGCTGCGAAACGAGCGAGGGGTGCGCCGCAATTGGGCGGGGCCGCCATTGGGGCCTCCAAACGTTGTACTGGGCGGGGGGGGTCCGCATGCGAGTGCAGCCGCTGAGGCCTTGGGCGGAGCTCCCCATGGGGCCACGAAGCGTTGTAATGGGCGGGGGAACCGCATGCGAACATCGCCACTGATGATTTCCTGTGGAGCTCTTTATGGGACCACGAAGCGCTGTACTGGGTTGGGGTCCCGCATGCGAGTGCAGCCCCTGGGGCCTTTGGTGGAGCTTTTTATGGGGTCAGGAAACGCTTTACAGCGTGGGGGTCCCGCATGCGAGTGCAGTTCTTGGGGTTTTGGGTGAAATTCTTTATGGGACCACGACAGGCTGTACAGCACAGCGTGGGGGTTCCGCATGCGAGAGTAGCCACAGGGGCTTTCGGTGGAGCTCCCTATGGGGCCACGAAGCGCTGTACTGGGCGGGGGGAACTGCATGCAAGTGCAGCCACTGGGGCCTTCAGTGGAGCTCCCTTTGGGGGCCACGAAGCACTGTACTAGGTGGGGGTCCCGCATGCGAGTGCAGCGACTGGGGCCTTCAGTGGAGCTCCCTGTGGGGGCCACTATGCATTGTACTGGGTGGGGGAACGGCATGCGAGGGCACCCACTGGGGCTTTCGGTGGAGCCTTCTATAGGGCCCGGAACGCTGCACTGGGCGGGAATCCCGCATGCGAGCGCAGCCATTTGGGCGTTTGGTGGATCTCCCTATAGGGACACGAAACGCCATGCTTGGCGGGTGTTCCGCATGCGAGTGCAGACACTGGGGCCTTTTGTAGAGCCCCCTTATGGTGCCACGAAAGGCTGTACAGCGTGGGGTTCCACGTGCGAGAGCAGCCGCACGGGCCTTCGTTGGAGCTCCCGGGCCACGAAACGTTGTATTGGGCGGGGTTCCCGCATGCGAGCGCAACCATTGGGGCCTTCGGTGGAGCTCCCTATGGGGCCACGAAACGCTGTACAGTACGGGGGCCCCGCATGCGAGCGCAGCCATTGGGGCCTTTGGTGGAGCCCCCTATGGGGCCACGAGACGGTGTACGGCGAAGGGGAGACTCATATTGATGAGGGCAGAGGCAAGAAGGGGAGCTTCCTTTTGGGGACACGAAGCGCTGTACAGAGCTGGGGTCCCGCATGCGAGAGCAGCCACTGGGGCCTTCGGTGGAGCTCCCTATTGGGCCACGAAGCGCTGTGCAGTGTGGGGGTCCCGCATGCGAGAGCAGCCGCTGGGGCCTTTGGGTGGAGCTCCCTATGTGGCCACGAATTGTCTGAGGGGTGTGCCAAAGTGAGGGAGGAGGGGGAGGAGGAAGGAGGAGAGGAGGAGACGCGGGGCGCTGTCTCGTCAAAACGAGGACCCAACACCACAGGATGGTTGCGAACATTTGAATTCCAGCATTCCATGTTTGTTTCAAGTTCGCCTGGCAGCTTTGCTACGCTTTCAAAAATGTCTTGGCGAAGGACCCAACCATTTGCAGCTGGGAGTACCGCAATTGTGAATATCTTCTTCGGTGGCGATCCCCATGGATACGCCTAGTGTAAATGTATATGACTGTGAATACTGGGCGTGGCGGGGGCCTAACGGGCCACGAAGCGTGTGAGGGGCGTACTGGGTGTGGCGGACGCATGCGGGCACCCCCATTGGGGCCGCAGGTGGAACTCCCCATGGTGCCACGAAGCGCTGTACTGAGTGTGGCGGACGCATGCGGACAACTCCATTGGGACCTTCGGTGGAGCTCCCTATAAGGCCACGGAACGCAATGCTGGGCGTGGCGGGCGCATGTGGCCACCCCCATTGGGGCCTTAGGTGGAGCCCCTTTATGGGGCCACGAAGCGCTGTAGTGGGCGTGGCGGACGCATGTGGCCACCCCCACTGGGGCTTTGGGTGGAGCACCCTATGGGGCCACGAAACGCTGTATTGAGTGTGGCGGACGCATGTGGCCACCCCCACGGGGCTTTCGGTGGAACTCCGCATGGGGCCACGAAACGATGTGCCGGGTGTGGCGGACGCATGTGGCCACCCTCTCTGGGGCCTTAGGTGGAGCTCCCTATAAGGCCACGAAACGTGTGAAGGGTGTGCCGACATGGGTGTGGCGGACGCATGTGGCCACCCCCATTGGGGTCTTAGGTGGAGTCCCTTATGGGGCCACGAAACGCTGTACTGAGTGTGGCGGACGCATGTGGCCACCCCCATTGCTGCCTTAGGTGGAGCTCCCTGTGGGGTCACGAAGCGTTGCACTGGGTGTGGCGGACGCATGTGGCCAGCCCCACTGGGGCCTTTGGTGGGGCTCCATATGAGGTCACGAAGCGCTGTACTGGGTGCGGCGGACGCATGTGACCACCGCCAGTGGGGCCTTGGGTGGAGCTCCCTATGGGGCCACGAAGTGCTGTACTGGGTGCGGCGGACGCATGTGGCCACCGCCAGTGGGGCCTTGGGTGGGTTTCCTTATGGGGCCACGAAGCGCTGTACTGGGTGTGGCGGACGCATGTGGCCACCCTCTCTGGGGCCTTAGGTGGAGCTCCCTATAAGGCCACGAAGCGCTGTACTGGGTTTAGTGGCCACCCCCACTGGGGTCTTAGGTGGAGTTCCCTATGGGGCCACGAAGCGCTGTACTGTGTGTGGCGGACGCATGTGGGCACCCCCACTGGGGCCGCAGATGGAGCTCCCTGTGGGGCCACGAAACGCTGTACTGGGTGTGGCGGACGCATGCGGCCATCCCCACTGGGGCCTTAGGTGGAGCGCTCCCTATGGGGCCACGAAGCGCTGTACTGGGTCGGTGAAACGCAGGGAGGAGGGGGAGGAGGAGGGAGGAGGATGGAAGGAGACGCGGGGACCGGACCCAACACCACAGGATGGTTGGGAAAAAAGAATCACAGATGTCCTCCTCCTCTTCCTCCTCCTCCTCTTCCTCCTCCTCCTCAGGTTCCTCCTCCCCTGCGGCCTCCTCCACCCTCTCCAACTCCTCCTCATCCTCCTTCTCTCCAGGGAACCCCTTCGCCTCCCCTTCTCCTCCCTGTTCCTCCGGTTACGTCCAGCCGCGGCGAATACAAGGGCCCAGGAAGTGTTCCTTGAGCCTGCCTTAGGCCGCCTTGTGTGGACCGTAGGAAGTCTTGGAAGCCACTTGGGCCGTCTTCGTGGTTCTTGGAAGCCCCGGAGAAGACGTACCAGAACATAGAGATCCCCAAGGGTTCGACCATCCAGCCTAGTTGGAACTTGAACGCGCGCGAAGCGCGCGCGATGGTTCTAACATGTATGTGTATATATATATATATGTCAAGATGCATATACATACATATAAACACAAGATCTATATAAGGGAAAAGGGATGGAGGCGGGAGGGAGGAGCAGCAACCAGGAGTAGTCGAGGAGCGGGGCGGAGGAGAAGGAGCAGGAGGAGCAAGAGGCGGGAGGGAGGAGGAGGAGGAGGAGGAACAGCAGCAGCAGCAGCAGAAGAAGGAGGAGGAAGAGGAGGACGAGGAGGAGAAAACGGTGTGGAGGAGGAGGAGGAGGTGGAAACGCGGGGGCGGAGGTCGGAGGAGGAGGAGGAGGAGGGAACCTGCGGCAGGAAAGGAGCTCCGCAAGATTCGTTCGGACGCCGTCGGGGCGTCGACGCGGAGGTTCCGTCCGTCGTGGGTGCTTCTTCAGTAGGCGACTCCAAGTCCCTCGTGGAGGTTGCAAGGACACGAAAGGCGAAGAGTTCAATGCAGAGAGCGCGAGCGCAGTGGAGGCAGAAGATGCAGATGTGTCGTGCTGTTTTCTCGGGTTGGGTTCTGCGCTGCCTGCTCTCTTCTCCGGCTACGTGGGCATGGCCGCCGACCTTTGTTGTGACACGCTTCCCGGCCGCAAAAAGTGCCACTCGCGGCGCCGACGGCTCCTCACCCCTTCTTCTCCGTGTCTTCCCCGTGCTCTTCCTCCTGCGCCTTCGCATCCTACTCCTCCTCCTCCTCCTCCTCCTCCTCCTCCTCCTCCTCCTCCTCCTCCTCCTCCTCCTCCTCCTCCTCCTCCTGAGCCTCTTGAGCCTCCTCCTCCTGTGCCTTCTCTCCCGTACGGTCGGGAACTTTAGGTTAGCGCGTCGCGCCGCTGGTGGCCTACCAAAGCATCACACTCTCTGCTTGCAGGGCACAGCGTGTCGCCAGGGCCGCCGCCGCGACACGCTAAGCAAAGGTACCGACCGTAAGCACCTGCACGCGACCCTCAGCCCAAGAAATACAACTGCGGTTTCCAGACGACTGCACTACTGACGCACTTGAGCAATCTCTGCGCTGTGCGCAGCTGGGGGCGGTCTGGCGCAACGACCCGGCCGCAGACAGTGAACACGAGAGATGGTTGGCCGCTTCCCGCGCACGCGCGCGCACATACTTTCTGGCCCAGGTTGTTTCTCCTTTCGCCAAATTTCCGTACACTACCCCTCGTTCATGGATGGCTCTATGCGGCCGCCCGCCATGCACGGCGCTTCTCCCTCCGCTTTGTAGCGTCGTGTTCGTTGCCCTTGCGCCTGCGGCCGCAGGGCTCGTTGCTTCCGCAGCCGCGGGGTTGCCCCCAGTGGAGCAGGTACAGCTGCTGGCTGGCACGGAGCTGTCCGACCGCTTCAGCAACGGCAATACCCTGCCTCAGGTTATCGAGGGAGGAAGCACGTTGGCCATGACCGAGATGTCGCGGGATCTTGGTCATGGGACATGGTCCATGTTTGGCCGTCGCCGACTCGCGATGACGATCCACGAATCGGTTGTGACCAAGATGGGCGGTGACCAAGGTCGGCGCTTACGTGTCCGCGTTCATTATTGGTGATGGTCACCGCGTTTTTTCCCTCGAGGGTCGGTGAATCACAAACTGCACAAGAGCCAGCGTGGACCCCAAAGAGTGATGCATTGCACTATGGAAGTGGAAGCTATGCAGCGTGAGCCATGTGGTGTAAGCTGTGTCGTGTCAGCCATGCGGCGTGCGCCGTGGAGATGAGAGCTGTGCGGTGCACGCTGTGCCGTGTGCTATACGCTGCGTGAGCTGGAGGTGGAGGCTGTGCGGTGTAAAAAACCGCCCAGCGCGCGAGGCTCCCACGAGCGCCCACGAGGCGGTGCGGGCGACGACGTGGCGCAGCCTCGGCGGCTCGCCCCCGCGCACGTGGCGCCCATGAGGCGGCAGCGCGGCGCAGCCCCGGGGGGCCCCACCCGGCGCACGGGGGCGCCCGCGAGCGCCCACGAGCGCCCACGGGGCAGCACGGGGCGGTGGCGCGGAGGTTTGGCGGGCGGGCTCGCCCGAGTTGTGGAGGAGCACGAGCCGGCGAATTCCTCGGTAAGACGCACGTTGTTGTGCCGAAGCTGTGTGGTGCAGGCTGTGTGGTGCCTTTCTGCGTGGTGGTGCCTGCCACGTGGTGCCAGGGATGCGGTGCAAGCCGGGAGGTGCAAGCTGCACGGGTGCAGGCCATGTGGTGCAAGTTCCGTGGTGCAGTCTGCGTGGTGCACGCCATGTGGTGCAAGATATGTGATGCAGGCTACGCTGGGCGACCATGGGGCGGCCACCAAAGACATCCTCGTGTTACCCACCCAACCCTTTTGCAGAGAAAGGAAGGACCCCTAGATGCTCGCGCTGATTAGGGATTGTTTGTCAGAACTCCGCGTGGATTTCTTGGATCTGCGCTGGAGTCCCTTGGCGTCGCCTCCGTCGCCGCCCCTGGCGCGCCCAGCGCAAATCCAGGAATCCACGCGGACCTCCGAAAGTTGATATTTACGTTGGTCTTTCTTCCCTTGTCAGGTGAAGCGGCCTTGGGGCTTCAACGACTGGGTCCCCCACACCAATGGCAACTTGCACGACAACCCGTGGTGGTTCACGCGGATTCCCGCCTGCGCCCTCTTCTGCTGTCCCTCACCTGCTCTCCCCACTGCGTACTGCTCCTCCCGCTCTCCCTCTCCCTCTTAGCGCCCCCTTCCGTCTCTCGCGCATACCACCCGCCCTCCGCCCCGCCTCCACCTCCCTCAGGCTTCGTCTGGATGCCGTAGTCCCGTAGCAGCCCCCTTCCACCTCCCCTTTCTTTTCCCCTTATCGCCACTCCCCCTCGCCTTCTTCCCTTCTCCCTCCACCTTCTTTCCTTCCCCTCTCATTTCCCCTCGTCTTCCCCCTCCCACTCCTCTCCCACTCCTCTCCCTCTCTCTCTCTCTCTCTTTCTCCTCTCTCTCTCTTTCTCTTTTTCTCTCTCTCTCTCTCTCTCTCTTTCTCTCTCTGTACTTACGTGCTGTTCTCCGTCTCGCTCTCTCTCTCTCTCTCTCTCTCTTTCTCTCTCCAACTCTGTTTTTCTCTATCTCTCTCTCTCTCTTTCTCTCTCTCTCTCTCTCTCTCTCCTCATCCCTCTCTTTATTTCGCTCGCTGTTTCTCTGTATCTCTCTCTCTCTCTCTCTGTTCCACCCCTCCCGTCCACAGGAGCTCCAACTCGTTCAAGGGCCTGAAGTGTTCACACCAGCCGTCGCCCTGGCTGGGAGACTGGGGCTACTTCAGCATCATGCCGAATATCGGCGATGCTGCGCCCATCCAGACCAGTCCACCTGAAGATATTCCACACAGCATGGCACCCGGAGACATTCCGTTTGAAGGCGTCAAGCCCGACCCGTCAGTTTTTCGCAGGAGCTCGCCCGTGAGCTCGTTCACGAGCTCGCCCTGGCTGCAGTACTCCTCGGAGGAGTCTGTCTGGAAGCCATACCTCTTCAGCACCTCCCTGTCGAAGTCGGGCTCGTCGGAGCGCATCAACTTCGAGTTCACGCCGACCAACCACGCGGGCGCAGGACTCGAAGAGACAAACAAGACCATAAGCATACACTTTCGGAGCTCCGCGCGGGCTCCTCGGATCTGCGCTGCGCCCCCCATCCCTGGCGCGTGCAGCGCGCCGGAGCCCGCCGCCAGCGGGGGCCCAGCGCCGACCTATAGGAAACCCGCGCGGAGAGCCGAACAAGAATCCCCGACCGGTGCTTGCACTCAGGGGGGTTCTTCCGAGTGCGCCCGGCGCCGACCCAGGAAACCCGCGTTGGGCGCCGCGTAATGGGGGGGTCATAAATGGGGGGGGTGGCGAGCGTGGTCCGAAAAGGTACCCAAACGGTACCTAAACGAGCCCCCATGGGGCTCTGGAGGGGCCCGAAAGGGGCACGAAAGGGAACCTTTTCTGACCCCCCCATTTGTGACCCCCCCATTAAGCCACGCCCAACCGCGAAGGTTGATGTTTGTGCAGTTGCCTCTTCCTCTGAGGTCGCGTGGTCTTCCCGCCCGGCTCCTCCGAGGACGCCGCCGTCGAGGTGCGGGTGCCGAAGGGCTACACCATCTCGGAGGGCCGCGTCCTCAGCGGCTACACCGCCACGGCCGAGGTCGAGGAGGAGAGCTAACAGCGTAAGATTTCGGCATTCCATTTCGGCCTCGACTCCAGCGCGTTTTTTTCGTCGATTTCGGCCTGCAAGGCCCGTGATCGGGCCCATCAAAAATGCTTCGAGCGAAACATTCTGGAAGGACCTGGAAAGAGTTTCCGAAGACCTCTCTGAAGAGCTTCCGGGCACGCGTATGCGGGAACGCTCAGAAAAGGCCTCTTGGACCCGTCTCCGGCTCACGCAGGGCGGGCTCGGGACCGCTGGGGCCGCGGATTGAAAAAAACACGTCTTCGGATGTCTGGGAAGCTGCACAGGCATAAACTGTCGGAGCTCCTCGCGGGATTTCTTGGATCTGTGCTGGACCCCTGGCGGCGCCTCCGGCGCCGCCCCCGGCGCGCTCCGCGCGCCAGGGGGCGGGGGCCCAGCGCCGATCCGAGAGCTCCGCGCGGAGCTCCGAAAGTTCATGGTTGGCCTCCGACGCCCCTGCTGCTTCCTTCAAGACGGGATCCTCAGGGCTCGGGACCACTTTTCCCGGGGAGACCGGCCTCTCGCTCGGGATCGCGCTTTCGAGTGTCTCCGGGCCCGGCGAGGGCCCGCGGGCGCCGAAGAGACGACGAAAGGTGCCCATCGGTATTTCTGTGGATGCGTCGGAGGTTTGGGTGCGTTGTTCCGCCACAGCGCGAAAAATCACGACTGGAGCCCTAGA
This sequence comes from Prorocentrum cordatum, assembly GCA_963575745.1. Lineage (NCBI taxonomy): Eukaryota > Dinophyceae > Prorocentrales > Prorocentraceae > Prorocentrum > Prorocentrum cordatum. Next base: position 35,256 of record CAUYUJ010016107.1, read on the forward strand.
CCCCGTCTGCTGTTTTGATTCTAGCTGGAACGATCTGTGATGGTCCCGGGGCCCGAGAGACAATGCGTGTTTACGCTGTTTGGTCGTCCTGCTGCGAGGGCCAGATCCCCGATGGGTTCAAGCTGTTCTTCGTCATGAACTTCAGCAGGCCGCCCGTGCGAGTCGAGGACGCGGGCTGCGTCCCCGGCGGGCTGCGCTACGGCTCGTGCGCCCTCTCCAGGCGGCCCCACGAGCTTCTGCCCCAGCGCCGAGTTGGCGATCCACTCCATCTCAGTCCCCTCTGAGACCCCCTCGCGTCGTGACAAAAAATCACGACGGAAGGTTTTTCTATACTTTCGGCCTCCAGGGGCCCTCGCTGGGCCCTGGGACCGTCAAAAAGCGACTTGGGATGAAAAGCAGGTTCCGGGGAAGGGGTCCAGACCTCTGGGGGTCCACGCTGTGCACAACTCTGGACGTGGGGGGTCTGGATCCTGGCCCACCCCCTAGCCTGCCCATTCCCCTCCTCTCGGACTCCTTCCCTCCCTTTGTTCAGACGTTGCATGTTCAGACTCATGGGAAGGATTGTACCAGTGGTACCAATAGTACACATTCGAGATCGTAAAGTAACCATGTACTGCGACATCTGAGTTTCGGCGCTCCGGCGCACCCGCCGAGCTCTTAGATGGCCGGCCCCCAGGGCGCACATCGGCGCCTGTCCTGTCCTGTCACCCTCCCTTTGTTCCACCTCGTCCCCTCCTCCTCCTCCTCCTTCTCCTCCTCTCCTCCTCCTCCTCCTCCTCCTCCTCCTCCTCTTCCTCCTCCTCCTCCTCCTCCTCCTCTTCCTCCTCCTCCTCCTCCTCCCTCCCTCCTCCCCACCTCTCGCCGTGCTCTCCCGCCTCAGGCTCGTGTTCGGCCCCGACGCCGGCACGGTCGAGTTCGGGGTGGCCACCAGCCTGGTCTCCTTGGAGCAGGCCGCGCACAACCTGATGCAGGATCCCAAAGGGCTTGACGACGTTTCGCCAATCGTCGTGCGGGGATCAAGCTGGAGAAATCAAGGCAAGTGCAGATCCATCCAGGTCCTTGAAAATCCAGGTGAATCCAAATAGATTCAGAGATCTTCAGTGAGACTTGGAGCGAATCGTGGCCCGGCCGAAGTCGTTGAGCCCTTAACGACAGGAGGTCTCCGACAGGCCGTTCGACGAGGTCGTGGAGGAGGGCCGCTCTGTTTGGTCGCAGGCGTTGGGGCGCGTGTCGGTGGAGATGCAGGACGACGAGCAGCACAAGGTCTTCTACACCAATCTCTGGAAGTCGATGCTGTTCCCCCGCTTCCTGCAGGAGTCGAGGAAGAAACAACGGCATACACAGAAAGTTTTCGGAGCTCCGCGCGGGCGGCGCCGGGTGCGCCGCCAGGGTGGTCCAGCGCAGATCCAAGAAATTCTCGCTGAGCTCCGAAAGTTTATGTTTGTGCAACGGTCTTCTCTTCTAAGGAGACGGATCAGCATGGCAATGAGGTGCACTACAGCCCCTTCAACGGGAAAGTCGAGCCTGGGAAGCTGGTCGTGGACAGCGGCTTCTGGGACGCGTACCACACAGTGTACCCCCTGAATTCGGTCCTCTTCCCAGAGAACCTCGGGCACCTGATGGATGGCTGGGTGAACGCGTACAAGGAAAACGGGTGGATTCCACAGTGGGCCTCGCCTGGCAATCGCGACTCCATGGTGGGCACCATGAGCGACGTGTCCCTGGCCGACGCCATCGTGAAAAGCGAGGCTCGGAGAACGACAAGCTATAAACATACGTCTGGTTCGTGTCGTGCCGACTTCGGCGTTGGTTTCTGACACCGCGGGGATCGTTCAACCTTGAACGAGCGGCCATTTCCGAAACGTCCAAATCGTTCCACATCGAACGATTATGGGTCGCCCGCGGCGTACAAAATTGAACGTCGCTGGCGGGGTCGCCGCTGGTCGACACGACATGAACCTACCATACACATTCTCGGAGGTCCGCGCGAATTTCGTGCATCGGCGCGGGACCCCCATCCCTGGCGCGCGAAGCGGGCCAGGGGCGGCGCCGGTGCCGATCGAGATCCGCGCGGAGCCTGTGCTTGTGCAGCTTCCCGGGCATCCGACGACGCGAGTTTTTGTTCAATCCGCGGCCCAGGGACGGGGCGTTTGTCTGGAATCCAGGCGGGCGTTCGGCTGGGACCCAGGAGCGGGTGTTCGTCTGAGATATCCAGGGACGGGTGTTCGTCCCGAGCTTTTCCCCAGGGACAGGCGTTCGTCTGGGGTCCAGGCGGGCGTTCGTCTGGGATCCAGGGGCGGGCGTTCGTCTGAGATACCCAGGGGCGGGTGTGCGTCCCAAGCTCTTCCCCAGGGACGGGCGTTCGTCTGGGATCCAGGTCTGATGGCCCCTGGGGGCCCCGGAGGCCGAGATCGAGGGAAAGCCGCGCCGTGTGTTTCAGGGGCAGCGACAGGGGGGGATGGGCACAGGGGGGGGGGGATGCATCGACCCCCAATCGCCAATTGATCGCCGATAGGGGCCCGATGGTCCCAACCTGCCCAGGGAGGTGCGGATTCACGATCGGAGGCCTATCGCCGATCTCCCGGCGATGCATCGCCGATTCCAGGTCGATGCATCCCCCCCTGTGCCAGTCCCCCCCCTATCGTTGCCCCTCCGTGATGGAGGAGAATTAGCCTGGCGAAGGACCCAACCATATGCAGTTGAGAGTACCGCAATTGTGAATATCTTCTTCGGTGGCGCTCCCTATGGGGCCACGAGCCGTATGAGGGGTGTGCCGAAATGCGTGGCAGTGTACACAACACGAACGAAGACGATAGGTCCGAATATGAAAGCTTGAGCGCGTGCGAGTCGGATCGCGAGCGAGTCTGATTATGAATGAATCTGCGCGCGATTGATTCTATTCGCATGAATGCGTGCATGGATACGCCCAGTGTAAATGTATGTATACGACTGTGAACAGTTTGGGTCTGCGTGACTCTCGGTACTCGTGACTCTGAGCGTCGCCTCTGCAGGGGGCTTCCCTGGGAACCCCGACGGCAGCGCCCGCGCGCCGCGACGCCCATGTCGGCACGCCACACACCTGGTGTGCGGGACGCATGCGGACGGCAGCACTGGGGCCTTCGGTGGAGCTCCCTGTGGGGCCACGAAACGTGTGAGGGGTGTGCCGAAATGGGTGTGCGGGACGCATGCGGACGGCAGCCATGGGGCCTTCGGTGGAGCTCCCTGTGGGGCCACGAAACGTGTGAGGGGTGTGCCGAAATGGGTGTGCGGGACGCATGCGGACGGCAGCACTGGGGCCTTCGGTGGAGCTCCCTATGGGGCCACGAAACGTGTGAGGGGTGTGCCGAAATGGGTGTGCGGGACGCATGCGGACGGCAGCCATGGGGCCTTCGGTGGAGCTCCCTATGGGGCCACGAAACGTGTGAGGGGTGTGCCGAAATGGGTGTGCGGGACGCATGCGGACGGCAGCACTGGGGCCTTCGGTGGAGCTCCCTGTGGGGCCACGAAACGTGTGAGGGGTGTGCCGAAATGGGTGTGCGGGACGCATGCGGACGGCAGCCATGGGGCCTTCGGTGGAGCTCCCTATGGGGCCACGAAACGTGTGAGGGGTGTGCCGAAATCATGCCGGCAGCACTGGGGCCTTCGGTGGAGCTCCCTATGGGGCCACGAAACGTGTGAGGGGTGTGCCGAAATGGGTGTGCGGGACGCATGCGGACGGCAGCACTGGGGCCTTCGGTGGAGCTCCCTGTGGGGCCACGAAACGTGTGAGGGGTGTGCCGAAATGGGTGCTGGGGCCTTCGGTCGGGGCATGCCGGACGCTGGGGCCTTCGGTGGAGCTCCCTATGGGGCCACGAAACGTGTGAGGGGTGTGCCGAAATGGGTGTGCGGGACGCATGCGGACGGCAGCACTGGGGCCTTCGGTGGAGCTCCCTGTGGGGCCACGAAACGTGTGAGGGGTGTGCCGAAATGGGTGTGCGGGACGCATGCGGACGGCAGCCATGGGGCCTTCGGTGGAGCTCCCTATGGGGCCACGAAACGTGTGAGGGGTGTGCCGAAATGGGTGTGCGGGACGCATGCGGACGGCAGCACTGGGGCCTTCGGTGGAGCTCCCTGTGGGGCCACGAAACGTGTGAGGGGTGTGCCGAAATGGGTGTGCGGGACGCATGCGGACGGCAGCACTGGGGCCTTCGGTGGAGCTCCCTGTGGGGCCACGAAACGTGTGAGGGGTGTGCCGAAATGGGTGTGCGGGACGCATGCGGACGGCAGCCATGGGGCCTTCGGTGGAGCTCCCTGTGGGGCCACGAAACGTGTGAGGGGTGTGCCGAAATGGGTGTGCGGGACGCATGCGGACGGCAGCCATGGGGCCTTCGGTGGAGCTCCCTATGGGGCCACGAAACGTGTGAGGGGTGTGCCGAAATGGGTGTGCGGGACGCATGCGGACGGCAGCACTGGGGCCTTCGGTGGAGCTCCCTGTGGGGCCACGAAACGTGTGAGGGGTGTGCCGAAATGGGTGTGCGGGACGCATGCGGACGGCAGCCATGGGGCCTTCGGTGGAGCTCCCTATGGGGCCACGAAACGTGTGAGGGGTGTGCCGAAATGGGTGTGGAGGAGGGAGGAGGGCGGAGGAGGAGGAGAGGAGAGGAGAGGAGGAGGAGGAGACGCGGACCACCGTCTCTTCAAAACGAGGACCCAACACCACAGGATGGTTGGGAAAAAAAAGACAACAACAAAAAAGGAGATTCTCGGAGATCAGGGGGCCCGTTCCTCCCAAGGCCCCCGGGGATCCCGACCACTTTCCCGGGACCTTGGCATCGCTCGGACGTGTGGCTATTTGTTTCTCTTCGGCGAGGACCGTCGAGGAGCATCCTGGGTCGTCCTCTTGCGAGAACAGGCGCGCACGAGAACGAAGAACGCGTGGGGAATGGACGTCCGAGCGATGGCGAGCTTCTTCCTGCTAAGGCCCCTTGACACTTTCCTCCCCTCCCTCCTCTCCCTCCTCTCCTTCTCTCCCTCCCCACTCCCTCCTCTCCCTCCCTTTCCCTCCCTCTCCCTCCCTTTCCCTCCCTCTCCCTCCCTCCTCTCCTTCCTCTCCCTCCTCTCCCTCCTCTCCCTCCTCTCCCTCCTCTCCCTCCTCTCCCCTCCCCTCCCCTCCTTTTGCGCATCCCTCCCTCCCCCTCCCCTCCCGTCCGAGCGATGGCGAGTTTCTTCCTCCTGGGGATCTCGACCACTTTCCCTGGATCCGCTTTCCATCCTGAGTCATTTTGTATTTGTTCCTGGGCCATGCAAAGCCTGCGGAGGCCGAAGACTACGAACAATATCCGTCGCGAGTTCTGTTGCAACGCCCGGATCTCATGATTTGTCCACCAGCGTTTCGCTGGAGGGTCTTCATGGCGGCACAGAGTGCAGCAGAGGAGCCCCACAGGGGGGACAGGGAGTCTTGGACCGCCTCCCTAGATCGCCTGGTCTGGCAGCCGTTTCGCTTGAGACATCCCTCATTATATATTCAGGAATAGTTCAATTGGAGCGAGGGCACAATTGGAAGGAGAAACAACCGCATAAACACAAACTTGTGGCGCTCCGCGCGAATTTCTTGGATCCGCCCCTGGCGCACTCCGCGCGCCAGGGAGGGAGTCCAGCGCGAATCCACGAAATCCGCGCGGAGCGCCAAAAGTTTATGTTTATGTTTTTGTCCGTCTTATAATACTGCTCTCGCCCCAATGCTGGCCACAGTGGTTGGTCCGGGCGGCCACGATCCCTCCAGAGCAAGCGCGCTAAGGTGCACATGGCCGTGCCCTCACCCCCCCTCCCTGCCCCAGCACGTTTTCACGAGCGCACCTCCTGCTCCTCGACCCGCCTCTTCACCCTGCTGGGGATGTCGAGCACTTCCCCGCGGCCAGCGGCTCTTCGCCCTCAGTCGTTATCCGACGGTCTCCTCGTCCTCCTCCTCCTCCTCGTCGTCCTCCTCCTCCTCCTCCTCCTCCTCCTCCTCCTCCTCCTCCTCCTAAGCGGCCCTCGGAGGCCGAGAATTGCGAAACGTAGACGTTGCGAGTTTTGATGCGACGCCGAGCTGCACGCCGAGCCTGCTGCGGCACATCCCGACGGTCTTCGTGCTCAGAGCCCCCCGACCGCGCGCGGTCGTCGCCTCTTTGTCCTCGCGCCTGCCCTGTTTCCCTCGCGCCCCAATTCGCTCCGCACATGTCCCAGCGCAGCCGTTCCGCAACTCGCACCCGAGACGCCGCCGATTAAACAGGTTTTGCATCGACGCCCGGATCTCAAGATTCTTCTTCCTCCCTCCTCGGCTACACGCAAGCGTGACCCTGGGTAAGAGTGACCTCTGGTGCGAGGCTTCTTGGGCGCCGCGGGGGGACCAAACACACACTCGCAGGCCGCTACCATTACAGTCGCGCTCGGCGATCGGGGGACCCCAATGTCAAGGGAGGAACAACAAGTGGCGTTTACTAAACGGTCCTGGGCGTTTACTAAACAGCCCTGCCCTGATCGATTCCTTCTTTGGGCGCGTTTACTGGAGGCCTCGCGTGTCGGGGTGGTTATCATCGGGCTGGATTTTCTGCCTTCTACAATGGGCCCGCACCCAAAGGTCACTCCTGCGAAGGAACAAACAATTCTCTGGAACGATTGTTTGAATACTTCTTGGCCGTTTTAAGAGTATCTTGGGGTATTTACCTAACAGCGAAGACTGATAGGTTTCTAGTAGAATCAAAAGAGAGCATCATGACGCCCCAGGGGGGTCTGGGCGCGATCCGGGGGAGGGTGCCGGGGATTTTTTTTAACAAACAGTAACGCATTTCGTGGTCTTCGAGGTCCCAGAACTCCATTCCCGGGCCACATTCTGAATGCCCGGAGCCAACTGTAGGCCACTTCGTGGTCTTCGAGTTCCCAGAACTCCATTCCTGGGCATGATTTTGAATGCCCGGAGCCAACTGTAGGCCACTTCGTGGTCTTCGAGTTCCCAGAACTCCATTCCTGGGCATGATTTTGAATGCCCGGAGCCAACTGTAGGCCACTTCGTGGTCTTCGAGTTCCCAGAACTCCATTCCTGGGCATGATTTTGAATGCCCGGAGCCAACTGTAGGCCACTTCGTGTTCTTCGAGTTCCCAGAACTCCATTCCCGGGCCACATTTTGAATGCTGAGGCAGGCTGATGCTGAGGCTGAGGCAGGCTGAGGCTGAGGCAGGCTGAGGCTGAGGCCGAGGCTGAAGGCAGACTGAGGCTGAGGCTGAAGC
>CAUYUJ010016107.1:45000-180000 GCA_963575745.1 Prorocentrum cordatum
TCATCATCATCGTCATCGTCATCCTCATCGTCATCGTCATCGTCATCATCATGTCCTAGTGAAGTCGTTCTAGGGTTTTCTGGTCTTTCTCCCCAGGCCGGCGGCTTCTCCTTCGACCGGCAGGCGGCCTACGAGGCCATCCGCAAGGACGCGGCCGAGCAGCCCGCCGTGGGCGACCACAACGGCGGCCGCCGGGAGCTCCTGGAGTACAACGAGTCGGGCTTCGTGGCCGAGAGCGCCGCGGGGGGGTACCGCTCCAGCGGCAGGCTCCAGAGCGCCAGCGCGGGGCTGCTGTACCGGTCCAGGACCGAGGGCACCCCAGACCTCCAGCGCATGTAGGAAAGCAAGACAGAGAGGTGTTTCGTCTTTTTCGGCGTCTGGGGGCCATCGCCAGGCCCCGGGGCCAGCAAAAAACGGTCTGGGACGAAGAACTGATCCTCGGGACGTGGTCTTGAGTTCTTGGGACCCCGTATGGAAAAAGTCACGACGTCGGTCCGGGAGCCTCAGGAAGTTTGCGACCCGTGGCAAAATCGTCCTCGGCAGGAGGGTGCAACGATCGCTGTTCCGAAAGCTGTTCACCTTCACCTGGAAACGGGAGGGAGGATATTGTCCACCGTGACACGGACGCCAGGTGTTCTATTGGATTCACTCAACATGTTTTGTTTTGTTGTTGTTCCTCTCTCTTTCTCTTTCTTTCTCTCTCTCTCTCTCTCTCTTTCTCTCTCTCTCTCTCTCTCGCACTCTTCTTATTTGTGCATTTATCTAGCTAGCTGTCTATATTTGCCAGGCTTCATAGAACTGCGAAGTCCTGGGGGATTTTCTCGCCAGAGCCTTGGTCTCCCGTGCCGCAGGTTGCTCTGCAGTTGAGCCCGCCAAGGACGACATCGCTACTGAATTGCACCTAGCGTTTGAGCAAAGTCCGACTCAATAGGTACAGCAGAATCCCGCTATAAGGAACCTAGAGGCACGTTTGTCATCAAGTTTTGAGTTTCCCGAGGGGCCCCAGGGCTTCTGTGAGTCCCCAGGTCCGTCGAGGTGTAAGAAACTTCCGCGGGGTGCCTGCTGGCAGGCCGGTTTCTTATTCGACCCGGCGATTGCCAATCCTGGCATTTGTCCTCGGTTTCGTCCCTCGAGGGAGACTTTCATGTCCCAGGAATCCCCCCCAAAAAAATTCGCCCCCAGGACTATCAAAATTGGATCCGGGACATGAAGCTACCCCTGGGGGAGCTGTCGGGAGTTTTGGGACCGCGGGTTGAAGAAATCCAATCGAGAGAACGCACCCAGACCTCCAACGTCTTGACGTCTTGAGCAAATCAAGACAGGCTTTCAATAGTTTGCGGCCTCTGGGGGCCTTCGCCGGGGCCCAGGAGCGTCAAAAAGTGGCTCGAGATGGAAAACCGGTCCAAGGGAAAAAGGTCCAGACCGCCGGGGGTGGACGTCTTGAAAAAACACTACGTCGGGGCTCTGGGTGCGTCGAGGGAGAGTTAGCCCAAGGTGGGGTTGGGGAGCGAACCCAACGTTTGGCCCAGGGGTCCTCTAACCCCACCTCTCCGGGCCTACACTACCCTTGGCCCCCCCCCCCGGCAGGAGAAAGACCATGCCGGTCGTTCACCAGGAGGTGCTCGGGAGCGGGGGCTCCGGGCACGTCTACGACGGCATGCTGCACAAGGTGAGCTCTCCGGACTATCCAGCAGCCTGCGGCAGGTCCCGTCACCGTGCCAGCCCACTAAAATCGGAGGCGAGTGTTTGAGAGGCGATTGGAGGCAGTAACATGTGAGTCGAACGGCATTTAGGAACAATGTGTGTGTGCGTTGACAGCTGGAGTGAATGTCAGAACGCCGTCGCATGTCACCTCGGCCGTCCTGAGTTTGTTTTTCGGGACGGTCCAGCCTAGCAGGCACTAAGCATGACATACCTTTGCAAGTTAGGTTGAAAGAACGGTTGAGATGTTTGTTTGTTTTGGGAGGGAGGTCGCGCTTGCATGTGGGGTCGCAACAAGTGGAGCGGACTGATGCTTCGCACGCGCAAGAATGTCGCATGCATCCAAACCAGTTGCATCTAGCGTCAAAGAAACCGAGGTAATCAGTAAGATGAGGACAACCGCGGGGGAGGGGGGGTGGAATGTAGGCAGATGAGGAAGAGTATGAGGCTGAGGGGGAGCGAGGGGGGAAGTGATTGGAGCAAGATATTGAGGAATAGATATTGAGGAATATAATTGATCTCTAGCTATGTGGACCTAGTTCAGTATGGCATCTTTCGTCATTGTTCATGTATGTTCCTCTTATTTGCCCTCTTCCCTTCCTATCTAGCCAGTGCCTGCATGGCGGATACCAGTACCCATATCTTGGGATGTTGGCACGTTTCTTCATTTGAGCTGCACCTCGTTGCCTTTTCTTAGCACTCAACATACAAAAAAAAACAGGTACCGAATAATAGAATGGCGAAGGCATTCCGAATGGAAATGAGGCGAGTTTCTCGCAGGCGTTAGCCTGACCCTGCATGTACATAGTGTTAAATGCAGGGTCAGACCTTATTCCTAGTGGTGTTTGACTGTTCCCTTGGATCTCTGATTTCGTGTGTTTGTTTCTCGTTGTACGTTTTATCCCTACCATCCTGTGGTGTTGGGTCCTCGTTTTGAAGAGACAGCGCCCAGCGTTCCTTCCTTCCTCCTCTCCTCCTCATTCCTCCTTCCATGGCCTCTGCCCTCTGTATGTCAACCATTTCGACACTCCCTTTTTCACTGGGGTCGTAGCGCCATAGGGAGGAGGAGGAGGAGGAGGAGGAGGAGGAGGAGGAGGAGGAGGAGGAGGAGGAGGAAGAGGAGGAGGAGGAGGAGGAGATGGGGGAGGAGGAGAGGAGGAGGAGGAGGAGGAGGAGGAGGAAGAAGAGGAGGAGGAGGAGGAGGAGGGGAGGAGGGGAGGAGGAGGAGGAGGAGGAGGAGGCGGAAGAGGAGGAGGAGGAGGAGGAGGAGGAGGAGGAGGAGGTGTGTGCGTGTTTTTTGTTTCCTACATTTTTTTCCGGCCCAGACTGCCCCTGTTGTCCGGGTTTTGGATTACACAATGTAAGGAATTTGGACTAAGGAATTTTTATTTGGGATCCTCTATTAAGGACTATGTTCGAGGGAATCTGTAGTTCAGAAATCGGAGTAAGGAATGTGTATTAAGGAGTTTTCACTAAGGAATTCCGATTGAAGAATATATATATATATATATATATATATATATATATATATATATATATAGGAGTCCTTGGAGACGGCGGACGCCGCGCGCAGGCCTTGCCGACCCCCGCAGTCCCAGCGAGGCTCCAATCGCTATGAGGATGCTGCCAAAATTGTGCTCGGCGCCGAGGCGAGAAAGTCAACTTAGAAAAATTATCCCGGCAAAGCAACCTAACATCGATATGTAGTAGCATAGCTGGAGGCATGCAGCAGCAGTAACACTCGCAGTAGTATTAGCAATAAGAGCAGGAAAGATGAAACAGTGGTAACAGTGAAGTAGTAGTTGTAGTTCGGAGTCCTGTAAAAAGGAGACACTGCTATCAACGCTGGAAATGTGTCAAAACGAGACACTGCTATGAATGGTGGCAGTCGTGTAAAAAGGAGACACTGCTATCAACGCTGGCAATGAATGATGATGATGAGTGCGATGATGAGTGCGACGATGAGATGATGACTGTCCTTTTTTCAGAGGACCGCGCTGAGGAGCAGCGTGCGAAGCGGAGAAGCTGCAAAGCGTGCAGGCTGAAAAGCATTGCAGACACGCGCAGGCTGAAAAGCATTCCGCGACACGTGCAGGCTCACCGCGCACAGCTGCACACGAGCGCAGGCTGAGAAGCACCACGCGCATGCAGGCTGAGAAGCACCACGCGAATGCAGACGGACAGACTGAACAGCACCGCCACAACGCAACCTGCATCTCATGGCTCCTCAAGCTCGCGCAGGCCATCCCAGTTGCTGTCGGGCCTTCGCGCAAGCGATCTTCGTCGCGGCAATCTTGTCCGTGAAGAGCTCGGCGAAGGCCTTGGCGATCTGTTCCGGGGGGCCGGATTCGATGATGCTCCGGTCAGGCAAGCCGTGGCTCAAGAGTTGGTTGAAGCTTCTGGGGCGCGACAGGCTGACGTAGTAGGCAAGCCAAATGGACTCCTTCTTGAGTCCTGGCGGAAACGTCCAGTGCACGATGAAGCCTGGGTCCGTCGTCTTGCCCTGGACGCCATGCAGAGTCCCCTGCTTTTTGGGCAGCACGGTCAACTGCGTCCTGGACACCGCGATGGCCGGGCCACCTGTCTTCGCTTTGAACTTCCAGGGGCGCGCCTGCGGGGTGATCGCGAGCACTCCGCGCAGGTCGGGGCCGGCAGGCTGAGAAGCACTGCCAGCTGTCACCGGCGCGGCCTTCAAGAAAAGTTCATCGCTGTCATCGATCTTGACATAGACGGCCTTTGGCATGTAGTAGAGTACGACCACACCGTCCGAGACAATGGACGGGCGGCCCTCCACCGGAGGCTCCAGAGCGTGCAGCTCTATGCCTACCACTTTGCCTGGCGCGCCACGGACATACTTCGGCGGCAAGACGGATTCTGTCAGGATGACCTCCATGCCAACGAAGAGCGGCAGCAGCCCCGGCATTTTTGCGGTAGCGCCGATGTTGGGCTCCGCGCGCATCTCGTCGAAATCAGGCTTCGCGAGGCGCGCAGCTGGTCTGTCGATTGCTGGGACGTAAAAGAGCAGCTGGCCAGCATCGTGCGCATCAAGCTTGGCCTGTGCATGCATGGCGTAAGAGACGATGCGCCACTCATAGGCCGACTCGTACCAGCCTCGTGCTGCACGCAACCGAGGGTCCCACTGAGGTGGCTGAGCGGCTTCGCTGCTGCTGGCAGCAGGCTGAGCAGCACCGCTAGAGCTAACGACCTCTGTTTTGACGATCGCCTGCCAGCTCTCGTCAGAGATCTTTTTTCCGCCTGGAGTTCTCATGGCGTGGAGAACCTCGAGTTGCAACGGGTCTGTAAAGCGCTGCATCTGCACGAAATCGATGACGTACTCGATGTCGGCGAGCAACTTCCTACCCTGTTGGTGTTCGTAGGATTGGCCCGCGTGAGGCGCCAGCAGGGAAGCGGTGGCGGGGACTGGCGGCAACTGGTAGAAGTCCCCGCACAAGATCTTCACAGGCATGCGTCCCCACGTCTCCTGCGGGCGCATGTACTTCGTGGGGTCCAGGTTGTAGCGCAACGCCCTGCCGTAGGTCGTGCGCAGTGCATCTGCATGCAGCAAAGGCCCCGGCACAGCACCCAGCTCATCGATCACGTCGACGCCGAGTGTGCCTGTGAGGCGATCCAGCTTTTTCTGCGTCTGTGGCGTCAAGCGCAGCCTGGCTGTCTGCATGGAATCCGACATGAGCAGGCCATTGGAGGAATGCATGGTCCTGCCGCGCGGGCCGAGGTTGTGTGCGGCGTGGTTGGACTGCGCTTTGCCGAGGTACCCCTGCTCGCCGAAGTAAGTGATGGCCATCGGCTCCACCACTTTGGAGAGGGTGCGCGTCTTGCCGACACCGCCTCCACCGAGCCAGATCGCTCTGTGGTTGCCTGTCGCGGACGCCACGGGGAGGAGATGCGTTGTCTTGTCTGGTCTGCCGTCAAAACGTTTCTGCAGAGACAACGCAAACAACGCCACCGCGTCAATCTGCTCCTCCGTGCAGTGGGCATCAGTGACGAGCTTCCACGCAACAGCCGCCGGGCCCTGCATGGCCAAGAGCTGCGGAACGAGTTCTGGTTGGGCGTCCTCGGCAGCAGGCTGAGGAGCACCGCTGGGGAGCCAGTCGTCCGCAGCATCGGGCAAGATCTCTCCATCCGGGCTCGCTTGCTTCTTTTGGAGCGCAATGCTTTGCCGCTGTAGGGCGAGCATGTCAGAAAAGGTCTCGTCCAGCCGCGTGCCCTGATGTTCCCGCGCGCCGCTGCTGGCTGGCAGTGCAAAGCTGGGCTGCAGCATGCCGCTGTACGCTCGGTCGAGATTCTTCAACTGCTTATCGGCGTAGCTGAGGCGGCCCTTCTGGTCCAAGCGCTGCAGTTGGTCTTGCTGTAGGGCCAGCTCGGTTGCTCTGACGTGGTCCCGCAGCGGAAACCGGGAGATCTCGGTAATCTCGGCGTCCTCCACGTCCTCCTCTACGTCGCTGCCGCCGCCTCCACCCACGTCAACGAGCTCCAGCGGGACTCGCCCCTTGAGCCCTTCGGCATCGCTCGCGGAGTCTTCATCCGCCTCGAGGTGTGCAGTCGTTGCTGGCCGAGGCTTAACCCGCGCCTCCGCCGCGAGGTCCACGTGCGCCAGCACGTCTCGCGCCACGGTCGCGCAGAACTCCGCCAGGGTGCACTGTTCCTCGTGCCACCGGCAGTGGTGGTCACTGAAGGCAAGGATGCGCCGTGCCGCCTCCGCTGGCATGCGCCGCGCCAGCTGGGACCTTGCGAAGTGCGCTAGGCTGAGGAGCACCAGCTCGCCCTCCTCGAGGTTCGCCCGGGGCTCTTTCAGCTCGGAGAAGAGGGTCGTGTCCGCGAGCACGAGCCTTTTGCGGGCCAGGCGGCTCCTGGAGTCTGCGCGCGCTGCCAACACGTGGATCTCCGCGCACCGAAGCCGCCACGCCCGCTCGAACGAGTATGGGCGCACGGCGGGGCAGTCGCAGTTCCTCAGCATATGGCTGCACTGAGTAACGCAGCCACAAGAGAGGGGACACTCGCACGCCCAAGGCGTGAAGAGGAGGGCCTTGAAGAGCGAGTTCTGCTCGGGGTCCTGTGCCCATGTCGGGCACTGGAAGCCATCGATGGTGGGGACGTCACTCCGTGTCAACCGGACCTCCTGCATGCACCGCGGAGCCAAGACGTAGTGGCTCTCGAAGGCGAAGAATCGCGGTCCAGAAGCTTTGACCCGGCTCGGCTTCAGGACTCGCCGGACGTACATCCTGTAGACGTAGTACGGCATGGTCTGCAGGCGAGGGCCTCTGTGGGCGTAGTCGTCGGCCGTGTTCGTGCTGGTGGTGCACACGTGCATGTCCTCGCACTCCGCACCGCCACCTTGCTCATCACCAGCAGGAGTGTCTCCAGGAGGCTGAGGAGCACCGCTGGTGTCACCTGCTGCGTCCTCCTCCTCGTTGTCGGCGTCAGGGATCTGGATGCGGACTGCTTGTATTGGCACCTGATCATTATGCGTCTCCCCGCCCGAACCTTCATGGTTTAGCAAGCGTTTGCACTGCTGGCAGGCCCACTGTAGTTGTCTCGTGAAGAGCCGCACATTGTGGTGCGACTGGAGGCAGTCGCCGCCTGTGAGGATATGCACGGCCACCTCCGTCGTGGAGAGCCAGAAGCACCGGTTCGCCATCGACGCCAGGCGGATACAGACCCGCCGAGCGCGGCGAGCGAGATCCTCGCGCGTCCGGCCCCGTTTGGCCAGCGTCTGGTCCTCGCCATCAGCGCCGCCCTCACTGAGCACCTTCCGGGCTTCCTCCTCGTTCTCGTCCCTCTCCTGCTGCTCCAGACGCTGCATGCCGGTGAGCATAGACTGGAAGAGCGGCGTCATGGACTCCATCATCTTGCCCTGGTACTTCGTGATGTAGAAGTCCATGGAGAAAGCCTTCTGGAAAGCAGCTTGGAAGCTCTCCACGACAGATGCATCTGTCGGATGCAAGGAGCCACAACCGTAGAGCCACTTTTTGCGGCCGCCGAGTTGTTTGGATGAGCGCAATGCGATTGCCGACTCTGGGTTCTTCATGCTGGCCGTTTTCTTGGTAAGCCTTCTGCGCTTGGCCAGCTGAGCTGGGGCGGCCGCAGGCAGCCCGTCCTGGGCAGGCTGAGGAGCACCACCAGGCTGAAGCACTTTTGCTGCCTCGGCAGACTCGTCAGGCGCGCACATCAAGAACTGGAAATCCACGTTGCACCGGCTGGTCACTTGAGAGACGTCGTTGCTGGAGCTCCTGAACGGCTGGTCGCGTTTGACCTGGCAGCGGCACCGCTGGTTGCGGTCATCAGAGAAGTCGATGAACGGAGTCCGGACCAAAGGCTTGCCGCGCCGACGCACTCGCTTGGTGCGGCCTGCTAGACATAGCTGCTGGATGCGAAAGAACCAGAAG
This sequence comes from Prorocentrum cordatum, assembly GCA_963575745.1. Taxonomy (NCBI): domain Eukaryota; class Dinophyceae; order Prorocentrales; family Prorocentraceae; genus Prorocentrum; species Prorocentrum cordatum. Next base: position 53,106 of record CAUYUJ010016107.1, read on the forward strand.
CGGCACGACGGGGTTCTGTTCGAGCGCAGACTCTCTTTGGCCTCGAGCTTCTTCTTGACGTACTTGACGCACGTCTCGGTGCAGTCGTGCTCGTGGTTGGAGCAGATGTTGCAAAAGAAGTCATGGCTAAACGCTACCGCCCAAGCCTCCGCATCTGCGGTAATCTCCTCGACCGAAGCCGGCGAGCCATCGGGCTTGAGGACTTCCTGAATCGCTCCATCCTCGTTCGTCTGGAAGAGGCTAGCATGGCTGGCTGCCATGGCAGGCTGAGGAGCGCCACCTAGCTGCCCGAAGCTAGTTCGTTGGCGGTAGCTTGGAAACGTAGACTGAAAGGCTCCTGTGAGCGGGAGGCCCCGGTACGCTGCAGCGCCGATTGCAGGCATCCGGTTCTCTGCGGCTGCCCGCGCTCGCTCCTCCACCAGGTGCGGCTGCTCCACTGGCGGGCCGAGAGGCACCTCGTCGCGCAGGGTGCCGTCCTCCTCTTCCCCTCCGTCCATGCGGCTCTGTCGTTGCTGCCTGGCTGTGAAAGGCTCTGGCGCGACGTCAGGAAGCCCCAGCTGCCGTGCAGGCTCGTTGGCAGCTTCGTACTGCACGGTCTCCGCGGTGGAAAGAAGCGCAGTTCGCAGCTCTCGAGCGGCGGTGCGCAGGCCTCCGACCACTGCCGACCGCAGCCACGCCATCGTAGGCCCGATGACGGTGTGGCCTTTGCCGTGGCCGTGCGTGAAGCCCCGACCCTGTGCTTCGAAAGGCGCTTGCACATCAGTGGTGCCTGGGGCCACGCACGGCTGCAGAGACGCTGCCACGTCGTCCTCCGTTGTCACCGCCTGTCGGGCTAGCGTTGTGCGGCCAACAAACAGGCGCTCTAAGCCGATGATGTAGCGGTAGTGAAGCTCCGTCATCAACAGGAAGAACTTGGCCTGCGCCCGCGGGTCTGCTGCCACTATCTGGTGCATCCGCTCCAGAGAAGGCATGGTCGGAGCTGGACTCCGCAGGTCAGGGCCAGCAGGCTGAGAAGCGCCGCCAGCTCTGGCCACCGCGCCAACCGCGCCCCCGCGAATGTCTAAGTGGCTCCGCTTTCCGGGCCCTTCGTGAAGCTGGAGGACCAACGGGCTGTACGTGTCTGCGAAGTTCGGTGTGACGAAGAAGCTGGCCGCGCCGAACTTGAGGTTGTTGCCGTGCCCGTCGAAGCGGAGTGCGGTTTTCCGCCCCTCCGTGCCAGGGACATCGGAAGTGCTAAGTAGCAACGTCCTGAGGGCAGTCTTGACCTGAGCAGCGCCACCGTCAGGCACGGCAGTCTGAGCAGCGCCGCCACGAGGAACATGAGGCTGAGCAGCGCCAGGCTCAGGCACGGCAGGCTGAGCAACGGCGCGTGGTGGACCGACATAGGTGGGCTCATCGGGTCGGCCGTTCTTATGGTAATGCAGGCGCATGGCTGAACCGTCTGCACGACGGAACTCGAAGAAGTGCCTGCCGTGGCCATCCGTGTTGGAGTAGTTAGGGTCGCGCTCTGTCTCGATGATGCGAAAGAGAACCTGGGCGATGCCCTGCCCGATTATGCGCTCAGCGAAACCCGGAGCGGCAGACCGAAGCAGTTGCTTCCAGTCGTAGGACGGGTCGTTTGTTACGTCTTTGAACGACAAGTTGTTGACAATGCACTCGGCGCGCAGCGCGCGCTGCCACTGGCAGGCGGTCTTGCCGCCCATCCCTGGTGCACGGCGGATGTCTTCGAGGTGAGCCTGCTCAAAGACCACGTCGACACCTGGCTGAGGAGTCGGCGCGGGCGGATCCGGCAGAATCTCCCACGGGCCATCGCACGGGGCCGGGGGTGGCGGGGGCGATGCCTTGCCGCGTGCTGGCATTGTGACATTGCTCCTCGGGGTGGCCAAGTCTTTCTTCTCCATGGTGGGAACGACCGCGGGTAAAAACCTCCTGGTCACACCTTTTTTCGTTTTCAAAAGGAATTTCTTCACCATGGCTACTACACCGAGGAGCACCAGGAAGAACCACGCAGGCTGAGAAGCACCGCGCCACGTGGTCACACGGCGCAAGGCATGTACAGAACAGGACAGCTCTAAGCAAAATGGCTACGAGGAGGTTAAGGATGATGATGATGGTGATGATAGGAAACCCGGTATCAGCGAGTTGATGTACAATGAGGTGTCCGCAAACGAGACACTGCTATCAACGCTGTTATAACTAACCACAAACGAGACACTGCTATCAACGCTTGCACAATTAAAAAGAAACGCTGGCATTGACACTACTAGCAATACCAATGTGGAGTTTAAACGAGGCACTGCCATCAACCGATTCAACTTCCAATAAAAGAAGATCACAAATGATTTCAGTCTGAAGTGACCCATGGCTATCAATACGAGAAGTCTCTGCAAACTATACACTTCTGGCGACCGCCGCGCACACGCGTGCAGGAAATCGTTGATGATGATAGTGATAATGGAGTGGGGGCCAGTAATGAAGATACACTGCTGTGCATTCACTTGCTGCGAAAAGGAAACTCTGTATGAATGAGTTGATATATAATGAGTTGTCCACAAACGAGACACTGCTATCAACGCTTGTATAATTTAAAAGAAACGCTGCTATCGACACTTCCACCAATACTAAAGTTGTCTTTAAACGAGTCACTGCCATGAACGGATTCAACTACAGTGTAACGAAAGGAACTGCAGGCTGAGAAGCACCGCAGGCCAACGTGAACCAGTCATGGTAATGAGGATGAGTGAAATAAATCTGCGATGATGATAGCGATCATGAAGTCGGTTGTAGGAACCCACATTTGTAGTAACCAACATACACTGGTATGCATTCACTTATGGTGAAAGGAAACTCGGCATCAGTGAGTTGATATACAATGAGTTGTCCGCAAACGAGACACTGCTATCAACGTTTTTAGAACGAAGCGTACCCATCAGAACACTGTTATCAACTGAATGTACACCGATGTGTTCGACGACTGCGTATGTAATGATGTGACGATATACAGACTGAGCCCTTCGTGAATGTATACATGTTTTTCTGACGCCTACAAACGGCGCTGACGTGTGTGAGAAAATTGTCCGCGCAGCAAAAGCCGGCGAAGCGTGCGGGAGCTCGCATGCTGAGACAGACTACGTCTGCAGACCGCCAGCTGCAAAAGGTTGCGAGCGGCTCTTGGAAGATGTTTACGGAACGGAGCTACGGTGTCTGAAAACATTGGCATCGAAGCGAAGAGCCTCGGAGCCCTGCAGCCTGAGAAACACCGCAGGAACTCGCATACTGAAAAGGAATGCATTGCAAACCGCACGTTGCGAACCCTGCAGGCTGAGAAGCACCGCAGGATGTCGCATGCTGAAAAGCACTTGTACTGCAGAGCGCAAGCTGCGAAACCTGCAGGCTGAGAAGCACCGCAGGAACTCGCATGCTTTCGAACACTACTGCTCGAGACCGCAGCTGGAGAGCGGCAGACCGCAGGCTGAGAAGCACCGCGGGCAGGGAGACTTGCAAAACTCAGATGTCCTGATCGTCTTGGAGGAAGTCACGCCAGTCCGGCGGCTGCCAAGAATCGATGATGCGCCTGGAGCCACCGCCCGTGCTGCCGCCGATGTCAAGGTAGTCGCCTCCGGCCCTGCGCAGACGGCCGTGCCCCAACGCCAGAATCGCTTGGTTGCGGATTTGAAGCAGCTCTCCGCTCTCAAACATCTGCAACACGTCCAGCTGCCTGCGCGTGAAGTTCGGCTTTGGCTGGCCAGCCTGGGCAGACGGAAGAGCGCCGACACGACGGACCTCTTCGCGATGGCGGGAAAGCCGCCCCCCCTCGTTGTAGCGCGCGATGGCTTCGGCCTTCTGGTGGTGCAGACGGCGCCGCTGTTCCCGCAGAGCTTCCTCGGGAACTGCTGCATCACGGCCCTCACTGTGATCAGCTTGCAACGCTTGCGTTAGCCAATCAACGTCGAAGCGCCCTGAGAAGGCCAGCACCTCCCAGATCTGTTTGGTACCGGCCACACGTTGCAAATGGCGATGCCACCGCTTACGCTTCTGGTCTTTCACAAACTTGGCGACGCTACCCAGACCTGCACCCTTGGCCTGGCCACCTTTTCCCGCAGGCTGAGAAGCACCGTGAGAACCTTTCTTACCGCCTGGCCCTTTGTTAGGACCCTGCGGAACCGCATGGCCCCCTTGTGGCGCAGACTTGCCTCTCGCTTTTCCCTTTTCGACATCCCGTTCCTGAAGCGCACGCTGCTGCCGCGACTGCTCGTACTGGTCGCGAGCTACTCTGACCAATTCCTGGCGCTCAGGCTCCGTGAGAACGTAGCGCATGTCGTCGATGTTCTTGCTCCGCAGAAAGTCATGTCGAAGCTTAAGGACAGAGAGAATGGCTCGGCCAGTCTCCTCCTGAGACGCAAAGGCCGTGTCATATTCCGAGCCAGGCTGAGGAGCGCCAGCTGGATCAGTGTCCGCTGGCTCCGTGGACTTCCTCTCTTTGAAAAGCAAGAGACTGAGATGAAAGAGGACTTTCGGATCGTACTCCTCGTCGTACCTTTCGTCCCAAAGCTGCCTCAGCTCCCTGTGCAAGTCGTTCGCGCGATTTTGAACGACATCCTCGACGCAGTCGGGATCAGCCGGTGAAGTCGGTGAAAGCGGAGGAGTAGAACGTGGCGACCGATCCCAATGCACAGAAGACTCGGCGTCCGCCTGTACGCTGACGTCGGCGTCGGAGACGTTTTCGACGACAATCTTCCGCCTCTTGCTCTCCCCAGGCTGAATAGCACCAGGGAGAGTGAGCACAACCGCCACCGCATCGTGTGCGTCGTTGCGCATGCCACGATCCGTAAAAGACGCGCCAACGGCAATGGAGCAGAAACGGGCGACTGCTCCGCAGACCGCGACGTGGTCGCCTTTGAGGTCGGCCGGAGTGGCATGGACCTCCCAGAGCTTCTCGTCGTTCTGCTGGCGCTGGTAAGCCTCCCGCGCCTCCTGGAAAGTCAGGTTGTCGTCGCCGACTACAAGCAGAACGACTGGCACGTGCGGCTCCGAAGCATTGAGAATCTGAGCCATGCAGTCCAGGTGCAAGCGGAGATGGCGAACTGTCCGCTTTCGAGTCTGGATGGTCGGCGGTTTCTTGCCGCACACGATGTGCATGTTGGCGATCACCACGTGGAACTTGTCATGGCCTGGTTTGTTCACCTCAAAATGTGAAATAACAGCATCAATCTCTCGGCCGCTAGGAGGCCTGTAAACTTGGCTGTCTTCGCACAGAGTCAGTTCCGCAGGCTGAGAAGCACCGCGGAAGCCCCAGAGAGTCAAGTAGTTGTCGACCTCCGAGAAGCCAATGCCATCACCGAAAGGCTTACTGAGGATCTCTGTCACGTTGATCCCTGCTCGGCGAAAGCCTTCACGGAACGCACCGACCTCGCATGCACAGACAATATCAGCATCAGCGGTCTCCACTATCGTGGCGCACACCCTTCCGAAGTTAGCGCAGTGAGTGGCCGCCTGCTTACCAGTCATCATGCCCTGCTCGAACCCGAAATTGAACGAGGCGACCGTGAAAGACGCAGGCTGCACAGCGCCAGAACCAGGCGTCTGTCCACCTTCCTCCGCAGGCTGAGAAGCACCGCGAGGCGGCGACACTTCGGACGAGCCTCGCGGAGCAGAGGCTGCGGATGAACGTTCGATATGGGGGTACGGCCAGGGGAACGCCATTGCAATCGAAACTCAGTGGACTGCAGTGAATGAATGCAGTGGCACGATTGAATGCAGTGGACTGCAGTGTCACTAGCAAGTCCTGAACCAAACACGGCTGTGGCGGAAGGACAATGAAGCGTCTGGCTATTCAAAATGTGGCCCGGGAATGGAGTTCTGGGAACTCGAAGACCAGGAAGTGGACTAGAGTTGGCTCCGGGCATCCAAAATGTGGCTGGAGTTCTGGGAACTCGAAGAGCACGAAGTGTGTGACCCACCCCCCTCATCCAATGTGGCCCGGGAATGGAGTTCTGGGAACTCGAAGAGCACGAAGTGTGTGACTGTTGCATCCGGCCCTCCAGAATGTGGCCCGGGAATGGAGTTCTGGGAACTCGAAGAGCACGAAGTGTGTGACTGTTGCATCCGGTCCGGTGGCGTATTCGAAGAGCACGAAGTGTGTGACTGTTGCATCCGGTTATTCAGGAGCCTGGGAATGGAGTTCTGGGAACTCGAAGAGCACGAAGTGTGTGACTGTTGGTGAAAAGCGAGGTGGACTCAACCCGCCCGGCAACTCCCAACACCTGCCCGGACCCCCCTGTGGAGTGATCTGTGAGCTGTTTTTAGCCCACTAGAAACCTACCAGTCTTCGATGTTAGGTAAAAAAAAGACGCGGCGCCGAGGCGAGAGGGCAAAATGCTGCCGAGGCACGGGCCCCTGACCGCCACCCCAGAACACCCCGCCCTCCGCGATCCACACCACACACGCACACACACACACACACACACACGCACACACACACACACACACACCAGGCCTATGATTGCGCAGCTCGGAGTGCAGAAAACCTACAAGACAGCGCTCGGCACACTCGGCCGCGCCCTCAGCGTGCCAGGAGGGCCACGCGGGCGGATCCTGGCATTCGGCTGGCCGAGCGCGCTGGCGCAGGCGCCAGTAGCGGCCCTGAGAGGAGTAGACAACCTTCAGCATTCGGGGGGATGTCGTTCGGAGATGACGATGGGGGTCGAAGTTCGAAGCTCGAGGTTTCCTGGCCTCAGGGTGCTCTCCATTATCTGCACATTGCCGAGAGCTTTCCGGGAGTGCCCAGATCGTCCCGAAGGGCCGCCGGGAACTTGAGTCATGACCCGAGAACATAGTCGTTTCGACGGGGCAAGTAGCCCAGGGGGAACAATCCATGCATCCAGGGGCGCCGATGGTCCATGCCTTCGGCGAGGCTCCCGCAAATGCACTCAGGGTCCGCCCCTGGGCTGTTCGTCCCAATCCTCGCTTCCGAGTCATTGCGGGGGGCGCGATGTCTCTGCTTGGGCGCCTGGTGGCTTTCGGATCATAGCTCGGGCCCCTTGTGGCCGTTCGGGGCACTTCGGGCAAACCCGGAAAGCGCCCAGCGAGGCGCACCTGTCGGAAGACGTGCCGAGGTTCAAAGACGTCAAAGAGCCTGCCAACAAATCCTCCGAGCCTCCCCTGGACGCCCCAGAAGGCGCCCTGTCCGGCTGGAACACGGAGTCGGTGGCGAGGAGCCTCAACAATGCCGTGGCCGACGCTGCCGTCGCGCGCGCGGCCGACGCGCTGGGCCGTGCCTCGGACGCGGCCGCCCTCTCCGCGCGTTCGAGGACGGCGAGCCGGGCACTGTTCAATCGGGAGACGAAGTTCTTCCAGCCGAAGGACGCCTGGCGGCGCGAGGAGGGAGGAGCAGGAGCAGGAGAAAGACGAGGAGGCCAAACGGCCAGGAGGAGGAGGAGGAGGAGCAGACCAGGAGGAGGAGGAGGAGGAGGAGGAGGAGGAGGAGGAGGAGCACGTTTTCGTCGCTTCCCTGCGGTTTTCCACCCCCTGGACGCGCCTCAGCAGCTGCGCATCGCCGAGGGCGTTCAGGGGGTGTTTGGATCGTCCCGAACGGCCGCCGGAGGCCCAAGTTATGGACCGAAAATTGCTTGACCCAGGAGGAGGAGGAATAGGAGGAGGATGAGGAGGAGGAGGAGGAGGAGGAGGAGGAGGACGAGAGAGGAGGAGAGGAGAGAGAGGAGGAGGGAGGAAGAGGAGGAGGAGGAGGAGGAGGAGGAGGAGGAGGAGCAGCAGCAGCAGCAGGAGGAGGAGGTGGAGGGGGACGGGGAGTGGAAGGGGGAGGGGGAGGGGGAGGGGGAAGAGGAGTCGGAGGGGGAGGAGGAGGAGGAGGAGGAGGAGGAGGAGGAGGAGGAGAAGGAGGAGGAGGAGGAGGAAGAGGAGGAAGAGGAGGAGGAGGGGAAGGCTGGGGAGGAGACGAAGGCAGGAGGATGACGATGAGGAGGACCAGTGTAAACCCAAGATTCATGAACGATTTTGCCATAAACCCTGCCTCCAAGCTCCCACCTCACTGGCCTCTGCAAGGGCTCAGTTCCACTGAGGGAATTGCTCCATTGGAGGGCAACCGTGCAAAAATCCGGAAGCGTGCCAAAACACCATTCTCTGGAGTTACACGAGCTAAACTGAGTGCAAGGTCTTGGTGATCCCGAATCGTGCCTTAATGACATTCTGGGGCTTCAACACCGCGAGTCAAAATAACTGTTGCGCCCTGACAATCATGACTCGGTCCAATGCATTAGTTCTGGTACGGTAACCATGAGAATCCGTGAAACGTTTGCAATCTTTTAGAGCGAATGTCCGAGGCGCTAAGGCGAGAGCCACAGTTTGAAAACGACTCGCCCTCAAGCAAACTGTTAGCGCGATTGTGCGCGGCGCTATGGCGAGAGCCAGATTCCGAAAACGACCTGCTTTCAATCCTTGAAACATCTGCAAAGTTTAAAACGCATGTGCGCGGCGCTAAGGCGAGAGCCGCATTTTGAAACATGTGTGAAACGTTCGACCAGCCTCGGGGTGCGACAGGGTGGAGTTATTGCTGATGAAAGGAATGGAGGAGGAGGAGGAGGAGGAGGAGGAGGAGGAGGAGGAAATGGGAGTCGACGTTCTGCCAGCCGAAGGACGCTGGCGGAGCGCGCGAGGGGGGTGGGCCTTCTGACAAGAAGGCGGGGCGCTTCCAAGCAGGCGGGGACCTTCTCAGAAAGGCCTGGGGGCTCATGCGAGGGCCCCGTGAGAAATGGGGATAGATCCTAAGCATACCCCTGCCCTCTACATCGAAGAAGAGAAAGACGGATGAGGAGGAAAAGTAGAAGCCGAAAAAGCCACACAAACATACATTTTCGGAGGTCCGCACGGATTTCTTGGACCAGCGTTGGACTCCCCTTCTTGATCTCCCCGAGCGTGCCAGGGGCGGTGCCCGAGGTGCCGCAAAGGGGGGTCAGCACAGATCCGAGGAATTTGCGCGGAGCTCCGAAAGTTTACGTAGACACTGGTTATTCTGATTGTTATGAATATTGTTTTTAGTATTGTTATTATTTATATTATGATCGTCTTCTTCTTAGTATAAGTATCATTAGCATTAGTCTTATTGTTCTTATTATTATTCGTCGTATTATTATACTCGCGCCACCCTCTTGTGCACGCCGCCGAGGACGAGAGTCCCCCGTCGAGGATCGACAACTCACACCCGTACCTATCATGCCTTCGTCGCCTTGCCCTTCTCTTCCTCCTCCCTGTAGGTTTGAGTGTGTTGTTATTTGATCGCACCTGCCGCTGCTTACTCGCTTAAATGAATATGATCAGCAGCGTTGACAGCTTCGCCATCATAACCGCTGCTTATTCTTAGGAGTTGCAGTGCTCTTCTTAGTAAAACTATAATTCGGAGTCTTCTTTTGCTTGCTTGTATCATGATTACTGATCTTGCTGTCTTTATTATCATTACTCTCACGCCACCCCCTTGGTGCGCGCGACCGAGGACGACAGAGGAAGCTTCACCCCGGGCTTCCGGCCGCTCGCCTGGCGCCAGGGCTTCACCGAGGGCAGCGCGTACCATTACCGGTTCTACCTGCCGCACGACGTGGAGCTGCTGCAGGAGCTCCACAACGGGGACCTGTGCAGCGCCATCAAGGTGGTTTTCTTGCCATCCCTCGTTTCCACCGTCATCATCAGCATCAGCAGCAGCATCATCAGCAGCAGCATCATCGTCATCATCTTCTTCATCATCATCGTCATCGTCATCATCATCGTCATCGTCATTAACCGTGTCGTTATAATCATCCTGATCACCGTCATTATCACCATCATCCTCCTCGTGATCAACCTCATCATCACCATCACCATCACCATAATTACCAACAACATCTGCATCATCATCAGCATCATCATCATCATCATCATCATCACAAGCATCAGCAGCATCATCATCCTCATCATCATCAGCATTATAATCACCATCCTCATCAGCATCGCCACCATCATCATCAGCATCAATAGCATCGTCAGGATCATCATCACCATCAGCAGCATCATCGTCGTCATCATCAGAATCGTCATCATCATGGTTGTCAGCACCATCATAGTCAGCAGCAGCATCACCAGAATCATCATCATCATCATCATCACCAGCAGCAGCATCATCAGCATCAATATCAGCATCAGCATCAGCATCATCGTCCCCCTCGTGTCCCGCCCTTCCTCTAGCTCGTCATCCTCGTTTCCTTCCCCTCCTTCCCCCCTATTGGGCACGGGGGTTGCTCCCCAGCGAAGCGCGCACGCCTCCAGCGTTCGGTCGTTTCTTCGTTTGTTCATCGTCCTCTTCCTTCTCCCTCCTCATCCCCCTCCTTCGTTCGCATCCCTCGGCGAAAAGGAGGACCTGGAGCACACCGAGCCGCCCGCGTACCTCGCGGGCGGCTACGGCTACAGCATACACGAGATGAGGGAGCACGAGGCCGTGCAGAAGGACGTCGCCCTCGCCCCCCTCCCTCCCAGTACGCCCTGAGGCATCCACTTCGACACAGCTCACGCAGCACAGCACCACACCTGCGTCCTCGTGGCCCTGGTGTGTGGCGCCGTGCGCTGCTGCGGAGGAAGCAGAGACTCCACGAGCTGGTCTTGGCCTTTGTCCTCCCAGCGTCCCTCCTAGACTCCCTGCGCTCGGCCTCCCTCCTCCTCCCGGCCCTCCCCCTGCCCGCTTTCACCCCACCTCCCCCACCGGGAGGTGAGCGGGAGGGGTCGGATGTCAGATATGGCGCGAGCGCCCCCGGTTTGTCCTCCTCCCTCGCCGCCCTCCGCACCCCCCCCCCTCGTGCGCCTCCCCTATTGCCCCCTCTGACGCAGGACTTCGGCATGTACAACCACTGCAACCAGCCAGCGCACGAGGTGCTGTGGGTCGCGAAGAAGGCAGGCTGCGACGAGCTGGCGGACAAGTACCTGCGGCGCGTCATGGACAAGCTGTACACCACACAGGCCAGGGGCCCCCCCGTTCGACCCACGTGTCCAGTCCTCCCCCCCCCCGCCCCCCTCCTCATTCAAGAGGGGGCGGCCAGGGGAGGAGGAAGGGCGAGGAGTCCCCTCAAAGGGCTGGTGTGGGGACGAGGACAACGGTGAGATGGGCGCGTGGTGCGGAGGGCAGCTGAAGCCGCAGAGACCCTCAGGCTCCTGGCTTCTTGGCCAGGCCATGGAGACCCTATCCTCCTCCACGCTCCTGATCATCCTCCCTCTCCCTCCATCCCTCCTTCTCTTCCTCTCCCTCGTTCCCTCCATCCTCCTGTTCCCCGCCCTCCTCCTCGTGTTCCTTCTCCTCGTCCACCTCCTCCTCCTTTCCCTCCACTTCCTCGTCCTCTCCTTCCTTCCCTTATCCTAATTTCTCCCTCCCCCTCATCACCCCCCTCCCCTTCCTTTACCACGACCTCCTCTCCCTCCCCTCCCAGAGCCCTGCTTCAATCAGGCTCCGATGCTGCACACCCTGGCCACGTGCTGAAAGGACGGGATCGCATCTCCGAGAATTGGGCTTGATGCTGGCCAATGACACACGTGTTCCCCCCTCGGGGTCTGGTGCCTGTCTGCTTTCCCAACCCTGCTGCCCGCCCGTTCTGCCATCCCATAAGCCCCCCGCATCGTGCACGCTTCCAGCGGGTGGTTCCGAACATCCAGAGCGGGACAGGACACGATAATTCAAACATGTGTGTTCTTCATTTCGCCACCCACCTCCCCCCTGGAAAGAGGCTCAAGGCACCATTGGCGCGTGCAGCATCACACAGTGGTAGTTGACACCTGAACCGTGCTGTTTCATCCAGTATCGCTTCACGCACATGGTGCTTGCTTGCTGGAAATGCGTGCGCAGCAGTCCGTTGTGCAACATGCCCCAGCCACGTTCCTTGTTCTCCGAACGTTATATCGTATAGCGGCTACAACACACTTCTGACGCACGCCGTGTCTGTCATGCCCGCTCTGCACCTGGAGTGGGACCATCGAGCTCCTCGTAATGCTTAACACTCTACCGACGATCTTCCAAAACACGGTGGCTCCTACCGCATCGCTTTTGCCCAGGAAGGGCGAGCTTTGGGCGCCATCCGGATTGCCAACCACCCTTCAAGCTTGTGCAAGCGGACGGCATCATCCTAATCACCCCTCCCCGTCCTCCACATGCCTCCTCGTTTTGTTGTGTTATATCAACATGTGGCGGCTCCTCGTCATTGACAGTCGAGCTTCGGACGGCCAGCGCACCGTCGGCGTGTCACCCTGCAGGTGGCAGCTACCCTTGAAGACTAAGCTGCGTGGAGAAGCCACTTCTCCACCCTGCTTTCCCTCGCGCGAATCTGGCCATCCCTGTGGCCTGGACCGCCCCGCAAGACGCGTGCTCGCCTGGGCCTCATCCTGAATGCCAGCCGCCCCGCCCGGGGCCCCCTCTGGGACGCCAGCCACCCCTGTGCAAGGCCCCTCCCCCTTCCCCAGCCCTGCTCCCCTAGTCGCCCCTCTGTGGTCATCCCCGTGGCCCTGGGCCGCCCCTTCTCGGTGCGCGCCCTCCGCTGTGCAAGCCCTCCTGCTTTCCTCTCCCTCCTCCCCCGCCCTGCCCGCCCCCACCCCCCCCCCACCCCTCCCATCCCCCTCCCCCCTCCCCCCACCCACCCCACCCCCACACCCATCCCCACCCACCCATTGTTCATGTATCATTCTTCGAGAGTCCTTTGATTTTTTGGGGGGCCAAGATACTCTCACTTCTAATTCTTCTGTCCTGGGCCTCTTCCTGGCCACTGGGGGGCCAGGAAGAATTAGAAACGAGCACAATTAGAAATGAGCACGATTAGAAATGAACGACGTGGACCCCTCCTCCGCCTTGTCCTCCCCCCCAAGCGAATCTGGCCGTTCCGGGGCCCCGGGGCGTGAACTGTGCGCGCCTTCCGCGGTGCAAGCCCCCTTTCCCCCCTCCCCACAAGTACACAATACCTATACGACCACCCTGCGGGTGATAAGGAGGTGGAGGGGGGGAGGGGGGCCAGCAATGGGCAACAGTGGTGATTATTGCGTTGCCGCTCGCTCTTGGGACCATCGATCCCACTATCGATCTCACTCGATCGATCTCACTATCGATCTCACTCGATCGATTTCACTGTCGATCTCACTCTGGATCGCGCTATCGATCCCACTATCGATCTCCCTATCGATATCACTCGATCTCACAATCGATATCACAATCGATATACTATACAAAATTGAATTGATGGATTGGGTTGGGTGGATTGGATTTGAAGGGATAAGATGGATTGGATAAGATAAGATGGGTTGGATTGGAAGAAATGGATTGGATCAGATAAGATGGATTGGATTGGCCCGCCGCAGGCGCAGAAACAAATGAATTGATGGATTGGGTTGGGTGGATTGGATTGGGTGGGATAAGATAAGATGGGACAAGATGGGTTGGATAAGATAAGATGGGTTAGATTGGACAAGATGGATTGGATAAGATAAGCTAGATTGGATAAGAATGCCCGCCGCAGGCGCCGAAAAAAATGAATTATGAAATTAGCGACATGCGTTAGCGCCGGGACGCCCGGGACACCCAGGACACCGCCCGGCCCAATTGGGATCCCTCCCGGCCACCGGCGGACGGGAAACGGAGTTTCGCTCCTACTTCGGCCTAGTTACAGGAGGATCACGCGCAACTCCGCCTCGCCCGCACGCACGACACGAACACGAAACCGAAACCGATTTCCCGGTGGAGGGTCTCCGTTTCATTGCGATCTCACCCCCCAACCTCCGATGAATAGTACTCTCCTTTCTCCCTTAGCGACGTCCGGGAAATGACCGCCCCCCCTCCGCGCATTGGATTTTTACACACTGGATTGCCGGGAAACGGGTTTTCGTTTTGGTTTTTTTTCAAAATGCTGCTCTCGCTGAGGCGCTGGCTTCATTTTCGTGCCACCGCTCGTTCCGAATCGTGCTCCCGCTGCAGCGCTGGTCTCATTTCCGCACTTCCGCTCGTTCCGAATCGTGCTCCCGCTGCAGCGCTGGCGTCATTATTTCCAGCGCCATGCCACGACATGGTTTTCGGTCCTTCCAAATAGGCCCCAAGATCTAGAAAATGCTCCCCCCCCGAAACAAAACATCGGAAGTGTTTACACATTCGCTGTCGATTCGTTGAATTCCTGGGTCGCAGAAGCCGCCCCATTTGGGGGCGTCGCCACGCCATGCTATGTCAGGCTCCGCTCGCTCCGAATCGTGCTCCCGCTGCAGCGCTGGCCTAATTTCAGCGCTTCCGCTCGTTCCGAATCGTGCTCCCGCTGCAGCGCTGGTGTCATTCATTATTTCGAGGTCCATGCCACGGCATGGTTTCCGGTTCTTTCAAACATGCCTCAAAATTTAGAAAATGGCCTCCCGAAGAAACCATCGGAAGTGATTAAACATTCGGTGACGATTCGTTGAATTTTTGGGCCGCAGAAGCCCCCCCATTTTGGTTGGGGCGTCGCCACGCCATGCAATGTCATGCCACGCGTTGATCTTCAACACCATGCTATGCCATGTAATGCTATGCCATGCTGCGACATCCGATTGTGCGAACAGAGAAGGGATCTGCGCCATGGTTAGGGATGGGAGGGAGGGGTAGAACGTCAGATATGACGCGAGCGCACCGAGCTTGCCGCCCCGCCCCTCCCCTCCCCCTTCCCCCCCTTCCCCTCCCCCCTCCCTCCCCTTCCCTCCCTCCCTCCCGCCCTTCCCCCCCCCCCTCCCGCCCTCCCCTCCCCCCCTCCCGCCTTCCTCCTCTCCCTCCCCCGTGTCCCTCCTCCCCTCCCCAGCCTTCCCCGCGAAGGTGCGCACCCTCCGCTGTGCAAGCCTCCCCCCCTCCCGTGGACGCGTCTGGCCATCCCAGCAGCCCGGGGCGCCCCGCACGGCACGTGCCCCCCACAAACCCCCACCCCACATGCCCGCATGTGAGCCGTCCCCTGCACACCCCGTCTGCGTCTGATCTCCAACTTCAATATCGGCGCGCCGCCACGTGGAGGAAGAGGAGGACGAGGAGGAGGAGGAGGAGGAGCAGGAGCAGGAGCAGGAGCAGGAGCAGGAGCAGGAGGAAGAGGAGCAGGAGGAGGAGGAGGAGGAGGAGGAGGAGGAGGAGGAGGAGGAGGAGGAGCAGGAGCAGGAGGAGGAGGAGGAGGAGGAGGAGGAGGAGGAGGAGGAGAACGAGGAGGAGGGCCAGGGGGAGGACGGTGGATCCGATTGAAGTCCGATCAGCGTCGGCCGGCGGCCCTCGTGGCCGCTGGCCCCCCCCCCCCGCGAGGTGCTTGCGGAGCCCCCCGAGGTTGGGACCTCCTCCCCGGGGGCGGGCTCTTCGCCTCGGGCCGTGTTCTGATGGCCCCGAGGCGCTCGGCGGAGCCCCCCCCCACCAGAGGCAGAGGCCGAAAAGCCGTGAGTGGTTTGCGCCACCGCGAGTTCCTCGAGGCGTTGGAGGCCTGGGCCCGGGCCGCCCCCCCCCGCGGCCGCAGGGGCCGCCCCCCCCCGCGGCCGCAGGGGCCGCTCCCCCGCGAGGCACGTGCTCGCCGTTGGGTGAAGTCGGGCGTGTCCCTCTACAGGAGGGAATCTTCAAGGACAGTCCAAAAAAAGCTGTCTGGGGACGATTGTCCTACTATGTTTGACTCTTCTGGGGGCATTTTTTTAGCATGTTTTATTTTTCGTCCAACGTCCGCCTGTAGGAGGACATGCCCGACCTGACCGTTGGGCCGCCCCCCTCTGGCCGCGGGGCCACTCCCCACCCCTCGGGCGCACGTGGGCCGTCCCCCGTGGCCGCGGGGCCGCCCCCGCATCCAGTCCGTCTCCTCGTGAGCGGGTCCTCCCTGCCGCATCCCGAGGCTGGTCGCAAGGGCGGGCCCGGCGCCTCGCGTCACGATGTGTTCACCACGAGGTTGTTCAGCCGCTGCGCGGGTGGAGGGCGGGCCGCTCTCAAGATGTGGTTCTCGCATCCGCGCCGCGCGCGCTCGCGCATCAAAGCTGAAGAGATTGACGGACAGAGGGCGGACCGCTTTCGCAAGGTCGTGATCGCCACAGCCCCACGCGCGTCCGCCTCGACAGTCTGCAAGAGCTTTACGGGTGGATGGCGGGTGGTTTTCAACATGTGTTTTTTTGCCCCAGCGCCGCGCACATTGGCTTCCAAAGTTTGCGAGAGCTTCACGGATGGAGGGCGGTTGGTTTTCAAAATGTCGGTCTCGCTTTAGCGCCGCGCATAGTTACTCGTTGTAAACATGTACAAGAGCTTCATGGATGGAGGGCGGCTCCTTTTCAATATGCGGCTCTCGCACTAGCGCAGCGCATCTTGTTTCTGAGAGCTTTCAGCTGTACGTCTCTTGGTTCACGGATCAGAAACGGTGTGTTGGTACGATGTCGGATTGTCAGTGCACAACAGTTACCTTGATTCACTGCGTTGAAGTCCCTGGAATGGTGTTCTGGCACGATTCTGGATCGTCAAGACGCAACAGTAACAGTGACTCGCTGACGCGACAGTGGGCATGCAGAGGACGCGACCCTATCGCTCCGAGCTCTCGCAACGTGCGCTGTTCACCCTTCGCGGCAAGCCTACGCAGACTGCCAGGGCGGAAAATATCGCTCTCGAGCAGTGGTGCAAGACAGGGGCTGCAGGGCACGCTGCTCTCACACGCACTTTCGATTCTAGGTGGCGCTAATTCGTTGTTGTCTCACTCTGTGTGCTATTGTCTGGCGAGGTGGGCGGAGCTGGATGTACCAGCCCTTTTGTGCCTCTCCCTCCCTCCTCCTCCTCCCCTCGTCCCTCCCTCCTTCCCTCCTCCTCCCTCCCTCCCTCCTCCTCCCCCCTCCTCCCTCCCTCGTCCCTTTTCCCCTCCTCCCTCCCTTTTCCGCCTCGTCTCCCTCGTCGCCGTACTGGTCGTTTGTCGCGTCTCCCCCTCCCCCATCCTTGTCCTCCTGCTGCTGGCCCAGCGCGACACGTGGATCGTCTTGCTCGGGCCGCGCGCGCTGGCGCGCGGTGGGGCTCGCGCCCTTCTCGCCCCTTCCCGCCCTTTCTCGCCCTCCTCCGTCGTCCGCTGCTGCTGCTGCTCTCCTTTCCTGCCCCTCCTCCCCGCCCCCTCCCCTCCCTACCCTCTTTCCTTTTTCGTCGCGCGTCCGCGACCCCTCTGGCAAAGAAAAAGAGCCACACTTTGTTGGCCTGTTGCCTTTGCCGCTGTTTCATTGTGCGAGGTCATGAGGTGGCTCACTGATGCACTGTATCCTGAGCCAGTGTGTCTACAAGCTCTTCTTGGCCCGGAAGCCCGACCCAGCTTTAACCCCAAATTTTGTGTATCACACCCCTGCAGCCCTGGTGCTGCTATAAGCCCGTGCGCGATTTAGTTTAGTCGGCACTCGCGTGGAGGCAGCAGTCGCATGCCGTTGGCACGAACGTGTGTTAACGGAATGGTCCCCCCATGTTTTGCTTCCAGACGGTGTTCGATTACCGACGCCGTTTGGCTCAAGACAGCGGACCCTCAGCGCAGGGTATGAAGAAGAAGAAAAAAGGAATGGTACTTCGCGGCGTGGAAGTCCCACGAAGCGTTCTGGCACAGTTCAGGATTGTAAAACTGTAGTATTCCAACGGGGCACTTCCCTCAGTGAAAATGAATCCCTGTATGGGGGCCCTATGAAGAGGGAACTTGGAAGGGTGGGTCTACTGCAATATCATTGATGGGTCTTGGGTGTTTACACTGGCCCTCCTCCTCCTCCTCCTCCTCCTCCTCCTCCTCCTCCTCCTCCTCCCTCTCCTCCTCCTCCTCCCCCTCCTCCTCCTCCTCCTCCTCCTCCTCCTCCTCCTCCTCCTCCTCCTCCTCCTCCTCCTCCTCCCCCTCCTCCTCCTCCTCCTCCTCCTTGCCGCCCGCGAGGTACGTGCTCTCCGCCCTCGGCATCTACTCGCTGGAGGGCGCCAAGGACGAGATGGTCCTCGGGAGCCCCGCCGTCGCTCGCGCCTCCGTGCGCCTGCCGGGAGACCGCGGGAGCCTTACGGTCTTCGCCCCCGCCGCCGTGCCGCTGCCCAGCCGCCCGACGACGACGACGACCTCCTCCTCCTCCTCCTCCTCCTCCTCCTCCTCCTCCTCCTTCTCCTCCTCCTCCTCCTCCTCCGCATCCCCCTCCCTCCTCCTCCTCTTCCTGTTCCTCCTCCTCCTCCTCCTCCTCCTCCTCCTCCTCCTCCTCTCCTCCTTCGCCGCCTCGTCCTCTTCTACGCACTCCTCCTCCTCCTCCTCCTCCTCCTCCTCCTCCTCCTCCTCCTCCTCCTCCTCCTCCTCCCTCCTCCTTGTCCTCTTCACTCTATTCCTCACCCTCCCTCTGCTCCTCCTCCCGTTCCTCCTCCCCCCCCCTCGCCTCCTCCCCCCACCCCCCTCGCGCGGTCGTGGCCGAGAACCAGGGGAGGCAGAACGTCTACGTCCAGTCGGTGATTTGGACCCCCACGGGCGGATTGCCCGAGGCCGTGGCTGGCAACGTCATCAAGTAACCCCATTTCTTTTCCGCTGCGAAGACACACACGTACACACATAGACTCTCTCTCTCTCACACACACACGGCGGAAGGTTCCCAGACTATCAGAGTCTCGAGACATTCGAGACGAGGGTTGTTTTCAGTTTTCGGCGTCTGGGGGCACTCGGCATATCCTGGGGCCGTCAGAGAACGACTCAGGGCGAAGAGTAGTCTCCAAGGGGAAAAGGCTTAGACTTCTGGGAACCCCGTCTGGAGAAACTCAAGACATCGAATGCATGTATGGTTTAGACTTCTGGGAACCCCGTACGGAGAAACTCAAGACATCGGATGTACGTATGGGTTTGGGACGGTTGTCGGCCTCCGGGAACCCTCGCCAGGCCCCAGGATTGTGAAACATCAATTCGGGACGAAAGAAATATGTCTGGAAGCAGTTACTAAAACTCTGGGGGACAGCTTAAAAGGTAACATTCCCAGCGCTATAGCGCGCATGTATCTATGTATATATATATATATATGTATAAATATAGATGTGTACATGCATGTTTGGATGGATGTGTATGTGTATGCATGTATGCATGTATGTATGGGTATGGTGCTGCATGCATATACGTAGGCACGCACGTATGTATGTATGTGTATGTATGTATGTATGTATGTATGTATGTATGTATGTATGCATGTATGTAAGAATGCACGTGTCATAAAAAACGGGGAGGTCACAGGGGCCCTGGGGAGCACTGATTTTTTGTATATGGTTTTTTGTACACGTCGGGGAGCGCCAAAACGCGTCAAAGGATGGGAAGAGGGGCGACGAGAAGGTCCAATTGACGTCCAAGAGGGCTCCAAGACGGCCCAAAAAGCGCTCCAAGAGAGCCCAAGTCCGCCCAAGAGCGTTCCAAGATGGCCCAGCATGGCTTCAGGGCAGCTCAGGAGGGCCTCATGACGGCCAAGAGGCCCTCAAAAGGAGTCCCACGAGGCCTTCAGAAGGCGAAACATCTAATTGTTCTAAGGTGATTGAGGGTTTTCCGTGTTCTTGCTTTTTCATGTTTAGGACAGCCCACGACGCCCCAGAAATCGGTTCAAGACGGCCCAAGCGGCTCCCCAAGAGGGCCCCAGGACGGCCAAAGAGAGTCCCAAGACAGCCCAAGCGCGCCCCAAGACGGCCCAAAGACGGCCCCCAAAAGGCCCAAAAAGTCCCGGACGGCTTCAAGAGAGCTAGAGGGCGCCAACAAGGCCCCAAGACAGCCAAAGCCCTCCAAGACGCCCCAAAAGAGATGGTCCCAGGACGGCCCGAGAGGGCCTGGAGCAGCCCAAAAGTACCCCAAGAGTATACCCAAGAAGGCCCAGAGACGTCAAACGCATAGATTTTCACACGGCTCTTGTACTCCATCACGTAACGAGCTCCAAGTATTGAGGATCCAAATCAGTAGCCATTTTGGCTCATGGCATTTGGCTCAAGCCACTTTGGCCCAAGCGATCCATGTTCAGCCCGTTTTGACTCAGGCCACGTTGTTCGGGTACTCATTTTGCTTGAGGTTTTGCGGTCAAGATAATGCGACGGGTTATTTACGTCATCGGTCTCATTGTACTTGCTACCGTGCTTTGTCTTTCCACGATATTGGACATCCGAGGGAGAGAATCGATGATCACTGGCTTTGGAGCAGCTTTTAAATCCACAGTTGAACGGACAGTTAATGAATCCACACTTGAAGGACAACTCTGGGCCGTGGTGAGAAAGGGAAGATTGAGTCGTGAGATATTGCAGAATGTGCCCCAAACAATGCCGTCACTATTACCAACACCTGCTGGCAGAGCGAGCATGTTCGTACACAAATCAAAGATCGATTCCTACTCAAGCGGTAGAGTATACGAAGAGTTTCATGTAGAGTTGTTCCACACTGCTCTCTGGAACATCAATATATGCAGTCTGGCCGCATTCCAGGCCCTCCAAATGTTTTAGATGTAGGTGCAAATGTCGGTTGGCATTATGTGAATATGGCGTCTTCGGGGCACAGGGTGCTCGCATTTGATCCCTTCAATGTGAATGTAGCGATCATTGCTTCAGCAATGTATCATGATCCGAAGCTAGACATATTGTTAGTGTTTAGAGCAGTTGGTTCCACAACAGGTGGCTACGTGTGTCTCGAACCTAAAGGTGGAAATTCGCACATTGATAATAAGCATCTGAATAGTTGCAAATCGGAGATAGCCAACTGTGGAAGCAGCAGCAAGGTTACAGCGCTTGATGATGCTCTATACGAAGTTGGAGTAGCGCCTGAACCCTGGCTCGACCGCAGCTTTGCAATCGCCAAGGTCGACGTAGAGGAGGCCGAGACCAACGTCATTGCAGGTGCCCGACGGCTAATCAAAGATGCAGCGCGACGCCCTTGTCTCTGGTCTGTGGAGAGTTGGAAGAACAATCAAGAACTCGGTCGCGAGCTCGTGTGCCAGGAATTGTGAAACGCGGGTTATCAGCTTTTCCTGGGACCAAGTAAATTCGACGGCTTGAAGCATGTGTGTCTAGATCGCAAGTTGAACGTAGAGCAGGGATGCCCGGTGAAAGGATGTACCGGAGCTTGCAGGTTTCCGAATGAGCTTATTGCTGTTTTGGACGATTCTGTGGCGCGTGTGGAGTGCAAAGGTGCATTAAGTTCCATACGCATGTGCGCTGCACATCAAGGATGAAAATGCGAACCCAGGCTGCAGTCTTACTGCTCACGCTGGCTGCGATGCTTCGTATAGTAACGTCTGGTTGGAGAACACAAACCTGTTTTACTGCCGTCGTGGTTGACGCTGCGCGCCTCGAAGAGGTATTGCGTGACATGTGCATCGCCGTTGCACGTCATGCTGAAGAGGCGCCCAGGACAGCCCCAGACTACCCCAGAACAGGCCCAAAATGGGCCCAAGAGCGGGAGCAGGAGGCTTCCAGCGACCTCCGAGAGGCCTCCGGGACCCCCCAGAGGGAGGCCCCCAACAGACCCCCGATCCCTGAGAGGCCCCAGAAAGACCCCGACGAGGCTCCAAGAAGAGCCCAAGAGAGCTGCGAGAGCGTCCCGAGAGAGCCCAAAGAGAGTAAAATCGTTGATTTCCCATGTTTTTTTCTAATGTTGTTCGCCCTCTGACGTTTTCCCGCTTCCAACCCTCGAAGATCGAGGATTTTTGTTGGGGAAAAAAAGGGGATTCCCAAAATTCCAGTTTTTTATTCAAAGTGGGACTCCGACTCGGAGATCCCGCACATCCCCTGACATCTGGCCGGTTCCGCGCCTCCCGGCTTCCCGGGGGGCCCAAGACGCCCAAGGACAGCCCAAGACGACCCCAAGGAGTCCCCAGAACGTAAAGAACGGCCCAAACGCTCCCGCGCAGCCCGAGACACCCTTCCGACGACTCTCCAGGCCTCCAGGAGGCCTCCAGAACCCCCAGGGGGTCCAGAAGAACCCACACCCCTGAGGGGCCGGGTTAACAAAACCCGCGAGGCACAAACAAAAAAAAGCGCCGAACAGTGCCGAGGAACTCGAAAAACATGAAAATCCCACTATTCATTTTTTTCTGTTTTTCAAGTTTGGCCCTTGGTCTACTCTTGCACAACAGACCACAATTCAGACCTTCTCACCTTTCCCAAAAAACGCAGGAAGCCTTTGAGGGCCCTAGATCGTTGAATACCTGAAGGGCATTAATCAATGATTTCTGCGTTTCCGCATTTCCCCTTCTATACGATTCCGACGCTTGCGCAGGGCCTCCAAGGGAGTCCTTGGACGCAGGAAGCGACCAAAATGAGATTACATGAGTTGGCCGATCAAGCCTAGCTAGAACTTGAGCGCGCGCGAAGCGCGTGCGATGGTTCTATATATATATATATATATATATATGTGTGTGTTTATGTAAATGCATGTGTATATATATATATATATATACATACATACATACATACATACATACATACATACATATATACATAGATATATAGAATGGATAGGGGGTCCCGGGCCCCCCAAAGTGCACTGATCTATCTTCTGGCCGTGTCGGGCCCGGCGGGACCGAGCGCACACGCCCGGCCCGGAGAAAATGAGCCGCCAGGATCTCGGGGGCTGCGGGGGCCCAGGTACAGCGCCCTCATGGGCGGCGGGGAGCTGCGCTTCACCATGGGCGGGTCCCCCCGCGCCGGCGGCGCGGTCTCCCAGCACGTGGGCGCGGGCGACGCGTCGCAGCCAGCCGCGTGAGGCCCGGATCGGCGAGCGCCGCTTCTTGCCTTCCCGCCGTTCAACGCTCCGGCGTCTTCTTGAAGAAATCAAGACCCAGACCCCCTCGGGTCGTGAAACAAATCACGGCGGGAGGTCCTTCCCTTTGTTCATGTCCTGGGGGCCCGTACCGGGCCTCGGGGCCGTCAAACAACGACTGGAGATGAAGATGTTGTCCCAGGGGGGATGTGTCGAGACCTTTGGGCGTCGACGTCGCGAACAAAGTCATGGCGTCGGGGGTCCTGGGACGTCCCAGCATCTTGAAGGAATCGGGGCGGAGGTTTTTGTCGTAGCTTGGGGCTTCTGGAGGCCCTACAGTGGAGACCCATGTCAAGAAGCACCCTGCGTGCCTCCAGGGTGCCCTGGGTTTCTTGGGTTTCGATTGTTTTGCTGTGGGAAGCGTGACGTTCCCACGCCAAAAATCAATTGGCGCCCTGGGGTCTCAGGGTTGGGTTTCTTGTGGAAGGTTTCTTGTGGGCTGGCCTCCACTGTAGCCAGGCCCTGGGGCTTCCAGAAAACGGCTCAAGACGAGAAGCCGGCCCTGGGGAAGGGGGCCAGGACTTCGTGGGTGTGCGTGTGGGTTGGGACATCGATACACCAGATGTCCGGGTTCGTCTTGCTGGTCTCGGGGCTTTGGTGGTGTTTCCTTCAGTGGTTGCCTGCCCACCGCGAGACCCCCGACGCCATGAGCTTTGCACAACGCCGACCCCCAAGAGGTTTCGACCCATTCCCCGAGAACGGTTTTTCACTACCGCGAGTCGTTTCGTCGACGGCCCCGGGGCCCGGCGAGTTTCCCGTCGCGATTCTTTCGTGAGCCGAGAGGGTCTGGGATGGTTGCCAGCCCACCGATCGTTGACTGCAATCGGTGCGGTTACGCCAGGGTGCGGTTTGCGAGTTGCTTTGTGGCGGCCTTTCCGGAGCCGTTGTGAGAGACAATGTCATAGCTGTCGTCGTTTCCAGCGACATTGTCATCCTCGATGTCTGCTCCACTGTACTAGAAGGAGCGTCAGTTTCATGTGATCCGGCCGCATCGAGTGACAGCGTCATCCGTTTCCCAGGGGCGGGAGGGGCAGATATGACGGGAGGCAAACCGCACCCTTCGCAGACCGCACCCGTTGTGATCGCCGAGCCGAGGGAGCCGAGCGCCCTGGAGAGTGGCGGCCCGCCCGCTGTTGCCGGCCCGGTCGGCTGGCAGCACAGCCCGCCGTGCAGCGCCCTCCTCGCGAGGTGTTCCAAGAGGAGCCGGCGCGTGCCCGTCGCCCTCCCCTCCTCAGTCCGGGGGGCTGATAACTTGTCGTGGATGAGATCACCTCCAAGTATGGCGAGCAATCTACACTAGCAGCACCATGTATTATCTTTGGATGTGTACTGTGTGTTTCTATCTAGGTTTCTATGTGGTTTTTTTTGGGAGTTTCAACTGGGTTGTTTGTAAGTTCTGCGGCTTTCTAAATAAACTGGTTATCTATTCGGGCATGTCCTTCTACAGGGGGAATATTCAAAAGTAGCCCCAAAAAATAGTACGGGGGCGATTTCTTTGGAATCTGTTTCACTCTTTTTGGATATGTTTGGGGGGTCGTTTTATTTTTCGTCCCAAATCCGCCTGTAGGGGGACGCGCCCGACCTTACTCTGGGGGCTTCGAGGTTGGAGGTTTTCGGGCGTTCTCGCCGGTTCGCGGCGGCTTCCCGGCCTCGGGATGCTCTCCAGCAGCTGCGCTCCGCCGGGGGTGTCCCGAGGCAGGTCCTCCCGAGCTAAGGCCCGGAAGCCAGGGAGCGGAAGGTCATGTTGCAGCGTATATGGGGGACGCATCGATCGCCGATAGGGGCCCGACAGCCCACCCCGCCCAGCAACGTCCAGATTCGCAGTCGGGTGCCTGCGGCCGGCATATCGGCGGCATGTTTCTGATTCTGAATAAACGTTCCCCTCCCCCTGACCTGAGCCAGTCCCCCTCATCATTCCCCCTCATCCCCGGAGCCCCCGCGATGCAAGCAATCTAATCCCGCTGGAATCAATCTCGTGGTGCGTTGTATTGCTGCTCAATTCCTCTCGACCGCAAAACCGTCCTCCATTCTTGACTGTGCTTGGTCGTGGTCTCGGCCGAGAAGTAGCAAAAAGAAAGGACGACCTTGTGAAACATTCGAACAAGGAGCAAGAATCCGCAGTTGCGGGTAAGAGTAAGCAAGCGGTGGGTCGTCGGCAGTCTTCGTGGTTCGAAGGCAAATATGAAGAGCAGGTGCCGATTAAGACATTACACAACGAGTCCGCTGCAGGCGACGATGTTTCGTCAAGGCAATGTGGATGGGTCGTGGGTGGGTCGCCAGAAGGTCGCCGGTGGGTCGCGAGCAGGTTGTGGGTGGGTCGCGGGTTGGTCACAGTTGGTCGCGGGTGAATCGCGGGCAGGTCGCGGGCGAGAGCGACGACAACAACAACAACAACATCAACAACAACAACAATAATTTTAAGACAGTTCGCTCTTATCTGCTCGAGCGTCATTCAGCGTGCATTTCCCGAACCCTCGATACCCGCCCTCTTCGTCTTCGATCATACCGCTTTTGGTGGGTATATTTTTCTTCGCGAGTCTTGCGCGATTAGCTGGGAAGTTTCCAGCGAGAGAGCAATTCCTATGTGAATTTGAGGAAGTCCCCAGCGAACGCGCGATTCCTGAATGGCAAGAGCGCGGCGCCTGAGTAAATTGCGAGGAAGTCTCTGGCGGGAGCGCGACTCTTGAGTAAATTGCGAGAAAGTCTCAAGCGGGAGCGGGGGACTGGAGTAAATTTCGAGGAAGTATCAAGCGGGAGCCGCTGTTGTTGTAAACCAGGAGCCAGGAACACAGTTTGAGGAGGAAGATTTCCCCTGATTAAAAATAGGGTGCGAGCGCCGGGAGGGGCACTTCAGTTGAGAAAATACAGTGTGCACCAGAGGGGGGATCAACAATAATTATTCTTCAGTAGTGAGAGTTCATCAACAAGAACAACAACAACCACAGCAACCATTTTGCCAGAATGCTCAGTGATCATGTATGCAACATGCATTCATTCATCATGATCGACTTCCCCCTTCATTTGGGAACTATGTCATGCATCGGGGGCCCGGTATTCCCTTGCCCACACCACATCTCCCGCCAGATGTTTTTACCTAACAGCGAAGACTGATAGGTTTCTAGTGGGATCAAAAGAGAGCAGCAGATCACTCCACAGGGGGGTCCGGGCAGGTGTTGGGAGTTGCCGGGCGGCAGGTGCCGGGCTCGTTTTTCACCAACAGTCACACACTTCGTGCTCTTCGACTTCCCAGAACTCCATTCCCAGGCCACATTCTCAATACCCGGATGCAACAGTCACACACTTCGTGCTCTTCGAGATCCCAGAACGCCATTCCCGGGCCACATTTGAATAACCGGATGCAACAGTCACACACTTCGTGCTCTTCGAGTTCCCAGAACTCCATTCCCGGGCCACATTCTGGAGGGCCGGATGCAACAGTCACACACTTCGTGCTCTTCGAGTTCCCAGAACTCCATTCCCGGGCCACATTTTGGATGCCCGGAGCCAACTGTAGGCCACTTCGTGCTCTTCGAGTTCCCAGAACTCCATTCCCGGGCCACATTTTGAATGCCCGGAGCCAACTGTAGGCCACTTCGTGCTCTTCGATTTCCCAGAACTCCATTCCCGGGCCGCATTTTGATGCTGATGCAGAGGCTGAGAATGGTGATGCTGATGGCTGAGGCTGAGGCTGAGGCAGGCAGGCTGAGGCTGATGAGGCTGAGGCAGGCTGAGGCTGAGGCCGAGGCTGAAGGCAGGCTGAGGCTGAGGCTGAGGCAGGCTGAGGCTGAGGCTGAGGCAGGCTGAGGCTGAGGCTGAGGGCTGAGAGGCAGGCTGAGGCTGAGGCTGAGGCTGAGGCTGAGGCTGAGGCTGAGGCTGAGGCAGGCTGATGAGGCTGAGGCTGAGGCTGAGGCTGAGGCTGAGGCTGAGGCTGATGAGGCTGAGGCTGGGCTGAGGCTGAGGCTGAGGCAGGCTGATACTGAGGCAGGCTGAGGCTGTGTGACTGCGACTGCCGCTGCCACTGCGACTGTCATCGCGAATGCGACTGCGACTGCGAGAACAGCAGAACTCTACAACTGGATTCTCATCTGAATCTTAAGGGGAATGCTTCCATATATGCTTCTACACATCGCTGTTAGGTTGCTTTGCCGGGATAATTTCTTGCCAACGCCTCTGACAAGGCATTTTTCAATGTTAAGTTCAGATGTGTGAGGCCTCCTCTGGGCCGTCTTGTCGCCCTCTTGGGCCGTCTTGGGGCTCTCTTGGCCCGTCCGGGAGCCTTTTGGGGCACCCTTGAAAGTTAATGTGGGCGTCTCTTCCGGACCCTTGTGGCACCTCTGCACGGGCCCTTTTCGGAACCCTTGAGGGGCTGCCCGGAAGCCCTTCAAAGGAGACGCCGAAACGAGGGCTCCACTCCTGAGCAAAAAAGCGAGGAAGTGTCGAGCGGGAGCGATGATGTAGGGGGGCCAAGGCAGCTTTGTGGCCCCAAGGCTCGAGCGCCACTCCTGAGTGAAAAGCCGAGGGCTTACCAAGCGGGAGCACTGATCTTGTTGGGGGGCAGTCTTCGGCGGCGAGCAAGAGCGCCAGTCTTGGGCAAAAAACAAAGAGAGTATCCAGGGGGAGCGTCGGTGTGGTAGGGAGGCTGGTCTGCGGACCTAAAGGCGCGAAGGCCGCTCCTGGGCAACGGGCGAGGGCGTGTCGGTCGGGAGCGCCGGTGTTGGAGGGGCCGGGCATTGGCAGCGAGCGAGGGCGCTGGTCTGGAGTAAAGAGTGAAGAAGCATCGAGCGGGAGCGTCGGTCTTGTAGACGGGCCCAAGGCAGGAACGCCATTCCTCTGGCAAAAGGCGACGGAGCATCGAGCGGGAGCGACGGTCTTGTAGACGGGCCCGTCTGCGGACCCAAGGCGGGAACGCCATCCTCTTGCAAAAGGCGAAGGGGCATCGAACTGCCTGCGGCAAGTCCCGCCACCGTGCCAGCCCGGCATTCTGGGTGGCGACTGTTCGAGGGTGGGAGAGCCGTGACGAGGATGAGGATGACAATGATGATGAGGATGATAAACATTAATAGGATGATGAGGATGATGGTGATGATGCTAAAACATGTTGATGCTGATGTTGATGATGATGATTCTGATCATGGTGATGATGATGATGATGATGATGATGATGATGATGATGATGATGATGATGATGATGATGATGATGGTGAAGCTGATTATGATCATGACGAGGAGGAGGACGACTACGATTATGATTACGATGACGATGATGATGATGAGGATGAGGATGAGGATGGCGGTGATGATGATGGTGGTGATGATGTTGTTGTCAATGGTGGTGATGGTGATGAAGGTGTTAATGGTTTAGATGATGGTGATGATGGTGCTGATGATGATGGCGCAGGTGAATATGGTGATGACGTTGATGATTATGATGATGATGATAACGATGCGGAGGTGGAAGATGACAATGGTAATGATGGTGCGGATGATGTTGATCATGATATTGATGATGAGGAGGATGAGGATGAGGATGATGACGATTGCGGTGGTGATGATGATAATGATGATGGTGGCGTTGATGAGATTGATGATCATGATGTTGATGAGGATGAGAAGAATGAGGATGAGGATGCGGATGGTGATCGTGATGATGACCATGATGACAATGATGATGTTGCCGATGATGACGATGGTGATGATGATGCGGGTGATGATGGCGGTTGTTGTTATTGTGATGATGGTGATGGTTGTTATAATGATGATGCTGAGTTGATCATGATGATGATGCGGATGATGATGATAGTGGTGATGATGAGAAGGACGAGGAGGAGGAGGAGGAGGAGGAAGAGGAAGGCTGTCACCTGTCACATGTGACACATCTCGTCTTCACGATTTGAAGGGCTCTCATGGAAGTCGTTTGGGTCGTCTTGAGGCTGTATTGGCCTTCTGTGAGGCAGTCTTGGGGGTTCCTTGGGGCCCTATTGGGCCGTCGTGGGGCCCTCTTACGTCATCGTGGGGCTATCTAGGGCCGTCTTGAGGCCCTCTTGACCGTATGGTTGGTGCCTGGGGGCCGTCCTTTTATGCAGTCTTGGGTCGTCTTGGATGCCTCTTGGGCCATCGTGGGACCTCTTGGGCCATCGTGGGACCCTCTTTGGTGCCTTTTGGGTCGTCTTGTGGCCGTCGTGGACGCGTCTTGAGCCGTCTTGAGCTTGTGGAAGCCCGGCAACTTAGGGTCTCTTGCATCTCTTCGAAGGAACTGGCTTGGCCTGGTTGTAGGTCAAGCTGGCCCGTTACCGCCAGTCGCCGCTGTGCGTGATCACGATGTTGATTGTGCGAGGCTCGCATTTTGCATTGCTTTGCATTGCTGCGCATTGCTTCACATTTAGTTGCATTGCACTGCATTTCATTGCTTCGAAAATGTTTTGCATTGCTTCGCATTGATTTGCACTGGTTTGCTTTGCACTGCGTTGCATTGCTTTGTATTGCCTTGCTTTGCTCCGGATTTTTTGTTACATTGCGTTGCACTGCGTTGATTTACCTTGAGTTGCTTTGCGCTGCCGCATGTCACTGCTTTGCCTTGCATTGCACTGCATTGCATTTCTTTTCATTGCTTTGCATTGCTTTGCATTGCTTTGCATTGCACTGCGTTGTTTTGCGTTGCATTTGCTTTGCGCTACTTTGCGTTGTCTTGCGTTGCTTTGCATTGCTACGCATTGCTTCGCACCACATAGATTGCACCACATTGATTCTCCTTTCTAAAAAGAGAACAGACTCTACCCCCCACCCCCCGCGTTATCCGTAACCCCCTTTCGGGTACGTAAATCATTTACGACTATGACCACATGTCCATCCGAGATATGAATTTACACTATCCCAGGGGGGCCGGTATCGGTCCCCCTGAGGTTCCCTTGTAACAAAAAGCGGAGACATTTTGGTTCTAACATCAGACTTGTTCACGAATCTTTTGCAAAAAATATGACGAAGTGCACACGCGCGAGTCGTCGCGCGCGCATGCCGAAATCCTCCAAAAACCTTCGGTGTCGGAAGGATTTCGCAATCGAGTTTCCAAGAAACATACAAAAACACAGGGTTTCGCAACACTGATTTGCTAAAAAAGCTTACGCGCGAGCTCTTGCGAAATCTTAAGAAAACCATAGGTTTTTCAGGATTTTCACAAAATGCTACCAAACGGGCTTTCCGAGCGCGAATGTCGAAATCTGTCGAACGCCCTTACGCGTGTGCCGTCGCGAGAATCCTCTGCAACAAACGGGACGCAGTGCAGACGCGCGCGTCGTCGCGCGCGTATGCCGAAATCCTTCAAAACCCATCGGTTTCGGAAGGATTTCAAAATCGTGCGTCCGAAAGACCTACAAAAACACAAGGTTTCACAACATTGATTTTGTAGGCCCACAAACTCGTTTGCTTGGCAGGCACAAACGCGCGCGCGCGATAGCGAACGGGAGCGCGGGGTGTCGGCGGCCATGTCCGCCGACGAGCGCGACGCCACGCAGGAGCGGCCTGCGAGGGGGGGGCCGCGCGCCGCGCCGCGCGGCGCTGCCAGCGCTGGCTGTTTGTTCGCTTGGCCGCCGCTGGGATCCCGCGTCGCGGCGGCTCTGCGCGCGCGCGGCGCGCGCGCCGCGCAGGTTCCTTTCCTTGCTGCCAGCCATCGGCGCTGGCAGCTGGGGGTGCGGCGTTTTCTCCGCCGCCTGCTTGCTTCGCGCGCGCGCGCCGGCGGTCCGTCGCGCGCCTCCGACTGCTTGCTCCGCGCGCGCGCGTTTTCGCCGGCGGTCGCCGCGCCGCGCCCCCCTCCCGTGCAGGTTCCGATTTCCCCTTCCGCTCCTTCTTCCGCGCGCGCCGCCGTCCTCGCTCGCTGCCCTCTCCTTCGCGCGCAGGTTCCTTCCCCGCTCCATCCCCCCAGGTGTAGATGATTTCTACATGGACGACCTCAACGAGCTCACCTCGTCGATTTTGCTAGCTCGAAATCAATTCACATTTCTCCGCCGAGTAATGGCGGCTTCGCCGGCTTCGTCCTGCGCGGGGGACGTCGGGCCTTCTTGGTGCCCGATGCTCCCGCCAGGGCGGGTGCCGAGCGTTCGGGGGGTCCGCGGAGCGTGCGGGCGCAGCTCGCCTGTCGGGCAATGGTGCAACGCTCGTGCCGAGCGTACGCGTAAAGAGCGACCAGCGGGGCCCGCTGGCAACTGTGCCACCTCGCAAAGGGCCAATTAATGCCCGCTGGCCAACTGGGGCCCAAAGGCAACTGCGCCACTTCGCAAAAGGGCTAATTAGCGCCCGCTGGCCAACTGGGGCCCTTTGGCAACTGTGCCACCTCGCAAAGGGCTAATTAGTGCCCGCTGGCCAACTGGGGCCCATTGGCAATTGCGCCACTTCGCAAAGGGCTAATTAGTGCCCGCTGGCCAACTTGGGCCCACTGGCAACCGTGCCGTTCGCAAAAGGGCTAATTAGTGCCCGTCGGCCAATTGGGGCTCATTGGCAATTGCGCCACTCGCAAAGGGCTAATTAGCGCCCGCTGGCCAGCTGGGGCCCGCTGGCAACTGCGCCATTCGCAAAGCGTAATTTGTGCCCGCTGGCCAACGGGGGCCCACTGGCAACTGCGCCATTCGCAAAGGGCTAATTAGTGCCCGCTGGCCAACTAGGGCCCACTGGCAACTGTTCCACTTCGCAGAGGGCTAATTTGTGCCGGCTGGCCAACTGGGGCCCACTGGCAACGGCGCCATTCGCAAAGGGCTAATTAATGCCCGCTGGCCAACTGGGGCCCACTGGCAATTGTGCCATTTCGCAGAGGGCTAATTTGTGCCCGCTGGCCACTTGTGCCCCTTGGCAACGGGGCCACCTCGCAGAAGGGCCAATTCGTGCCCGCTGGCCAATTTGGGCCCACTGCCAATCGTGCCACTCTCAGGGCCTAACTGTGGCCGCTGGCCAATTGGGGCCCACTGGCAATTGTGCCACCCCCCTGGAGCTGGCTGGGCCCACTGCACTCACTCGGCGGCGGTGTCAGGACGCCTTCTGGCCGTCTGGGCCCATGGGCAACCGCGCCACCGCAACGGCCGACTGGGCCTCCTGGCAACTGCGCCATCTGCACCATCGTAGCGGCCGACGGGTCCGCGGGCAAAATGCCACTATTGCTTTTGCAATTGCCTCTGCGCTCGTTCGTGCCCGCACGTGCTCGGCGCGCGCGCGCCCGCGCGGGCGCTGCGTTGCTCCGCCGCATTTGAAGCGCGCCAGTGCAGCAGCAGGGGCGGTCGCGACAGGGGGCGACGCGATTCGGGCGCGCTGACAACGGCAGAGGAGTTGCGCTTGTTCCTGACTGCCGAGGCGCCTGCTCCGCAGGGCTGCCCAGACAAGGAAGCGTTCCTCAATGACCTCGTGGCGATTCTTGGCCGCGCCGAGGCGAGCCCGCCCCCGCGCCCTGCCGCGCGGGTCGGCGGCGCGCGCGCGCGCGGCCGTGGCAGGTGCGGACCCCCCACGCGCTCGCATCCGTCGCACTTGACGAGCTTGATCCGCGCCCCATCGCAGGGAAGAGGCACGCGCTCGCTGGCGCCATCGAGGCCGCGGCGCGCTTTCGCCCCGGTGGCGCCGCGACGCCGCGCGGCGAGTCCTGCGCAGGTCGCAAAGAAGCGCTTTGCCCCGCTGGCGCACGAGGGCAGGGCGCCGGGCGGCGCGGGCCCCGCTAATGGGGGCGACGCGATAGGCGAACTTTCCCGCCTGCTCAAGAGAGAGGAAGCCCCGGTCGTCCACGTGGACGTGGGGAAACGGCTGATAGAGATCAAGCTCGACGATCTCCCGCCGGCATTGTGGCCCAGGCGAGTCCGCGGAACCCGCTTGCTGGATCGGACGCGACGTCTGCGCGGCGGTGTCAGGAGCGCGCGCGTCGACGCCCTTGCGGGCGAGGTCGCGAAGCTGAAGAAGAAAGGGGTGGCCAACCCTTTCGCGCGCGCGGACTTGCGCGATTGGTCGCCGTTGGACGCGCCCCCCGCCGCCGGCGCCAACGCGCTGACATGGAACGAGTGGCACATGGCCATCGATGCGTACCCCGCGCGCGTTCGGCGCAGCGTGCTTCGCAACGCCGCCTTTCGGCTTCCTGCGAGTTACGCAATTGGCGCAGCCGTGACAGGCCAACTGGCGCACGTGCCCACCATGGCCCACAAGCAAATTTGCATGAGGGCGCCCCTGCGCGCGCCATCGGTGCCACGCTGTCGCGCGCCGCTTCGTCCGCGCAGGTGGCCATGAACGCGCACCTGGGCGGCCGGAAAGCCCATTTGGGCATGCTCTACGACGAGAGCTGCCGCAGGGACTGGGCCGAGAAAGCAGCCGCGGGAGTGCCGGACTTCGCGGCGCGCGCCTTTCTCGCGCGCGCGCGGCGAGGGGCCCGCGGCCCGTTGCCCGCGCCGCCAGGTAGACGTGGCGGCGCGGAAGGTTTGCCGCGAGCTGCTGACCGCGGCCGAACAGGCGTACGACCGCGCCGAAAGGCCCGCCCGCGGCGACGCGCCCGCGCGATTGTTCGCCGCGCGCGCCGACAGGTCGGCTAAGCCCGCGAGCAAGCCCTCGAAGAGCGGAAGCGGCGCGCCCCCCCGGCGGGCCAAGGGCGCGGACGGCGCGTGGACCGCCGGGGGCAGCAGCGGGAGCCGCGGCGAGACGTCGTGGGGGAAGCGCCCGGCGGAGAGCGGATGGGGCAACGCCAAGTGGAAACGCTCGCGCTGGTGAGAATGGTGCGCCACCGCAGGCGCCGCCGCCCGTTCGCCCGTGACAGCCTGGGCTTCGGGCCGCGGGGAAGCGGGCCGCTTCGGGCCGCCCGCTCGCCAAGACGAGCCCGCCGGGACCTAGCGCGGGCGCGTTTGTGCTTCACGTCGAACAATTGTGGCCGGCGCGTGCTCTCGTTTCCCGCGCCGGCGCGTGCTCTTGCATCTCGCGCGCAATTCAGTGCCAGCTCGTGACGCGCGACGCCTCGCAGCGTTCTGAGATGACGCGTCTCTCGAAACGCGCCCGCGCCGGCGCGGGCGACGCCGGCGGCTGGGCCAAGAGGGCGCGCGCAAGCGCCGGCGATGAGGCCAAGCTACGTTTCACGCAGTCAGTTCTTGACTTGGGCCGCGAGGGCTTCGCGCGCGAGTCCTCGATCGGGGAAGACGCGCGCGCGGCCGCCGAGTGGGCCGCGCCCACGCCCGCCGAGGAGGCGCGGCCCCCCCCCCACCACCCCTCTCGCGCACGGCTGGCGCGCGCACGCGCGCGCGCTCCGCGTCGCGCAGGTCATTGCTCATCGGGAGGCGGCCACGAGACGCATCGAAAAGATGGGCGCTCAGCTCCGGGCCTCTGGCGAACGTGCGCGGTGGTTCAGCGGCTGCGACCCCGCAGTCGCGCGGGTGTCCGAGTCCGTGAACGGCCCGCTGCTGCGCATGTTAGCGCGCGAATTCGACCATCCAGATGCCGAGGTGGTCGAATTTTTCCGTCAGGCGAGCTCGCGTTTGCCCCGCCTCGGCGAACCGCGCGGCCGCGGCAGGGCGCCCCCCTGATCGGGGCCCCCCCTCGCTCGGGAGTGGGCGAGCCGCGCGACCACAAGCGCTGCATCTCAGCAGACGAGCTCAGGGCAGGCCCCCCCGAAGCGCGCCGTGCGGAGCTGACCCGCCGATGTGTCGAAGCGTCGCAGGCGCCAAGACGTCTGCTGACAAAGTTCTGAAGCGCGCGAGACGTGATCTGCATTCCGACGCGCTTCTCGCGACCGCGCGTTCGGACGCCGCGCTGGGGCGACTGACAGTGCCGCGCGACGCGGCGGCCGAGCCGCCGCCAGACGGGGCCGTCGTCATCCCGCGGTTCGGCGTCCCGCAGGGTATCAAGGAGGACGGCTCGCCCAAGGCGCGCCGACCTTGGCGCCGGCGCCCCAGTCGCCGCCCTTCGCGCGGCAGGTACGTTCGGTGGACGATTGCAGCGCCGCCGACCTCAACAGAGCGACCCAGCCCCAGGCCGCAGGGCACGCGCCGCCAGAGGTGCAGGCCGGCGCGTCGCCGCGCGCAGGAGAAGTGGCGGCACGACACCATAGATTCGCTCCACGACGTCGCTCAGACGGTGCACGAAGCATCGGGCGGCGAAGATGTCCTCCTGTTCAAGGCAGACATCGACGCGGCTTTTCGCCGCGTGCCGCTGTGCCCACGGGACCGCGACTTCGCGTGGGTCGCGTTCCGCCACGGCGATACAGTGCTCATCGCGCAGCACACGGCTCTTCCTTTCGGCGCAGGCGGGCGCGCGACCCGCGCGCGCCGTCGCGGGGCCCTCTTGCCTTGTCAGTGAGCAGCGTGCACAACTGGGAACGGGTCGGCGCGTTGATCACCCGCATCTGCCGCAAGCTGCTGCGGGTTGCGTTACTGCGATACGTGGACGATTTGTTTAGCGTCGAACGGGCGTCGCTGGCGCCGCCCGCGCCGTCGCGCGCGACGGCGGCCGCGCTGAGCCGGCGTGTCCGCGCGCAGGCAAGGCACGCGCTGCAATGCGTGGTCCGCGTGGTCCGCGCTCTGTTCGGCGACGCGGCCATCGCGGACCGTAAGACAGAGTGCGGGCGCCCTCTTGTTATCCTGGGCTTGCAGATCGAGGCGCCCGCCAAGCGTGCGCGCGCGCGTCTGTGGCGCGCGCCTTGGGCCGCGCGGCCAGGTCGATCGCTGGGGCTTCCGCGCTCGTCCATCCGCGGACAAGCGTGCCAAGTGGCTCGAGCGGGTCCGCGCCGCCTTGGCAGCGGAGGAGCTGACCGCCGGGGCGGCGTCCAAGCTGGCGGGCGCGCTCTCCTGGGGTGCATCGCATCAGTTCCGCCGGTTGGGGCGCGCGATGCTGCGACCGCTGTTCGCGCACGCGCACGGCCGCTCGGCAAAGCTGTCCGCGGACGCGATGTGCTGCCTGCGCTGGTGGGCGGAAGTCCTGGCCCATGATATAGTGGAAACCAGGGCTTGGGCCGGCGGCGACGAGCGACCGCCTGTCGTCATTCTCGCGGACGCGCGCGGCACGCCGCCGAATCTTGCGGCCGTGGTTTGCATCGACGGGCGCGTCGAGTATACGGCGTGGGAACCGCCGGGGCCTCTATTACGGCGGGGCAGCATCGCTTCACGTGCCCGTGCCCGCCCTGGCGCATCGCCTGCCAGCGCGCGCAAGGCAATTCCGCGAACGGCGGGACGCCCAGATTGTCGGGCTGGAAATGCTCGCAGTTGGGCTGGCAATGTGCACGTGGGGCAACAGGATCCGCGGCCGCGACGTCCGCATCTACAGTGACAACACGGTCGCTGAGTGCGCCTTCCGACGTGGCTCGGCGGCCGCGCCAGATCATTGCGCGATCGTTCACGCGTTCTGGGCGACCGCGTGCGCAATGCACTTGTCGGTGCTGGTGGACCGAGTCGCTACGGGCGCCTGCTCGCGCCGCCGCGCACCGCCGTCGACACGCGCGCTCTGCGCGTGCGCGAAGACGATAACATTGCCGATCTGCCCAGCCGCGAGGAGTATCGTTTACTCGACGATTTGGGTGCCACGTGGCGCTGGCCGACGCTGTGGCCGCAGTTCCAGCGGCTCCAGCTGCCAGGGTAGCTCGCGTAGCGGGCAGCGTGCGCGCGCGGCGCGGGCATTGCCGCGCGCGCGACCACCGGCTCGGCGGATTTCCGCACGCTCTGACCCGGAGCGGGCGTGCAGCGGGATGCGCGCACCCGCTGCAGCTCGGCGGTTAGTGCACCCCGCGCGCTTAAGCGGTCGCGAGGCCAATGTCCGCCGCTCCCTGCTTGCTTGACGAAGTCGCGCAATGGTGCCGCGGGAGCGCGGCCGCGGCCGCGGAGGAGGTCGCGGCGTGCATGCGGCAGAACGACGTTTTCCGCGTATCCTGCGTCGGGGCGTTGCCGCCCGTTCGGACGTGGAACGGCTTCGAGGCGCCCTCTTCGCGCGCGTTTCCATAGCGACCGCGCGGCCGCGCCGCGTTCGCACGGAGGCGTTATCAGGGGGGGCGGCGCGGATCCTGGAGCGGATGGCCATGGCGCGCCCTCCGCCCGGCCCGCCGCCGAGGGGCGCGGCAGCCAGCGCGGTCGGGCATTCTGCCGCCGCGCGACCGCGCCAGCCCGCTGCGTGCCTCGACGCCGAGTCTGTTTCGTCGTCGAGCTCGGACTCCTCCTCTGAGTCGGCACCGCGTGCAAGGCCGTCGCAGCGCGCGGCGCTAGCCCGCGCCTATCCTGCCGCCGTGTACTTTGAGCGCGAGTGCGCCAGCCGCTCGCGGGCTGGGCCGGCGGCGAGCGTGCGGGCAGCGGCCGAGGCGCACGGCCTTTTTTCGGATGCGCAGCGGGCCGCGCGGCTGGAGGCCGCGCGCGCGACGGCCCTCGCGGGCGGGGCGCCGGCATCCTTCGGCACGCGGCGCAGCGCCCTGCGGAATTATTTCGCGTTCGCCGCCAGATTCTGGGCAAGCGCGACAACGAAGCGCTGCCGCCCCCCCCTTCTGAGCTCGCGCTGTGGGCCACGCATTTTCGCAATCACAAGACGTTTGGCAATTACAAGGCGCAGGTCCTCAAGGCCTGCAGGCTATTGCGCCTTGATTGCAGTGCTTTCGACAGCGCGGAAGCGAGCGGCGCGCGCGCCGCCGTGCGCAAGCGCCTGCGCGAAGAGCCGGCGCCGAAGCCCGCGATCGGCCATCGGCTCTTAGTCGACATGCTTGCGCGCGTGCCCGACGAGGCCACTTGGGGCCTTTTCGTCGCGGCTTTCGCGTTCGCTCTTAGAGCGCCGTCGGAGGGCCTCCGAATCGAGAAGGGTGGCCCGCGCATGGCCGCGTCCTTCTCCTTCTCTGACGAGGATTGTCGCGCGCGCAAGGCACGCGCGGTTGTATTCTTCGCCGGCGGCCGTGTCACCCTGCAATTGAGTTGACGCAAACACGTCGACCATCCCTCGCGCATCGTGCGCAGCTGTTGGTGCGCGGCGTGCACAACCACTTGCCCCGTGCACGCCCTCGGGGCCTTCTTCGACCGCGCGCCGGCGGGCACCGCGCCGTTTGCGCACCTGTCGTGCGGGTGCATTCTCAGCTTGGTGCCGCGGCTCGCCCACGAGGCCGGCGAGCGCGACTCTGCGCACTTTTGCACGAAGTCTTTCCGGCGTGGCCACGCGGAGACTTTACGCCGTAGCGGTGGCAGGCTCGCAGAGATTCTCCGTGCGGGCTGCTGGCGCTCGGGCGCGTTCCTCGACTATATGGATCGAGAAGAGCTCGAGGGCGACGCCATGCTGGAGGCGCTGCAGGCAGGCCAAGCACCTGCGCGCGTGCCGGGATAGCTCTCGCGTCAGGGGAGCGCGCGCGCCAGCGGTGGCTGGCTCGGCATTGGGTTTCGCGCCCCCTCCCCTGGCGGCTCCCTGGCCACCGTCGGCATTGGGGTCATCGGCACCCAGGCGGCCCTGCCAGGGGGTGGGCGCCGCGCCCTGGGCGGCGAGCGCGCAGACCCACGGGCGCGGCCCGCCCCCTGGGGGCGCCGCGCCCAACGATGGGGCGCTGGCGGCCTCGCAGGGGCGGTCGCGACAGGTGCGCGCGCTGCGTTTGTGGTAGGCCCACAAACTCGTTTGCTAGGCAGGCACAAACGCGCGCGCGCGATAGCAAACGGGAGCGCGGGGTGTCGGCGGCCATGTCCGCCGACGAGCGCGACGCCGCGCAGGAGCGGCCTGCGAGGGGGGGGGCCGCGCGCCGCGCCGCGCGGCGCTGCCAGCGCTGGCTGTTTGTTCGCTTGGCCGCCGCTGGGATCCCGCGTCGCGGCGGCTCTGCGCGCGCGCGCGGCGCGCGCGCCGCGCAGGTTCCTTTCCTTGCTGCCAGCCATTGGCGCTGGCAGCTGGGGGTGCGGCGTTTTCTCCCACCCTCAACCGCCCCTGGGGGTCATCGGCACCCAGGTGACCCTGCCAGGGGGTGGGCGCCGCGCCCTGGGCGGCGAGTGCGCAGACCCACGGGCGCGGCCCGCCCCCTGGGGGCGCCGCACCCAACGATGGGGTGCTGGCGGCCTCGCAGGGGCGGTCGCGACAGGTGCGCGCGCTGCGTTTGTGCTACAAAAGCGTGCGCGCGCGCTCTTGCGTCGTCGTCGTCGTCGTCGCCGTCTTCCCTCTTCCCGCGTCGTTGTCGTCGTCGTCGTCCTCCTCTGTCTTTCCTCGTCGTCGTCGTTGTCGTCCTGGCGTCGTCGTCGTTTCCGTCGTCGTTGTCACCGTGGTCGTCCTTCCTCCCTCGTCGTCTTCGTCGTCGTTGTCTTCTTCCCTCCTCCCTCGTCGTTGTCGTCGTCGCCGTCGTCGTCCTCTCTCCTCCCTCGTCGTCGTCGCCGACGTCGGCGGCGTCGTCGTCGTCGGCGTTGTCATCGTCGTCGTCGTCGTCGCCAGCGTCGGCGTCATCGTCGTCACTGTTGTAGTCGTCGTCGTTGTCGTCGTCGTCGTCGAAGTCGTTGGAGTCGTCGTCGGTGTCGTCGTAGTCGTTGTCGGCGGCGTCGTCGTCGTCGGTGTCGCTGGTCTCTTGAGACCTGGCATCTCTTTTCTCTGCTATCACTGCACACCCCTTCCTCTGCATCTGTACCATGGCCCGCGGCGCACCGTGGCGCAACAAAGATGCTGATGCTGGTGCTGAGCATGGCTTCACTTACTCTCCATGGAGACTTTCCTGGCAGCATGTCGGCGGCTGGGGAACGCGCGGCGGCCGTGGCGGCCGTGGGCGAGATGGCACCCGTCCCTCCAGTGGTACAACGTTTGCAGCAAATGCGACCACTGGGAGTACAAACATCGAGGACATCCCTGCTGCTCCAAGTGTGGCGGTGCCTACTATGGAGTGGATCCCAATATTGACAAATGCGCGATGGACTATGATGAGCCTGACGCACCAGCTGATGATGAGGAACTTCGGAATGCCGCCAACCTTCTATTACGTGCCCGTCCTGAGCTACGGGTCCATCTTGAGCCAATGGCTGCACCCGCCCCGTCCTTTCCTGCAGAATGGAGCCAACAACAACTCGATGCTGGCGCGCGTGAGGAGCGCACCCGCTTGGCTAAGGAGCTCGAGGCAGCAGCGCGTACTGAGAGGATCGCACACAAGGATATCAGTTTCCGTGAGGAGAAGTGCAACAAGTTGCGCAATCAACTCCAAGTGGCGGAATTGTCCTTGGCGGAGGCCTCGCCTGAGCTCAATAAGGCCAAGACGGCGCGGCAGGCTGCTGATGCTGCGCTTCAGGGGTTTGTGCCTGAGACCTGGAATAATAACAAGGTGGCCGAGATCAAACGTGAGCGTGAACAGGCTGCCTCTCCTCCTCATGGAGGGCCAGGTGGAGTACCCCTTGTCGTGGGTGCTGCTGGAGGGGGTGGTGCTCCCCTCTTTGCGGCTACGGCACCAGGAGGCTTGGGGAGACCTGAAGGAGCTACGGCTGGCACTGCTGGCATGGCCCCGCCAGACCTCGCCCAGGCCACTGATCCTGATCTACTTGCCTGGTGCACTTACCACGGTCAATCTTTTGAGTATTGGAAGGCCATGCGTGACCTACAAAACGAAGTTTCTCGAGGTATTGATGAGGACATGTCGGACGCAGGTTCTACCCCACACATCTTAGAGTCATGTTTTTTTCGCGCCGCCCGCCTGGCTCGATTATGTTGCGCTGGCTCGATTATGCCACTCAACAACCGCTGGCGCGATTATCGGCTCATGTTGAATCAACATGAGTCATGTTGAACCAACATGGGCCATATATAGAATCAACACACTAGTTATACTAGTCAACATTCCATGTGGGACCGTTCGCCCCCAAAAAACTTCCCCTCCAACCTTCGTATCCTTCTCGACATCTGATTTTTAGAATGATGATGTCATTCCTCCGATAAACGGATCCCCTCGGTCGAGGAAGCGGAATATTGGACGAGGGGGAATCTGGAGGGCCGAGGCCAGGCCGGGGAGAGAGGAGGGAACAGTGGAAAAGGAGGGGGAACAGGGGGGAGGACAGGAAGAGGACAAGCTTAGAAAGGAGGACAGAGAACAGGAGGAGGTGGAGGGGGTCGCCGCCCCAGCTTGCCGCGCCGCGGGCGCCGAGCACTCGGATCGAGCGCGCGAGCGGGCGAGGCGCTTCGGCCCCAAGCTAGGCCGGCCACCGAGCTTTTTGTTTCAAGCTTCCCTTCCTCCTCGCTCCCCCTTCCCCCCTTCCTTTCCCTCGCCCTCCTTCCCTCTGCATGATCCTTGCCCTTGCCCTAGGGCTCCTTTTCCTCTTCTACCCCCCGCCTGCGGCCGCCATGCGCGTGATCGTGGACCTCGACGAGGCCGCGATCCTCCTCCTCCTCCTCCTCCTCCTCCTCGTCCTCCTCCTCCTCCTCATTAATGTCCTCCTCCTCCTCCTCCTCCTCCTTCTCCTCCTCCCTTGTTCTGCCCCTCCTGCTCCTCCACTGGCCCTCCTGCTCTTTCTCCTCCTCCTAGGAGAAAGGGAGGAGGAGAAGGAGGAGGAGGAGGAGGAGGAGGAGCAGGAGGGGGAGCAGGAGGAGGAGCAGGAGGAGGAGGAGGACGACGACGACGATCACGAACGAGGAGGAGGAGGAGGGAAAGGAGGATAAGAACCAAGAGGAAGGAAGATGACAAGGAGGAGGAGGAGGTGATGAGGATCGATGAGGATGAGGGCGATGATGAGGATGAGGATCAGCACGATGAGAATGAGGATGGTGATGAAGCGGCGGATCAGGATCAGGAGGATGGGAGGCGGAGGAGGATCGAGGAGGAGGGCGGAGGGAGGAGGAGGAGGATGATTCTGATGATGAGGAGGAGGAGGAGGAGAGGGAGGTGATGAAGACGACGATGATGATTAGGATGGTGATGATGATGATAATGGTGATGGGGATGCTGATGCTGCTGCTGATGATGATGATGACCATGGTGATGGTGATGGCGATGATGATGATGATGATGACGATGAAGATGATGATGATGATGATGATGATGATCAAGAGGAGGAGGAGGAGGAGGCGGAAGAGGAGAGGTAGAACGCACGCAGAGGGGGGCCTCCAGGCAATCGAGGAGGAGAAGCAAATGGCGCCCTGCTTCCACGCGGCCTGCGCCAAGATCGACGCGACGACGTTGGCGAAGGCACCACTAGGAGGAGGACGAGGAGGAGGAGGATGAGGAAGAGGGGGAGGAGGAGGAGGAGGAGGAGGAGGAGGAGGATCGAGAGAGGAAGGAAGACAAGGAGGAGGGATGACGAGGAGGAACAAGAAACGACGGAGATGGCAAGAGACCAGACTGCCAAGTGACGTTCAGGGTACCCTGAACGTCACTTGGCAATCTTGTCTCGCGGCACTTTCGCAGGCCTTGGAGCTGGACGAGTCCTGGCCCGTGATCGAGGGTGCCCTGTTATTTCGAAATGCTTATAGATCTCACTCACTCTCTATAATTATCCTGCCTCACTTACCCCTTCCTCCACTTCTGGCCTCCCCCTGCACCCCTTCCGGCCCTTTCAAAGACCTCGAGAGGTCTCGACGGGCCTCGAGAGGCCGAGGCCTAGAGAGGCTTCAATGCCCAAGCCTCTGCCTAGAGAGGCTTCAATGCCCAAGCCATTGCCTCAGATCTGAG
The DNA here is from genome assembly GCA_963575745.1 of Prorocentrum cordatum. Taxonomy (NCBI): domain Eukaryota; class Dinophyceae; order Prorocentrales; family Prorocentraceae; genus Prorocentrum; species Prorocentrum cordatum. Next base: position 95,436 of record CAUYUJ010016107.1, read on the forward strand.
GCAATGGCTCGGGCATTGAATGGATCCGAAGAGGCACGGACATCCCGAACTTCGCAGCGCACACACCAGAGTACAACTCGCGCCCGAACGTGCAGGAGCTCAAGGCTGCCACGTATATTGCGTATCCACCTTGTCGTCGTCGCCGTCGTCGTCGGTCCCCGTCTCGTCTATCGTCATCCTCTTCTCGTGATCCATATCACCTCCATCCCCATCCCCATCTTCACCCTACGGCCTCTTCTTCCTTCTCCTCCTCCCCCCCCTCCTCCGTCAGCCTCATTCGTCGGCCTCCTTCGTCGGCCTCCTCCTCAATCGGACTCCTCCTCCGTTCAGCCCGTCTTCCGTATTCTCGCCTTGCGGCCTCGAGCAAGGTTTGGAGCATTCTCGTCGCGAAGCTCGAGGAAATCGGCGCCAGCAAGCGCTTCGCGCAGCAGCGGATGGAGGCATCGACGGATTCGTTCAAATTTTGTCGCTGGTGATGGTAGTTTTAAGCTCGAGCTCAAAACTACCATCACCAGCTCGAGCTCAAAACTACCATATCAGATCCGAGGGCCCACATCAAAACATGCTGATGGTAGTTTTGAGCTCGAGCTCAAAACTACCATCAGCCCCCCCACCCTTCGAGCAGGCTGCGTGGAAGATCTCATACCATACCAAGCTCGAGAACCACCTGCGCAGCATGGACAAGCGGAACAGAGCCCCACCGTACGCCGTGATCGCGGGCCACTCGTTCCCCATGGGAAAAAGATTGGAGGAGGAGCGAACGTAGAGTGAGGACACTGCGCAGGGGAGGGAAAGTGGAGGAGATTGGAGAAGGAGAGTGCAGGATGGGACTGTGCGCCTGCGAGGGTGCGAAGTTGAATCGCGATTCGTGGTGGCTTCCGCCTCGAGCTCGAGGGCGCGAGATAGGTTGCGCTTCTCGATCGCGGGGCGCTCGCGAAAACGACGGAAACGGAGATCATTGAGGAAAGGAGGATGGCATGAAAAAACGGAAGGAGGAAGAGGGATGCTGGAGGATGGAGGGGAAGGAGGGTCGGAGCTTCTCCCCCCCCCCCGCCCCCAGGTTCACCCAGGCTCGAGCGGTTCGACGGATCCACGCCCACTGGCAGCGCAGCGCTGGCATCACGCAGCAGATCACGCTGCTGGATAAGATCACGGAGAGACGGGTATCCTAAGGTGTTGGAGCCGAAGATCGCTACCATCCCGAGCTTCCATCACGTGAGCTCGGGATGGGGGTGGCGTTCAAGAGTATCGGATCGATGTATCTGGATCGACTCCTCGAGGAGACGATCCAGATACATCATGCGTCACCCCCCATAGGATCTAGATCTAGATCGTATGGGGGGTGACGCATATCCTTGTCGTCGTCCCTCCTCCTTCTCTACGCCCCTGCTGGCCCTCCTCCTCCTCGTCCTCCTCCTCCTCCTCCAACTCCCTTCCTCCTTCCCTCTCTCACTGCCTCCCTCCCTCTCACTCCTCCTCATCGTCTTCCTTCCTCTTCGTCCTCCTCGCAGCGAGGACGACGCGCCCCTCGATGACAGGCAGGACGATCAGGCTGAGCTGGACGAGGTGGAGCGCATGACCGAGGAGAGCTTCAGAGAGCTGCTGCGAGAGGCTCGCATGAGGAGGAGACGGAGGAGGAGGACGAGGAGGAGGAGGACGGGGAGAAGGAGGAGGAGGAGGAGAAGGGGGAACACAATGAGGGAGGAGGAGGAGGAGACGGAGGAGGAGGAGGAGGAGGAAACGGAGGACGAGGAGGGAACAACAACAAAGATGAGGGGTCGACGATGAGCAGACACGCGCGTTTATAAACAGACGCAGGTGTTGGTCGATGCGATTGACACCGACGACGTGAAGCAGGCTGAGATGTCCCGCCCCAGCAGCTGCAAGATCAAGCGCGAAGCGATTACCATCCCGTTCATTCACAGCTTGCTGGGGCGGGACGTCGAGAGCGAGAAGCACGCGAAGAAGGAGAGGAAGCACCATCGCAGGCTCGAGTAAAACCCCGTCAGCCGTCAATGCTGCCATTGCCCTCCTCCGTTCTCCTCGACCTCCCTCACCTGGAGAGCTCGATGCTGAACATAATCATGGAGACCAAGGGTGGGTCCAAGCAACAATGGAGGATGGGGTTCGAGCTATGCCTCGCCTGAGGAGCTCGAACCCCGTCCTCGAATCGTGTCGGACTCCATCCTTCGTCGCCTTGATCATCTTCCCTATGGCCCTCCCTCTTCTCCCCCCTCCTTGAGAGGGCTCGCGTGGCACATGGCCCTGGCGTGCTCGAGACGCCGACGGAAGACGAGCCCGCCGAGCTGGGCCCCCCAATCGTCGCCGCCGCGCTGAAGCGCCCAGCGGCGGCGACGTCGATCAAGCGCCCCGCTGCAGCGCAGGCCATGGCAGGGAGGAGAGGAGTATACGAGAATGCTCAGGATCACGAAGACGACGAGGAGGAGGAGGAGGAGGAGGAGGAGGAAGAGTCAGGAAGAACAGGGGAGCAAGCTGAAAGGAAATGGGCGGAACGAGGAGAGCGGAGAGGACGAGGAGAGTGACGAGGCGGGGGAGGAGAAGGAGGAGGATGCGGAGGGGGAGGAGGACGGGGAGGAGGAAGGAGGACGAGGAGAAGGAGGAGGAGGAGGAGGAGGAGGAGGAGGAGGAGGGATGGATGGGGGTTGATGAGGCTAGGGAGGAGGATCGATGAGCAGGCGACCCCGCAGGGCAAGCCGAACAAGCAGGCGAGGCGCAAGCCAACCAAGGAGGAGGCCGACGGCAAGGTCGCCAAGGAGGAGGCCGACGGCGAGGTCGCCAAGGAGGAGGCCGACGGCGAGGTCGCCAAGGAGGAGGCCGACGGCGAGGCCGCAGAGGACGTCGCAGAGGACGACGCCGAGGAGATCGCAGAGGACGCCGAGGAGATCGCAGAGGACGCCGAGGAGATCGCAGAGGACGAGGGCGAGCTCGCAGAGGACGCCGAGGCGATCGCAGAGGACGCCGATGAGATCGCAGAGGACGCCGAGGCGATCGCAGAGGACGCCGAGGCGATCGCAGAGGACGCCGAGGCGATCGCAGAGGACGCCGAGGCGATCGCAGAGGACGCCAAGGAGATCGCAGAGGACGCAGAGGAGATCGCAGAGGACGAGGCGATCGCAGAGGACGCAGAGGAGATCGCAGAGGTCAAGCCCCACGCGCGCGCCACAGTGCACATGATGATTGGCCCCGACGAGAAGGCGTACGAGCTCAAGCAGAAGAGGGCGGCAGGGTGAAACCAGCATCCTTTCTTCTCTCCATCCTCCACCTCCAAGGTTTCATCCTCCTCCTCCCCCAGTTCCTCCCTAAGTTGCTCCTCCTGCTCGCAACCTCCTCCTCCTCCTCCTCCGCATCCTCCTCCCGCTCTTATTATTCCTCATCTTCAGCCTCCTCCTCCGAAGGGCAGCATCACTACGAACGATATCCGCCGCGTGCTGCTGGTTGTGCTGCTGCTGCTGCTGCTTTTCATGTTATTCCCCCTCCGGTTGCCTCCACCATCATGCTGATCATCATGCTCCTGTTGCTGCTCTTGCTCGAGGTCAGGCTGATGCCCATGCGCATGCTGGCCCTGCTGCTCTTCCCCCCCCCTCCTCGGCCCCAGGCTGGAGGAGGGGGAGTAGCATGAGGAGAGTAGCCAAAGCTATTCCAGCAGGAGGGCTAGCGAATCGATCAGCTGCGTGGACTACCGTGAGAAAGTGAAAGGTGCCAAATGGCATCAGTTCGTCTCCGTGATGGACAAAACGTGGCCAGAAGCGATGGGCGACGACGGAGCCAAGACGAGCCTGAGCAACTTACTGATGAAGGCTCCGCGGGCATTGATCGGAAGGAAGACGAGACTAAGATGAGAATCGGGACAAGTAAGGATGATGAGGATGGGGGGGATGGTGGAGGAGGGACGACGGATCCTCGAGGAGGCGCACAGGGCATGAGAAGGAAGAGGAGGAAAGCTAAGAAGGGGGAGGAAGAGGAGGAGGAGGCGGAGGAGGAGGAGGAGAAGGAGGAGGATCGAGGAGGAGGAGGAGGATCGAGGAGGAGGAGGAGGAGGTAAGAGAAGAGGAAGGTGGATGAGGATGAGGGGAGATCACGAGTGGAAAAGGAATGAGGACGACGGCAGGCCACGATGCACAATAACCTCACTATGTGCAACATCGACAAGAAGAAGGCGACCAGCATCAGGGATGACATCCAGACTGAGATGATCACTGGCGGTGTAAAGGAGGTGGAGAAGCATTGTGCGCTGTAGGATCGATCGAGGGATCACGAGCACGATGAAATCGATATCTATTCTGAACTCGATCGAGGTCCCAGGAATTAATCCGGGTCGAACCTGCTCGACATCGGTCAGCGCTGCAGCGGCTTGCTGGCAGCGTCGACCGAGCTCGAGTAGGATGAACCTGGGGCCTCGATTGAGCTCAGGACCTCTGTCGATGGCATCGGGCTGCGGACCCCGCTTCAGGGCATCCACGGGTCTTGCGAGTTCGACGGGATGCACTAACACGAATGTGCTATTGGTGGGGGAGGGGGCGCAGGGGCTTCCTTCTTACGCCTCCGATTCTCTCGAGGCCTCCGTCCTTCATGAGTGACCTGCTCCCCACCCTGATCCTCCTGCTCCTCCTGCTCCCGCTCCTCCTCCTCCTTCTCCTCCTCCTCCTGCTCCCCCTTCTCCTCCTCGATCCTCCTCCTCCTCCTCGTCCTCCTGGGGCCCTGCTCCTCCTCTCTCCTCCTTCTCCTCCCCCCGTCATCTTTTCGCGCCTCCTACCCAGCGCACCCCCATCTCAAACGCAATTCTGGGAGGTGCTACATGTACCGTTATCCCGTCGACGGCATGATTATAAAGGCTGCGTAGCGGCCCGCGGGGCCGGCAGGCGCCGTGGCTTCCTGGGAAGCAGAGGAAGGCGAAGGAGTATGGAGGGAGGGGGAGGAGGGAGGACAGATGAGGGAGGAGGGAGGCGGCAGGGATGGGGAGAGGGAGGGAGGAGGGAGGAGAGAAGGGGGACAGAGGAGGGAGGAGGAAGGAGGTAGGAGCCTGGCAGGAGGAGGGACGAACAGTCAACTTTGGGCGGCGCGCGGCCGCAGCCTGCCCGTGGCGCGCGAGTTCGACTCTGCGCGCTGGCTCTCGAGAGCAAACAAGGCGTCGCCCTCCCCCCCACCCTCCTCGAGGATCCCCACCCAAGCTGGATACACATGCGCACGTATCCCAATGTTTTGGAAACCCAGGGGTCAGCACGTTCTTCCAGCGGAGGCCAGATCATGTGAATCCAGGTGTTGTTCTCGACTGGGGTCGAGGTCTGAGGCAATGTATATATGCATTACCTCAGACCTCGACCCCAGTTTACATTACCTCAGCCCTCGACTTAAATCATGACTCTAAGATGTGTGGGTATGTTGAGGTGGTACCCCGTCCCCTCGATCGGCCTCGACCGAGATCCCCGATCCTTGGCGTCCGAAGTGGAGTAGGAGGAATGACAGTATCGATGTGTCTCCATATAGCCTCCCAGCCTCGAGCCGCGGACGCACCGCTCGCGGGCGGACTGCCGAGAAGCTCGAGGTGACTAGGGGCCAAGGGAGAGTCGACTCTGCACCATGGGGTTGGCAGCTGGTCTGAATTATTTGCATGTGCGCTTGTGCGTAATTGCAAGACGTGCGCACGTATATACGACGCGCGTGTGTGAGTGGGTGAGTGAGTGAGTCAGTGAGTGAATGGAGTGAGTGAGTGAGTGTGGTTTGCAGGTTTTACACGAGAGGAGAAGGATGACGCTGAGCAGGAGGAGGAGGGACAGGAGGACGATGATCGAGCAGGAGGAGGAGGAGCAGGGATAGTATAGTAGGAGCGGGAAGAGGAGCAGAAGGAGGAGGAAGGAGGGGGATGACGAGGAGGATCATAAGGAGGAGGGGTAGGAGGATGAGGAGGAGGAGCAGGAGGAGCAGCAGGATGATGATGATGCTGATGATGATGAGGAGGAGCTCAGGAGCAGGGGGAGGAAAAGAAGAGATATGGACGAGGAGGGTGAGCAGCATGAGAAGGGGCAGGCGGAGCAGGAGGAGGAGGAGGAGGAGGAGGAGAGCAGCAGCTGGGTGAGAGGAGGAACAGGAGGAGGAGGAGGAGGAGGAAAAAGGGGGAGGCGTGTAGAGGAGGGAGGAGCAAGATGAGGAGGATGAGAAGGATGAGGAGGACGAGAAGGATGGAGGGGGAGGAGGAGAGGAATGAGGAAGAGGACGAGTACGAGGAGAGGGAAGAGGAGGATGAGGACGAGGATGGGCCAAAAAGAGGATGAGGATGGGCTGGGTCATGGAGGATGGAGGAGGAGGAGGAGGAGGAGGAAGATAAGCAGTGGTCTTCTTCCTCATCATGTTCCCTGTTCCCCCCTCCGCCTCCACTTCCTCCACAGGCTCTAGATCTCCGCCTCCTCATCTTCCTCCTCCTCCCCTCCTCCCCCTTCTGCTCCTATCCCCCCCCCCATCCCTCCCCCCTCCACCCCTCGACCTCCATTTCAACCCCTCCCTCTCCCCCGCCAGCTCGTTCCTCCTCCTCCTCATCCTCTGTTTGCTCTTCCCCCTCCTCCTCCTCCTCCTCCCCGTCCTCCTCCTCCTCCTCCTTCTCCTTCTCGTCCTCCTCCTCCTCCTAGCCTCCTCGTTTTCCCCCTCCTCTCACTTATCCCACCCCCCCCGTCCTTCCCTCCTCCTCCCTCCTCCTCCTCCTTCTCCTCCTCCTCCTCCTCATTCACATTCTCCCCCTCCTGTTCCCCCTCCCCTCTTCCTCCTCCTCCGCCCCCATCCTCCCCATCATCCCCCCCTGGTCCTTGGATCATCCTCGGTCTCACCCGATGGGCACGCGTACGTGCGCGCGCACGCCCCTCCCCTCCCCCGCAGCCCAGGTGGACAACCTGGGCACCAGCGGCAGCTAACGACTAATACTGGAGAAGGGCACCTTGCAGCGGACTACTGGAGGAGAAGAGAAGCACCTCGAGCTGGTGGCGGTGCGTCCGCTGCCAGCTCGGCGCAGGCGCGCTGGCCCATGCGCGACGCACTGCCAGTGGCAGTGCGCCGCGCGCGGGCCCATCGGAAGCCGCGCGACGAAGATGCCTTCCCCGATCGGAATGTCAGATCCCCATCTGGCCCCACCCGCCCCAAGCAGCCCACATGTTCGACGGCTGCGCGGCGCGGGCGAAGCCAGACAGAGGTTTTGGCACCCCGAGCTCGGAGGCAATCGCCCCGCGGCGTTCTGAAGCGTTCGCGGACGCCCTTCCACGGCAACTTGCGACCCCGAGCGCGAGAAGCGCGCGCTCGGGGGGGGGGGGGGGGGCAAGTCGGCGAGGAATGGCGTTCATGTGTTTCATGCTCGGCTCATATGTCTTCATGTTTTTTCAGGGTGTTTCATTGTTTTTCATGTTTCATGTTTTTCATGTTTTTCATGTTCTTTCATGTTTTCATGTTCTGTCATGTTTCATGTTGTGTTCATGTTTCATGGCTTTTCATGTTCTTTCATGTTTTACATGTTCTGTCATGTTCCATGTTGTTTTTTTCATGTTTCATGGTTTTTTTCATGTTCGTTTCATGTTTTCATGTTCTTTCATGTTTCATGGTTTTTATGTTTCATGTTTTTCATGTTCGTTCATGTTTTTCATGTTCTTTCAGGCTTCATGTGTTCCATATTTCGTGTGTTTGCATGTTCGTTTCATGTTTTTCATGTTCTTTCATGTTTCATGTTTTTTCATGCTTCATGTTTTCATGTTCGTTGCATGCTTTTCATGCTTTTTCATGTTTCATGTGTTTTCATGTTTCATGGTTTTTCATGTTTTTCATGTTTTTCATGTTCGTTAATGTTTCATGTTTTTTCATGTTTCATGTTTGTTCATGTTGTTCAATGTTCTCATGTTTTTCATGTTTCATGTTTGTTCATGTGTTTTCATGTTTTCATGTTTTTGTTTTCATGTTTTTTTCATGTTTGTGTCAGGTTTTTTCATGTTTTCATGTTTTTTTTCATGTTTTGGGTTTCTCTGCGAAATGGAGTCCTGGTCGCCTTTCGAAAGTGCCCCCACCCTCTCCCTCCGCCCCGCCACAGCCGCCCCCCCCCCCTCCCGATTTACGGCCGATCGACCACCCCCCACCCGACCTCCTTCGCCTCGTCCGAAGATTGCGCCCGCTCGAGGATCTGCATCCCCCCCCTTCCCAGCTCTCCCAACGGCTCCGCGCGCCGAGCCGGCCCCTTCCCCACCCCCACACCCCGCCGCCCCGCCCGCTTGCATGGGCCCGCGTGAAACGCGAGTGCGTGTCTAGATACGCACGCGCGTTTCACGACGCTGGAGCGGAGTTCGCCGCCTCGCCGCTCACGAAAAAAATGCGCGTGTGCGTGCGTGTGTGTGCGTGTGTGCGTGTGTGTGTGCGCGCGCAATCGGGGCTGCGAGAAGACGGATCGCCTCTGGAAGGGGAGGTGAGCCATGGCACCGAAAGGGAAAGGGGGCCGAGGACACCAGAAGAACGCAGCGGATCGGCTTGGGAATTGCAGATTCGATCACCCCACCGCCCCTTCGAAACCGCAGCCAGAGGACCATCAGCAGATCCCCCCATCCTTCCTGAGAGGAGAAAGCAGAAGCAAAGAAACTGGCGCAAGAACGCAGGAAAGAGGCAGCCGAGCACGAGAACAGCATGCAACGCATGCGCCGCCCCCTACGCACGTAAATCGTCGCCGACACACACCCCCACGCCGAACCCGAACCCCGCTCCGGCAACGAAACGATGGCAGATACATCCATTGCCTGAACGATGCGCTGGGTTCGGGGTGGCGTGTGTGTGTGCGTGCGTGCGTGTGTGTGTGTGGGGGGGGGGGGAGAACGGGGTGCCCGCGGGAGACTGATCTAGGTGCCACATGGAGAAGAAAGCCCCACAGTTGAAGCGCGAATTCAACAGCATGCACAACGATCGCAAGGTTGACTGGCTGAAGCGTTGGAAAGAGACTGGTGGGAAGGGGGGGCGCGATCGGTCTCGCCCTAGATCTGATCGGATCTGTCGTCGTTTCTCGTTCCGACGCAGGGAGGGAGGTAACTTCGACTTCGTCGAACAGGAGAAGACGGAACGGGAGAGCAGGCGCAGGACCGAGGGGGTCGAAGTCAACTGGGCGACGCGGGACGAGCTCCTCGTGTCCTACGGGTACTCCGACGCGGCTCCGACGTGCCCCATGAGTTTACGGATCCCACTTTCTATCTGTTTTGGCTCGCTGAGGGCCAGGGGGAAGTAAGAGGGCGAAAAAGGAACGGAAGAGGAGGAGGAGAGGAAGGATACGAGGAGGGAGTAGCAGGAGGAGGAGGAGGAGGAGGAGGAGAGGAGGAGAAAGAGGAGGAGGAGGAGGAGGAGGAGGAGGAGGAGGGAGGACGATGAGCAGTACGATGACACTCGGGTGCAGGAGGTCGGAGGATCGAGGAGGGGGCAGGATGAGATGCATGCGCAGCAACACGAGTGAAAACTCCCTAGTGCGGTCCAGCGCGCCGACAATGTCATCGCCACGTGTCGTGCTGTCCGTGGCCACGTGAGGGTCGGATCGGGGGATAGCAGTTTCTCTTGCGACAGTGGTGCGTGCAAACTCCTCGAATGAAGAGCTTGACAGGAGCACGAAGATGAGGAGTATGAGGAAGACGGGCATGGGGATGTCAAGGAATCGTGATCATGAGAAGGAGGAGGATGAGGATGAGGATGAAGAGGAGGAGGAGGAGGAGGAGGAGAAGGATGAGGAAGAGAAGGATGAGGAGGATCGGGAATGCAATGGGGAGGTCAACGCCCAGCACGGCGAGGAGGAGTTCAAACGAGTGCGATCCGTTGAGACCGACGTTCAGGCGTCGATCCGTCTGAACTCTGACGATTCCTTCCTCTCCATCCTGCCCCCTCTGCCCACAGAAATGTTCCAGGGGCCCCATGGGTCCGAGGTGTCCCAGGAGTTCTGGCACGCCTGAGGTGCCAGGGGATCGAAAGCTCAAGGGTGGATGGGGTGCATGGGCCCAAGGGTCATGCGACCCCCCCCCCCCCCCGTGACAGGCGCGCGAGCAGGAAATCCTCACCCGCCTCGGCACCGAGCGGGATAATCTGCCAGCTGTGAGTGCGCAGCTGGATCAGGAGATTCGGCGCAGGAGCACGACGCCAGCCGTGCGCCCGCCCTCCGAGAGCTCCTACTCGTACACGTCCGAGGATTGTTTGATCCTCACTCGCCTCCCCCATCCACCCAACCCGCGGAGAAGGACAAAAAGGAAGCTGGCAACTATCATTGCCGTCTTCCTCTTTGCCTTCCTCCGCAAACGATGTTGCACTTCTGTTAAAAAGTGTCCTCGAGGAGGAGGGGGGGCGCGCTGCGCCAGCGGCATCATCGATGCCACAGGGATCGGGCGCGGCGGCGCTTGCAACCATGCTCGGCAAGGCTTCGAAGATCGCAGTGGACCTCGAGCCATGGGAGGCTTGAGAGGGTGAGGATGAGGAGGATTCGCTCTGTCTAGTTAACGTCGCCGTCGCCATCCATCGCTGTCGGTCTCGTCTGATCGATCGTCCTCCCCCTCCACCTCCCCCTCCTCCTCCTCCGCGCCCCCCTCCCCCCCCCCTCCTCCTGCCGCTTCGAGCCTCCTCCCCCTCCTCCTCCTCATCCTTTCTCCGTCGTCGACTCCATTCAGGATCGATGCCGTTCGTTTGCGACGGATCGACCATCGTCGTCGTCAGTCGTCGTCCAAATCCCCTCCGTCGGAGCAGATGGGTCAAGACGGGCAGGCATCGACGACGCCCTGGCTCTCGCCGTGGGCGGAGCAGCTCGACGATACCAAGACTACCCTGGCCGCAGTTGTGACCAGCATCACTCAGCATATTCGCAACAGGTCACTGTTCCCAATCCCGCTATCTTCCCCTCCCCCTCGGGTTTCCTCCTCACGCCCATCTCCTCTCCCTCTCCTCCTCTCCTATGTTCCTCCTCTCATATCCTTATCCTTGTACTCGTCTCGTCTTGCGCTCCTCCTCTCATCCCTCTCCTCCCCAGCCCCTGCTCGGTCGATCGAACAAGCAGGAACGGCGATGCACATAAACATTGAAACGACTGAGCCCAGGTCCGACGAGGCCGACCACACAATCGCCGAGTGCAAGGAGAGGATCACCGAGGCCCGCTTGCGAGCGGATATGGGAGGGAGGACGAGGAGGAGGATGAGGAGGAGGAGGAGGTGGAGGAGAAACAGGAGGATGAAGACGATAGAGCTCACGATGAGGTGCAGTAAGACAATGAGGGAGGCTAGATGGAAGGATGGAGGGATGCATACAGTGAGAGTGGAGCGGAAGGAGGGATCAGGGGAGGTAGGTCACAGGAAGGGGACGTGTATAGGAAGCGTCGGCAGGCCGAGAACTTCTACAAGCTCATCCTGCCCGTCCAGCAGAGCGCATCCCTCGCGAACCGCGGGATGCAGAGCAGCCCTGCGTAAGGGATGCTTGCGTCCCAGCTGCATGCGCAGCCTCTCTACCACCCCATCGCTCACCAACGCTCAACTCAGTCTTGATCTGCCCCCATCCCCTGACATTCATCCTGCAGCTCCTGCACCCCACCTGCGAGCCCCACCCAGCTCCCGTCATCGTCGTGACATGCTGCCCCCCCTCCTCCTCCTCCTCCTCCTCCTCCTCCTACTCCTCCTCCTACTCCTTCTACTCCTTCTCCTCCTCCTCCTCCTCCTCCTCCTCCTCCTCCTCCTCCTCCTCTCCCTTCTCCCCCCTCCCTCCTCCCTCATCCCTCCCCTTTCCCTCCTCCCTCCTCCCTCCTCCTCCCCTCCTCGAGCCTCCCCCCCTCCTCCTGCAACTCTGCATGCATTATGTGTGGTATTCCCTTCCTCATCTCCCAACGTTCGGTGAACTTTGAAAGCGTGCGCCTTTGCGCATGGGACTCCGCTGCGCTGGCATCGGTTGCTGTGTAGAGAAGACATGTGGGGACGTGTCTGTGCCGCGGCGGCGAAAAGGTCGAGCTTGTGAGACAAGGCTTCGGGACCAGATCCTTGGGAAATCCGTGTCTCAATGTCTCCCATCCGCACAAACACAGCGCGAAGAATAATCGCGTGAGGCGCGAGGGCGCGAAGAACATCGCGCGTTGCGCGTCGCGGACAGGCCAGCCGTCAGGCTGGCATGTAAGCGCGAGGGCGCGAAGAAAACACGAAGGCATCGCGTATCGTGGAGCGCGAGGGCGCGAACTGTGATCTGCAAGGTGCCATCCCTGAACGACCGCCGTCACGAGGAATGCCCCCAGTCGAGGCCCGAAGGTCCGCAGCGTACATCTCATGTAGGAGTGGAGTTGGATGACTGAGATTTCCTTCGCCCCGCCCCCCCCCCCCCTAGTGGCCCCGCATCGTGTGGAGGTGCACGGAGGATATCGCCACAATCATCGTCCATTGGCTATCGATGCTGCGGTTTCCGTAGCTGTGTGTTCGAGGGAGACTGTCTCTTGTCATCCGGCGTGATATGGCATCGAGAGCTGCTGGAGCGCACGTGCTGGTCACTGGAGGCCACGCTGGAGGCCACACGGGCGGCGGCACACGCGCTGAACCTGGAGGCGTCCGACGCGCTGCTCGCGAGCCCGCCCAGGATGGGGGCCTGGGGCTTCGAGCCTATCTGGGAGGAGGAACACAGTCCAGATCGGCTCTTTTGGCCCTCATCCGCCCCCCTCGAGCTTGCGAAACCCAGCAAGGGGGGGCCAGGGCTGGAGGAGGGCCAAGAGAGCTGACCTGTACTCAGCGCTCCTGCTCCCAATTGTCTGCTGCAACAGTTCAAGAGTGGCCACATGACTGCCACCGACGCGTGCCTTTTGTCGCACCACTGCACGGCTGCAGGTGGCCAGCGGCTAGAATGGTTTGCGGGGGCCGATTGTGTTCACCTGGCCCCATGGATCCCTTTCTCTCCCACTCCCCTCCCCCCCCCACGCGTGGGCGGGAGGAGTGACACCAAGGCTTCGAGCAAACCATTTTGGCCAGCTCTGGCCAGGCGGATCTGGAGTGGAAGATTTGCCCCCCCCCACCTGGTGGCACGCACTACGCAGAGCATCTGCGAGAGGCGCTTGGGATTGACAGGATGGGAGCGCGCTTTTTTATTTCAAAAGTTCCGATGTGGAGCTCTGACAGTCAGACGAGGCGGATCGTTGACTTTCCGCTCAGCCTTCCGCACGAGCACTTCGCATGGCTCTATTCTCGTTCGCCTGGCTCATTCGATGTGGCCGCTGCGGACCCCTCTTCGCTTCCCAGGCCGTACTCAACCCATCCCGTGACACTGGAACACGGCGTGTTGAGCGGCCCACTGGCGCTGTATAGTGACGGCGTGCCGTACACAAAAACTGATAGCTTCATTTGCTTTTATTGGAGCTGCCATTTGCAGCCAGGGGTGCGCCATCTTATTTGCACCATCCGAAAATCAGATCTTTGCGATTGCGGGTGCAATGGCTGGTGCACGCATCGCGTCCTTCACGACATCATTCGATGGTCGTTCACAGCTCTGGCAACAGGGACCTTCCCTGACTTGGACCATGAGGGCAAGCCTTTCGCGGATGAAATCCGCGCTGCGCGCAGAGGCTTTCCGATCGCAGATGGAGTCTGCGGCTGCCTTTGCGAGTACAGGGCCGATCTTTTAGAGATCGTCTCGCCCCTGGGGTTTAAGCGGTGGAAAAATTTTAATAACCCATGTTTTTGTCGCAACGCAAAACGGGACGAATTATATAATTTCGACCGCTCCATTGCACACGCGCGTTGGCTGGAACGCACGCCTGAAACATATCGGCGCGAAGTTGCGCTGGCGATGACGAAACGTCTCGTCAGTTCGAGACCCCTCTCACGAAGGCTGCTTCGCAAAATGAAGTTCGACAGCGCCATGGCGGGCTGGCGCTCAAAGGGGACTTCCCCCAGCTCCATCTGCGATCTGGCCACAGGCTTCTCGTGAACGACGCAGTTCGCGACATCCACGATGTTGAGAACATCGAGCTGCCTGCGTTCATTGACTTTTTTGACACGAACGCGTCGTCGCAACTCAACGTTTTAACGCCTTTGTTCCACATCCCTGGTTTTGATGCCAGCTGCGCCCATTTGGACGCAATGCACGTGCTGGACCTCGGCGTCAGCCAGTACGTTGCAGGCGCAGTTACGCACTCCTTGTGCGAGCGCAACTCTGCGCGCTCGACGAAAGCAGCGGGCCCGAAAGCCTTGCCCCAAGGCGCGCAAGCTTGCAAATCATCGTCATTTCCTCCTCCTCCTCCTCCTCCTTCTCCATTCCTCTCCTCCTGCTCCTCCTGCTCCTCCTTCCCCTCCTCCTCCTGCCTTCTAGTCTCCGCCGCTCCCTCTCCCCTCCCTGGTCAGATCTTTCTCGCCTATGGGGGTGGCGCGCGCAGGGGTAATGTTTGAGGGCCCGCGTAATCACTCGCCGACGATCGCAGAGCGCAGAACTTGTTTGCACTGCGCAGGCGCATGAAGAGTTTTTACAGTATGCGCCGTTTAAGCAACCGCAAGCAGATCACTGTGATCAAAAAACTCAAATGGCAACAACTTTCGCCTGCCGCGGAACATCCACGGCTCAAAGCCAAAGCGGCGCAAACCCGCAATTTACTTCCTCTCGTGCAATTACTTTGTGAGGAATACCCAATTTCTGTTAGGCCCCAATGGGGCCGCTCTCTTGCGTGCCGCCAAGCATTTAAACGAGGCTCACACGGTGATGCGGCGTGAGCCGCGCAACTTTTCGGACGCAGGCCTGTCCAAGTTCCAGAGATCGGTGCAACGTTTCCTCGCAGCGTGGAAGGATTATGGCGGCCACCGCGTTTTTAAATTCCACTCCATGTGGGATTTGGCGCGCCGCGCCGCGGTTCATGGAAACCCAATGTACTATTGGACTTGTGCCGACGAACAAATGAATCGGCCCATGGGCACGGCGGCAAAAAGCCTGCATGGCGGCGACACTTTTTACCTCCGTTTTTTGGAGAAGGTCCTGTGGGACCCAGGTTCATGAGTTTTTTTTATAGGTAGAGGAACAGGAGGAACAACAGGAGGGGGGGGAGGAGTTGAAGCAGAGGAAACCCGTTCTGAGTGGAAGGACATCGGCGCTGTACTTCGTTCTTTATTTCAGCCGAAGGACATCGGCACTGCAGCTCGTTCTTTATTTGAGCCGAATGACATCGGCACTGCAACTCGTTCTGTATTTCAGTAGAAGGATTTGGCGCTGCTACACATGTTCTGTATTTAAGTCGCCGCTGGGAGGATGATGGGGGAAGATCGAGGAGGACGGTGCGCGATGGGAAGCCTGTGCCGCTGATCGTTGATGTGGCCAACCACTCTGTTCACCCGTGCTCGCCTATGTTCTTTATTTGAGACGAACCGAGTGGATATGAATTCTCGGAGGCCTGGGGGCAGGGGCGGTTAAGCCCCTGGGTCCGACCGCACAAACAATAACACGCACATACACACACACACACTACACAACCACACGCACGCACACATTGAAGATTCGAATTGGTCACGCCATGCGTTCCGTTCCCGCGCGCTGGATGGACTCCGGGCTGCGCTCACGGCGTGACCAATCGAATGCCCGGGGGCAGGGGCGGGCAAGTGGGGCCCCTAGGCAAGGGAAACCAAACAACACCAACCACACACACTAACACTAACACTAACACTAACACTAACGCTAACACTAACACTAACACTAACACTACCACTAACACTAACACTAACACTAACACTAACACTAACACTAACACTAACACACACACACACACACACACACACACACACGCACAGGTCGAGACGCCTGATGCGAGGGCGCAGGGGGCCTATGGCCTCCTGGCCCAGCGCGGCGCCCACCGCGGGCTCCGATTGCGTTGATCGCCACTGCGGGGCGCATGAACGATTACACGCACCATTTGGGGAACAGGAGGAAGGGCACGGGCGGGAAAGTGAAAACCCCCCCTCATCGGCCCCAGACCTGACTCCTGTTCTTGAAATGGGGATCACTTCAGTCGCCTTCGCTCGCGTTTTTTTTTGTTTTGTGTTTTCGTTTTTCAGACGCAAGACATGGCCCTGCTGTGCGTGGGGAGAGGGATCCGACCAAGGATCGATATAAGGAGGAAGGTCGGCCTCCTCCTGCTCCTCCTCCTCCCCCTCCTCCTCCTCCTCCCCCTCCTCCTCCTCCTCCTCCTCCTCCTCATCATCATCATCATCATCATCCTCCTCATCTCCCCCTCCTCCTCCGCCCACTCCTCCTCTTCCTCCTCCTCCTGCTCCTCCTCCTCCTTGCCTTCCTCCTCCTCCTCCTCCTCCTCCTCCGCCTCCTCCTCCTCCTCCTCCTCCTCCTCCTCCCCGTGGAGGAGGAGGAGGGGGATTGCTGCCTGTGGTGCTGCCCTCGCTGCAGCACTTATAAGCCGTCATTCAGCGACGCGCAGAGGCCGCCCGTGTTCGTCCTACGCCCGATCGCAACGTTATTTGTTGTGCTTTATTCATGTGGAGGAGGAAGAAAAAGGAGGAACGGTCGAGGAGGAACGCGCCTTCGATTAGCAAGGCAAAATATATGTTTCACCATGGCAACATGTTATCAACATGTTGTTGTGCACCCGCCCTGTTTCCCCTTCTTCTTCCTTACCCTCGACATATCCCTCCTCCTCCTCCTCCTTCTACAGGGCGAAGCCTTCGTTCTTTATTGAGACGAAGGACATGGCACTGCTGCCATGCGACGTATTGCGTCGCCGCACTTTGACGGAACTGGCCACGCCTTGATCAGGAAAACCCAAAAGGAACCCCGAAACAGGCCCAACAAGGGGGCCTGGAGGAGGAAAGCAAACAGAGGAGGAGAAAAGGAGGAGGAGGATGGAGGAGGAGGCACGAGGTTCATGTTTCACTGTGTTTCACCATGGCAACAACATCGATCTGAGTTGCTGTGTTCCCGCCTTCGGGCGAAGCGTCGCCCCTGGAGGTCGGCCACAGGGCGGCGTTGCTGCGCGATCGCGCCGCCGCATGTGCGTCGCCGAAGTTGTTGCGAACAACAAAACAAAAGAAGGAACCCCCAAATGGAACCCCAGCGGGCCCAGACCCCAAACCCTAAGGCAAAAGGAACCCCAAACGGCCTACGCCCAAGTACAAGACAGGGAGGCCCACGCCCAAAGAGGCCCAGACCCAAAGGGGGGCCCAACAAGCTAAAAGGCAAAAAACTACCCTTTCCTGCTGCTGCTGCTGCTACGGCTGGACCCTATCTAAAGGCTCGCGCCTCGACCGTCGCCGCGCATTCATTGCATGGCGTTGCGCTGCTAGGTTGCATTGCATTCCGTTGTTCGCCATGAACAAAACAGGTGCAAACCACACCATGCATATACATATGATAACATGCGTGTAACACTTCAACATATCATGTTGCAACTCAACAATGTGGGTGTCCTATTTTTTCGCGCGGCGCGATTATGATAGCCAGGCTCGGTTCATAATCGATGCTCGTTTCATGGTCGCGATTTTTTCGATGCTCTAAGATGCGTGGGACAGTTGGAGACCCTGAAGAGATCGCTCGTGAACTTGCCGACATCCGCAAGAGGTCTTTGGAGCGCGCCCTTACCAATGAGGAGGCCGAGCGCATGGAGAAGCTCATGTCCAAGCAAGCCCGTGTCAAGGGCGCCAGGCGGGCTTGCGTTGCTGGCACGAAGGTGGAGCAGACGTTCAAACGGCTGCTGGAGCAATCGGGATGGGCTCCACCTTTCAACGCCTCTGCAGGATCCGCCGGCAGCTCTTCGCCACCACCTGGACGCGGGCATGGAGGGTAACAGTCCTGCTGAGCTACCGCGCGATGCTGCGCCTGGTGCAGTGCGCGGTGGTCCCCCGCTGAAGTCTGAGCATGCAATGCCTGTTCGCGCCTCCGTCACTCAAGTTTCTGCTGCCAAGTCTGACTTGTCAGCCGTCACTCGTCTTTTTGTGAATGGTACCTTCTGGAGTACTCTGGCCAAAGGGTTTGCGGCCCGTGCACGGGCTTTCTGTGATGGTTTCTTTCTGGCTGAACATCACCTCATCGGTGATAAGTTGAAAATGCTTTAAAAAGACGGGTCCCATATGAGATGGCGACCCCACATTCAGTCTGCTCTTCCTTCCCCCTGAGGGGGTACCCATGGTGGCGTTGCGGCTCTTGTGAGCCGCGGCCTTTGTTTTCGGCGCTATCTCTCCCTGATCAAAAACGTTTCGGATATCGGCTCTGGGACTGGATGGTTTTTCCTGGGGCTGAAAACCCAGTCCTTCTGCCTTGCGGTAGGAGTTGTGCACGCGGTTTCTGGCCTGGGGGTTGCCGGGGAGAACCTGGACAAAATGAAGGAGATTAGCGCGTTCATTGGAGCGCTGTCCACACCATGGCTGTTACTGGGAGGTGTTAATTTCTCTGTCGATGATATGCACCTCTCTGGTGTCTTCCAGCTCACTCGCTCACGACCCCCCCCGCCTTCGGATTTGGAAATCACGTGCACTCAGGGGAAAGGCTCACTCATCGACTACGTTCTGGTCAGTGCTGATTTGGGGCCGCATGTGTCTGCACATGGATATGAGGACTCCCCTTTCAAAACCCCCGCTTGCTTGCATATAGATATCCTGACCAAAGTCCTTGACCAGGTCATGTGGAAGCGCCGCCGCCCACCGCCCATCCCTCAATGTCTTCGGCCTGATCTTCCCTGGGGGCATTACCTTGGACGAGTTTTGCTCGGGGGCCCAACGGGCCCTCCTGGACCCCTCCCGGGCGCTTTCTTGCAACATGTTCTGGGCCACCTGTCGCCCGAGGTTACTCATATGTATCGTGCCTGGTCTGATGTTACTGAGCTCATGTTGAAGTCTCGCGGTGGTGCTTGCCCAGACGTTGAGTTCGAGATCGAACGAGGTGGTTTCATACAGTTTCAACGTTCCAGGATTGCTCGACGGGGCGATCTGGGCCAGAGTTTCCAGGACCCTATGCTTTGCCACTGGTCTCACGTTGCCCAGAAGCTGATTGAATATCAGATTGCACTACGGCGACGCGGGAATGTGCGCGCCCATGTACTTGCCCAGCATCTTGCTGGACTTGCTCCAGCTTTTGAACATTTCATGCCTGACGGTGCCCCACACGAGGCTTCATGGTGGCGGGCTCAGTTAGCGGCCCTGCCCAGCGATGATGGGCCTACGCTCACCGCTCTCTGCGATTCCGCATCTGCCCATCTCAAATTGGCTTGGACAGCCGCCCACTCTGCTGCTAAGGCTGGTCAGAAAGTTTGGCTTCTTAAGGCCCTCCCGTGCGGCGCGAAGAAGGTGCATGCTTGGCTTCGCTATGATTCTGTTGAAGAGATTGAATATCTTGTCACCCCTGATTGTGCGAAACAGCTGCCAGGGGACCTTATGGATTATCGCGCCGAATACTGGGGGAGGAGGGGCCTCTGGAAGGCTGGTGATGCGAAGCGTGCCTCCATAAGTGAAGCACTTTCTGATCTCCGCCCAATGGCCTTGGAGGCCGTTGAGTTGTTGGAGCCCCATCGGGTCTGCAGACGTCGTTCGAGGGGCCACTGTTCTTTTCTACTGGCACTGCGGTCGGCGTTGACCACTGGGCCCCCCGCGTGTGCATGTGCCTTCCCGAAAGAGCCAACTCGGTTTTGGCCAGTGTTTTCAATCGGTGTGAAAGGGCCCTGATGTGGCCTGCTCAGATCCCCCTTGGGGTTGTTGTCCTCCCCCCTAAATCCATGGAATCTGAGAGGCCCATATGCAAATGCCCCACCGCCTATCGGTTGTATTGCCGCATGAGGGGACAGGACATTGACACGTGGAATGCTGCCCACATTGGTTTTTTTGGATGATGCCATTAGGGGAAGCAGTGCATTGCGTGCTGCCTTGTTGAGAGAGGTTGGTCATGAGGTTGCCTGGTGTCTTGGGGGGGTACTCTGCGGCCCTGCACTGGGACCTCACCAAGTTCTTTGGTTCTCTTAACCCTGCCCTCCTCATTCGGTTTGGGATGAAGCTTGGATACCCCCCGCATATGTTGTATCTTGGCATGCTTATACACACACTGCCCCGCGCACTATTGAGGTGGGCGGTTTCTCATCTGATATCATCCCTGTCGGTGCTGGGATTTTGGCTGGATGCACCCAGTCGGTGCCGTGGGTCAAGATGTATGTATTTGATTTCATCTCCCGTGCTCATCGGTCCTTCTCTCTGGTCAATCTTAGGTCGTACGTCGATGGCATGACTCAGACCCAGCATGGAAGTGACATTTCTCCCACCTGTGACACTTTAGTGCCTGCAGCTGCTCAGCTTGTGCAGGGGCTGGAGGCCCTCGACTGCGTTATTTCTACGACGGGCGTTTCTGTTGCCTCCCACGTTGCGCTCCGTGGCGAGCTCAGTCGTCGTTTCAAGGCTGCCGCCATTCCGATCTGTTCAGTGGATGCTGTCAAGGATCTCGGCACGATTACGACTGTTGGGATCCGCCGTAGCACCTCTAAGGTTAAGAGCCGTAGGCGCGTGGCCTACCGCAAGGCGAAGAAGGTCCAGTACTTGTGTAAGCTCGCTGGTAGGGCTTCTAAACTTTACAAGTCTGGCGTTCTTGCCGTCGGTTCTTGGGGCCATCAGGCCCTTGGATTGTCCCCAGGCCAGGTGCAGGCTATGCGGGCCCAGGCTGCCATTTGCTCAGGAGCCTGGGCCACGGGCGCGTGCACTACCACTGTCCTATCATTGGTGTCTGCGCCGAGGGACGATCCCCAATTCAGGCTTCGCCACGAGCAACTAATGTCGTTTGCCCAGATATGGGAATCCCGTTCCCACCGCCAGCGTCATGGAGTCGCTCGGGCTTTGAATAAGATTGTGTACATCTTTTCTGTGCTGCCTGACGTTCACCGTTGGAGACGGGTCAAATGCCCCATCGCTGCCACGATTGCGGTGCTCGTGGACCTGTCTTGGCGACCTAGTTCCCCCGTCTTGTGGCAGGCATGTGGTGCCCCTGACCGTGAGCTTCGCATCACTTTTCCTGTTTCTTTCCCATGCTTGTTGGGGAGATCTGCTTGAATGTTGCCAAACAATGTATTGGGAGCGCGCTTCTGGCCACTATCTTGGGGATGGGGCCCAGCAAGGCGTCGATTTTACTGGTTTGCAGAGCGCCCTGAAAACTAAGTCACGTAATGGGGAGTCTGATTCTGATGCCATGATTCGTAATATTGCTTCAGGTGCGTACTGGACTGAATCTCGATTGGTGGATGCTGGGTATGAGTCCAGCACTCGGGGCCTTTGCGGCCGCTGTGGCACGGCTAAGGAGACGCCGTTGCACCGCTTCTGGCAGCGCCCTTGCAACTCAGACATCCCAGATCAGATCATCCATCAAACCGATCGTTTTCGTGAGTGTGCGGTGTCTGAGGAACACCTTGCCTGTCTTTGGCTTAGGGGTTTGATGCCCCTCCCCATTTCTGTTGCCCCCCCCCCCCCCCTCCCCTTGACCTCTCCTGGACCTGGGGTCGCCGTCGCACGGTGGATCGGGCCCGAGGGGGGACTTGGGGGATTGACGGATCGGGAAGTGAACATACTAAGGATTGGAGGCTAAGGAGGTGTGGGTGGTCCATGGTTCGTCGAGGGCCAGATGGTGGCCTGGGCTCTATTGCATTTGGTACACTACCGACGGCTAAGCAGAGCTCTGCCCGCGCTGAGTTGTATGCCTTCTACCAGCTCCTGGTCCGCACTACTGGAGATGTGACCGTCTACTGCGATTGCACCCCAGTGTGCCGTGGTTCCCGCCGCCCCCTGTGTGCCAAAAAGAAGTCGGCCATGTTAGACCTATGGCCTATGGACGTTGGTCCATGATGAGCTCTCCCATAGGCCTGGTGTGGTAGCCCTCCTTTGGACCAAGGCTCACCCCACCCAGAACCAGATTGATAATCTTGGTTTGCGTCCTGGTGAGTTATATGTCAATCAGGCGGCTGACTTTTTTGCTGCCAAGGCTGCCCTCTCCCACGCCCTCCCCCCTGAGCAGGTCCAGGCCACTGAGGCCGCCGACCTCCTTGCCCGTCAGGTGATTGGCCGTCTGTTGGCCATCCAACGGGATGTGCTCTTCACGGCGCCTCCCCGCCAGGCCCCGCGGACGGGCCTGCCTCAGGGGCGGAGGAGGAGGGGCGTCGCGTCGTCGTTGGAGGTTCGTGTCCGTCATTTTGAGAGAGGCTGGCCACGATCCTAAAGTGCGCGCACGGGTAGCATGGTGCACTCGTTGTGCGCGCACTTTCTCACTGCGTGGATTGCTGGATGAATTTGGGCCATGTGCTTGTAAACCCAGAGGTGAGACGGCCCCATTCACTCGGTTGTTTGCCGACCCTGGGGTTCCCACGCGCGTTGATCCCCCTCTTGCACTGCGTGGTGCTCTTGCGCGCCCGAGGGCTGGAGATATGCACCCGTCTCACACTCTGGAGGTGCACCGCGACATTCTGCATTGTTCTCGCTGTGGAGCCGTCTGTGCGGAGCAGGCCCGCAAATTGTTGAAGCCTCGTGAGCACCCCACACGCATGGGCAAGGATGTGCTCCAGCGAATTTTTCGTGGATTGCCCCCCAAAGTCTGGGATGGCCTTCCCTGAATTGTGATGAGTGTGTGCTGATGCGGCCAGGCTTGCACCTGCGTTGCGCAACCGGTTTATATATATATATATATATATATATATATATATATATATATAGATTGGGGAAAAAAGTCGGCGTCGGTGTCGTTGCCAAGTGCAATTAGGTACCCACCCGTCACGGTCTCAAGAGGTCTTGCGACCAAGTTGCTGGTGGGAGGGTGGGATGTTTGCACGAGCAGTGGAGAGGACAGCTTCAAGACAGTCAAAGTGGCTAAAAAGAGAATAGATTATACCCCCCCGGCGTTATCCGTTCCCCTTTCGGGTATGTAAATCGTTTACGATTATGACCACATGTCCATCCGAGATATGAATTTACACTATCCCAGGGGGGCCGGTATCGGTCCCCCTGAGGTTCGTGCCAAAAAGCGAAGATATTTTTTGTTTCAACATCAGACTTGTTCACGAATCTTTTGCAAAAAATTTGACGGAGTGCACACGCGCGAGTCGTCGCGCGCGCATGCCGAAATCCTCCAAAAACCTTCGGTGTCGGAAGGATTTCGCAATCGAGTTTCCAAGAAACATGCAAAAACACATGGTTTCGCAACACTGATTTGCTAAAAAAGCTTACGCGCGAGCTCTTGCGAAATCTTAAGAAAACCATAGGTTTTTCAATATTTTCACAAAATGCTACCAAACGGGCTTCCCGAGCGCGAATGTCGAAATCTGTCGAACGCCCTTACGCGTGTGCCGTCGCGAGAATCTTCTGCAAAAAACGAGACGAAATGCAGACGCGCGCGTCGTCGCGCGCGTATGCCGAAATCCTTCAAAACCCATCGGTTTTGGAAGGAAATCAAAATCGTGCGTCCGAAAGACCTACAAAAGCACAAGGTTTCACAACATTGATTTTCTACGCAAGCGTGCGCGCGCGCTCTTGCGTCATCGTCGTCGTGGTCGTCGCCGTCTGCCCTCTTCCCGCGTCGTTGTCGTCGTCGTCGTCCTCCTCTGTCTTTCCTCGTCGTCGTCGTCGTCCTGGCGTCGTCGTCGTTTCCGTCGTCGTTGTCACCGTGGTCGTCCTTTTTCTTTCGTCGTCTTCGTCGGCGTTTCGTTGTTGTTCCTCCTATTTCGTCGCCGTCGTCGTCTTCGTCGTCGTTGCCTTCTTCCCTCCTCCCTCGTCGTTGTCGTCGTCGCCGTCGTCGTCCTCTCTCCTCCCTCGTCGTCGACGTCGGCGGCGTCGTCGTCGTCGGCGTTTTCATCGTCGTCGTCGTCGTCAGCGTCGGCGTCATCGTCGTCGGTGTTGTCGTCGTCGTCGTCGTTGTCGTCGTCGTCGTCGAAGTCGTTGGAGTCGTCGTCGGTGTCGTCGTAGTCGTTGTCGGCGTCGTCGTCGTCGTCGGTGTCGCTGTCGTCGTCGGCGTCGGTGTCGTTGCCAAGTGCAATTAGGTACCCACCCGTCACGGCCTTAAGAAGTCTTGCGACCAAGTTGCGGGTGGGAGGGTGGGACGTTTGCACGAGCAGCGGAGAGGACAGCTTCAAGACAGTCAAAGTGGCTAAAAAGAGAATAGACTCTACCCCCCCCGGCGTTATCCGTTCCCCTTTCGGGTATGTAAATCGTATATGATTCTGACCACATGTCCATCCGAAATATGAATTTACATTATCCCGGGGGGGGCCGGTATCGGTCCCCCTGAGGTTCCCTTATAAAAAACGATACGCGGGGACATCTTGTGTTCTAACATAACACGTTTTCGCGAATCCCTTGCAAAAAATGGGACGAAGTGCACGCGCGCGCGTCGTCGCGCGCGCATGCCGAAATCCTCCAAAAACCTTTCGGTGTCGGAAGGATTACGCAATCGAGTTGCCAAAAAACATACAAAACACACAGGGTTTCGCAACACTGACTTGCTAAAAAAGCTTACGCGCGAGCTCTTGCGAAATCTTAAGAAACCATAGGTTTTTCAAGATTTTCACAAAATGCTACCAAACGGGTTTCGCGCGCGCGCATGTCGAAATCTGTCGAACGCCTTTGGGCGTGTGCCGTCGCGAGAGTCCTCTGCAAAAAATGGGACGAAGTGCACGCGCGCGCGTCGTCGCGCGCGCATGCCGAAATCCTTCGAAAACCTTCGGTTTCGGAAGGATTTCAAAATCGAATGTAAAAAAAACAGGGTCTCGCAACACGGATTTTCAACAAAAGCGTGCGCTCGCGCTCTTGCGTCGTCGTCGTCGTCGTCGTCGCCGTCCTCCCTCCTCCCTCTTCGTTGTCGTTGTCGTCGTCGTCGTCCTCTGTCTTTCCTCGTTGTCGTCGTCGTCGTCGTCTTCCCTCCTCCCTCGTCGTTGTCGTCGTCGGCGTCGCCGTCCTCCCTCCTTCGTCGTTCGCGTCGTCGCCGTCCTCCCTCTTCCCTCGTCGTTGTCGTCGGCGTCGCCGTCCTCCCTCCTCCCTCGTCGTCGTCGCCTTCGTCGTCGTCGTCGTCTTCGTCGTCATCGTCGTCGTCAACGGCGGCGTCGTCGTCGGCGTCGGCGTCGTCGTCGTCGGCATCATCGTCGTCGCCGTCGTCATGGGCGTCGGCGTCGTCGTCGCCGTCGTCGTCGGTGTCGTCGTCGTCGTCGGTGTCGTCGTCGTCGTCGTCCAAGTCGTCGGAGTCGTCTCGGTGTTTGTAGTCGTCGTCGGGGCGTCGTCGGCGTCGTCGGTGTCCCTGTCGTCGTTGGCGTCGGTGTCGTTGCCAAGTGCGATTTGGTACCTACCGTCACGGTCTTAAGAGGTCTTGCGACCAAGTTGCGGGTGGGAGGGTGGGATGTTTGCACGAGCAGTGGAGAGGACAGCTTCAAGACAGTCAAAGTGGGTTGCACCACCTAGATTGCACCACATGGATTGCACCTTCTATATTGCACCGCATATAGTGCAAGAGTTGTTCGGGATCCACGCTGGCTATCATCTAACCACCGATGGAAATCAATGATGTTGGCTTCTCAGGGCCCTATTCGAGGCTTTGGGGCCCTCTTGGAGGCATGTTGGCCCGCACTGAAGCCATATCGGGCCGCCTTGGAGCCGTCTTGGAGCGTCTTCGACGCATCCTTTGCCATCTTGGTGTCCTTAGTTGCCTGCCTGGGCCGTCTTGGAAGCTCGAGACGCGGATCCATTCTTTAAAACGAGGGGTCGTGGCCTCGGGAGCGCTCATACATTGTTTTTTTACGAAAAGATCGTGGCGTCGGGAGGTGGGGCGGTGCATGCAAGTATACGCGTCCCGGGCAAAGGGGGGAGCTACTATGAGAATACAAAAGCCTTACTAGACAGCCCTTGGCAGTCTTCCACGCTTCAACGTGCACAAGGCACGGCGTCGGATTCAGCGGAAGAGTTGGTTTTCTTGGAGGGCCCTTTCTCGGCGGCGCACAAGACCACCGATCTTGAGGGAAAAGCGATGAAGTGTCGACCAGGAGTCGTTGTTGTTGGGGGGGGGCGGTTTGCGGACCCACAGCGCGCGCCACTCCTGAGCAAAAAAAAGGAACTATCGAGCGGGAGCGCTCTGGTTTGCCGGAGGGCCCCCGGTGAAAAGCGAGGAGGAATCGAACGCAAGCGTCGTCGTGTGTGGGGGGGGGGGGGGGGGCAGTTTTCGGGCGGAGCGTCGACGAGGGCGGGAGGGTTCCCCCTCACGCGGACGGGTGGACCCCGACGGGCAGGTCGGCGGGCGGATACTGGCGAGCGGGTCTGGAGGGCCGACCCTCGAGGGCGGTCGGGCGGGCAGGCCCCAGCGAGCGGGCCGGGCGGGACGCATGAAAGCGGGCGGGCGGGCTTCAAACAGGCGAACGGGCGGACCCCAGCGGGCGGGTCGGGGCAGTTACGTCTCACTTGTACCAGTCCCTGCTGTGCCCGTTCTCCACCTACGCCACGGTCCAGCTGCAGAACCTCAAGGCCATGGGTATGGCGCCCAGCAAGGACATGAGCGAGCAGCTGGACACCAAGACGGAGATCGAGCGGAAGGGGAAGTTCGGGCGCGTGAAGGACGACGACGGGATGAAGACGATCAAGCATCTGGGCAAGAGGAGCGGCAGCCTCAGCGAGAAGGGCATCTTCGTGGGCAAGTTCGAGCAGAATACCTGCGCGGCGAAGGATCTGCCGCCGCCTGCGGCAAGGATGCCCAGCTTTCGGTCTCAGGCGCCGGAAGTGGTGTTCAAGGGGGAGTTCAAGGGCCGCGGGGAGGAGAAGGAGGAGCTGGTCAAGCTGAAGCAGGTGCTGAAGACCCCTCGTTCTCCGCCGCCTTCGAGGTTTCCCAACGCCCCATGGAGGAAGAGGCGCGCAGCTACGGGAAGCAGGAGTCAGCGTTTGTAGAGGACGGCGAGGACGACAAGCTTGCCGAGAGCGCGCCGATCTTTTTCGACATCGCCGAAGGGGATCCTGATGTTCCCGACCTCCAGGGACCAGTTCAGCCTCGTGAAGAAGGAGGGGAAGCTGGAGTCCGACAGGTTGTTCACGAACCTCAGGTTCTTGCACGGGATATTCCTGATGAAGTTCATAATTCATTTCCTGACCAGGTTGATGGCCAGAGCGAGGATAGCCTGGATGGGCACTTTTGTTGCGACGATTCTTCGTCTTTTGCTGCAGCGGTGCGTGCTCAGAGTGCGATTTCAGCTTCAGCGAGCGGAGGGTCCTTGCGGGCGTCGGCTGACGACGTTCGCTCTGCGCTGAAGGACGTCATTGTCTTCATGAAGAACAAGTCCAAGGTGGTGCCAGCGCGTCAGTGGAAGAGGCTCGAGGCGAGGTTCCGTGCAGCTTGGTGGCGCGCCTCGCCCATTTTGCAGGAAGCCTATGTTTCTCTTGCACGTGCTGGCGAAATGGACTTTCACGATCTCGTCACGTGCTTCGAGGTCGGTGTGGAGCACGAGGAGAGTGCGGGTGCCTGTTCGAGCTGAGGATCTTACGCTTTGGCTTCAGCGTTACGGCGCTTTCTGCTCTGAGGCGTCGCTGTTCTGCGTCGTAGTCGGCTTCGTGCTTTTCTTCATTTTCAAGCCGCTCGTCGCTTTCATGAACTTCAAGGGCAAGTAGGGGCCCGTGTTCCCCGCCATTTTCTTCCGCCCAGTTTTAACCTGCCTGCAGAGTTTGGCTTGGCGATGCACACAGTGAAAAATCCTCCTCCTCCTCCTCCTCCTCCTCCCCCTCCCCCTCCTCCTCCTCCTCCTCCTCCTCCTCCCCTCCTCCTCCTCCTCCTCCTCTCCTCCTCCTCCTCCTCCTCCTCCTCCTCCTCCTCCTCCTCCTCCTCCTCCTCCTCCTCCTCCTCCTCCTCCTCCTCCTCCTCCCCCTCCCCCCTCCTCCCCCTCCCCCTCCTCAGTATGACCACTCGATGACCTATTCTAAAAAATAAGAATCGGTCGGACGAGCGGCGGAGGAGAGGACAGATTAGATCCCCTCGTGCCTGTGCGAGAGTCCAGACAGCTAGATGCTTCTGCTGCCGCTTACGTTCAAGCTCGGGCGTGTCACACGGCCCCCACAGCTCTCGACTCGGGCCGTCTCGCCGAGCAGCGTTCAGGAGAGAAAGGTGCATACACTCTCCGCTGATTGTACCCTCCATATCACCGCCCACAGGCCGGGCTACTTTGTCGACGGTGTGGCTGCGGATTCTTTCGTGTTGTGTCTCGTGGAGCACATCGCGTGTTCACGTTTCCTGCATTATTCATATCACGTGTCCTACGACAACCCATTGGCGTGGCAGCCAGCATCTCGGTCAGCATGGAAAGGATCCTTGCGGTTACGGACATCTTCAACATCATTGGCAGCTACACTGTTGGTCACGACACTTACAGAATACGTTTCACAGCATGGTTCAGAGAAATCTGGCAACGTCTCTATCAAGATCGCATGTTGACGCTAAGCCTACAGTGGGATTTCATGATCAGGACTCCCTCACCAGAGCCAGAAGATGGTTTAGACGAAGACGGTATTCCGGCCCCTCTTCCGCGAACTCCTCCGTCGAGTCCTTCACCAGGCGACTGGTGGTATATGGTGGGCCGTCGCCGCTGCACCAACTTCGACGAGGACTCCGACAGGAACCCCGACCCCCCAGTCTCAGACCCCCGCATGGAGATGGAGCGCCAGGACGACTGTTTGGGCTGCTAAATGATCGAGGTTGCTGCAGTTGCTGGTACCTCAGGTTCCTCCTACTCCTTCTACTATGCCATTCCTGTTGTGCTACT
This sequence comes from Prorocentrum cordatum, assembly GCA_963575745.1. Taxonomy (NCBI): domain Eukaryota; class Dinophyceae; order Prorocentrales; family Prorocentraceae; genus Prorocentrum; species Prorocentrum cordatum. The sequence continues at coordinate 124,159 of CAUYUJ010016107.1, forward strand.
CGTGACGGTGACAAAGGTATTCACCCTGAACGGTGCGAGTTCCCTCGCCCAGCGCAGTGTGCAGTTGGTATCACCTCAGCAGAAGCCTTCATAAAACGTTATTTATCTCTTGAACCTCAGAGGCTCCCAGAACATCGGTTTCAAGACGTGGTTCAATTTTCGTGGTCACTACTTTCAGTACCGACAGCGTTGTCAACATTATCCTACATGCTACATGTCCTGGGTCGTTTCCTTTTCCGCGATGGGCAAACGCCAGTGATCAGGGGCCAATACCTGTTCTCGGCAATTGCAAACATCATCACGGTCTCAGGTATCATACGTTTTCATCGTGCTCTCCAGTTGTGTCCAGTTCCAACGAGGGCGGCAAGAGTTTGTCGGCTGCTACCGTCGGAGTGGCTCTACCTATGCAAGCATCTAAATTCGGACAGCCGTGTAGCGCGTAGCACAGTGGGCGAGAACAGTGTCCCACTCCTTCATTACACACGGTACGATTGAACTAACATCCAGCGTCTACGTTCTCTTCAATTCAGTTAGCATGTATGTCGGAAAAACAATCACCCGGCGGACAAGGATTTCGGGAGTTGCAGGCCGTTTCTCAGAACGTCCCAGATGCACCCTTCCCTCGACATATGGTTACGGACTTCGACGTAGGTATGCTCTTCTTCGCAGGAGTCTTGGCGACCTCGCGCCCCCCCCCGCCCTACTGTTTCTTCTTTTTCCATCGTTTTCGGCAGCGCACCACTACGAGGCTTTGATGATCCGACGCTTCCAACCCGCATGCAACCAAGCAGATACATCACAATATGCCAAACACAAGGTCCGCCAAGGCGATCATCTTCTCCAGGGCTTTCGGCATCGACGTATTCCCCGCAGGCGTCCTCCTCGCTGGCGACGCGCGCGTGTCTCTCATGTTCGTGCATCCCCATGGCTTCAATCGGTCCATCTAGATGTCCGTCCAGTCCAGCGTTCGCCACTACAAACAACCGTGCTTGCAGACCTCCTACCAGGTGTTCCATCTGACATTGTTCCTTTCTCTACCCTCTATGTGGCACGGCAGAGGCAACACTTTGCAGACACGGGTGAAGTTGGACCGTTATGGTTATGGGAACGCCGTCGAATTGGTTTGTTATTGGCACGGCTTGCTCGTCCACACACACCCCTACGTGTACCACAGTGGCCGATGCAGCAGATGGCAGCTTTCCTAGTGTGGGCCGCGATGTTGGCTCCTGACCTACTCCAGTCTCATGATCGAGCTTTTCATGCGTTCAAGATCATCGATATGATTCTTCGACGTCTACGGCCCCCTTGCATACGCACCCTTGTTCTCAAACTCCCCTACGAGCTGAAGCGTGGAAAACATATTCGTCGGTTTCGTGCTGAAGTGAGGCGTCTTGTTTCCTCAATCAGATTGGAAGACTCTCGGACGTGGATCTGCACCAGGGCGAGGTGCACCTTCGGACGCCAGTCAACGTGGAAGGACAAAATCAATGCCCCTTCATTTTGCCACACGCACACGGTAAAAGATATACCGAGGCCGACGAGCTGTACGTGCCCACCTCCATCATATGGTCTTCGTTGCTTACTTGGACTGTGGAGACATCCAAGGTGGTCCGTACCGAAGTTGTTGGTGGCCGAGTGCCTTTCGATTCTCAACAGTTGGTGCCAGCGTGTCGGGATTCATCAGACGCAACTCCGACGGGCACTCACGCGACTCCGTGGCGGGCCAGGTTGTCAGCGGTCAACGTCGACACCATGGGTGACGAACTCTTCTTCTCGGATGGCCTGGACTACTTCAGAGGTGCGATCTACTTCTTCGCAGGCACGGTGGGCCCCCTCACAGGCGCAGCCTCCTTCTTCGCAGGCGCGGTCTTCTCCTTCGCAGGCGCGGTCTTCTACATCACAGGTGTCGTCTACTCCAAAGACGTGGTCTACACCCCCAAGGCGCACGACGTCGACGCCTCCAGCATCCCCTACACGCTCGTACTCCGATTCGCGCGCCAGCTCCCCGGGCCCTAGACCGGGTGGGCCTCCGCCTGATTGGGGCGGAATAGAGCGCGCTCTGTCATTAGCGTTGCGTGAAACGGATAGTGTGTCATTTGTGGAGACGACAAAGTTGCGGATCGCGTCTGGTCAGCGAATGGTCCAGATATGATTCGTTACATTCGCCAATCCATGTCAGAGGATCCAGCATGGCGGCGGCGGCCAGACTTGTCAGAAGCGGATGTGTGCACATGGGCCTGGGCAAGAGCAGTGTTTGCACTTCCTGTCTGGCTTTGTGGGCCGCCCCCGCTCCCACACCTTCAATCACCTCCCCGACCCCCCACTGTCTTCCCACTCGTGAAGTCGAAGTGTTTCCCAGTTACAGGTGATAGGCTTTGCGGGACAGCGGCTCACAGTTGTTTCAGGAGGGTCATCAACACTTCAGGGTATCTTGGTTATTTTTGTCCTCGGATTCTTGGAAGGGCCGCTCGGAGCTTCCTGAAGCGGTCAGAAGCAGGTGACGAGTGTTTTGACATCAGATTCGCAGCTGCTGATGTTCGGCCCCTTCGTGTCAGTCTTCTCGCAGCTCCCCTCCCGCATTGTCGTCGATGCGGTTGCGACGTTACGGAGGTCAGCGCTGTCTCATGCGATGCAGACCAGGCTTATGAGCAGCGCAGTGCAACAGCTATCACATGTGCATGGCGTTTCGTAAAGCATTCTATTCAAGCAGCGGCACCGACCGAAACTTGTCTCGTTCGAACAGGAAAGCGCTCAAATATCTACCCGTCGGTCAAATCCCTCACTATGTCAGATACTGCTGCGCCATCGGGCGACTATCGCGCAACCATGGCGGACGTATTCCTAGATCTATCGGTCTACTGCTGGGTGTCCCTGGTTAGCGCCTTCGGAATCATTTTCGAGCTCCAAGGTCTTGCAATCGGCGGTGCACTGTCTGTTGTTGCACTCAGTGCTTTATTGTGTTCTCAGGAGTTTCGGGCGACGCATGATCAAACCCGTTCTGTTCGAGAAGGTTTTCCACCGCTCCAACCTCATGAACCATGCGATGTTAAACTACGTCGGTATGTTGACATCCTAGGATTAAGTACTTCTTTGTTGCAGCGCGTGTACGGCACACTGTATACACACCACGTATGATGTAAAACTGTCGACGGCTTCGTCTCTTTCATGTTATTCGACTCCCTGGCTCGACTTAGAAGTTGTCGCGGTTGGCTCGATGGTCATCATCTTTGTTTTTTACAAAAAAAGAAACAATCGGGCGTGGCTCTATGATCAGACGCAACCTCGTATGCGGGCTACGGTTCTACCATTTGTTGGGTGCTCTTCCTTGTGGCTTTGCTGGCCTGTACAGCCTCCTAGCAAATCGAATCCCACGGGCTCGATCTATGAGCCTTTCTGTGATTCTGGCCTCCTACTGGTTGCTTGTGTTTTCACTCGATGTTCCTCCTCGGGTATCCATCGCCCCTTTCTACGTGCTCTGATTCATCGATGCCCGTGGAGTCTGGAGGTTCAAGAAACTCGCTGCGTCCTCAGGCCTTGGGTCCGACTACTGAAACCCCCCACCTCACACCAGCCGACGGGGCCTCCGCGCAGGGACGACCACTCTGGCAAGGGTGGCAGAGGCCTTGGTGGTGGAAAAGGTTACTCCCGAGACAGTCGCGACGGACGTGACGACCGCCGTGCTTGGGACTACCGCGATGATCGACGTGGCTGGGACTCCCGTCGCGGAAGTGGTCGCGACAGTCGGGGCGACGGAGATGATCGTCGTGATCGGCGGCATCATGGCCACACGCCAGACTCGAGCGACGAAGCGAGGAGACCCAAGGAGGTTGAGCGGCCCGGGCGCTTCCTGGCCAAGAGGGGCCCCGAGCGCGCGAACTTCTTGGCAGAGACGCGCCAGGCGAAGAACGAGGAGCAGCTGCGGGCACAGGGCAAGATCCTCGCGGAGGCCATGAAGTCCAGCTTTGAGGAGCACATGGCGAAGATCTGCGGCCAGGGTTTCACCCCGCAGTCAGTGGGAACCCCTCCAGGTGCTGTGCCAAGCGGCCCGCCAACTCCGAGTCCATTTCCACCATCGCCGCCAGGTGCTGCGCCTGCTACGGTCCCGAGTGGCCTCTCGACGGTCGCCGAGGCGTGGCTCGAGAGCCTCGTGGGCACGGCGGTCATCCCAGAGGACCTGTCCAAGCAGAGCATCACTACCTTCCTGGCCGACTGCATCTCCAAGGATTCCGAGGCGAAGGAGCGGGTCAGGTTGTTGATAGAGTCAGTGGACATTGGCAAGTCAGTTCCAAGGCATTTCAAGCAGCGTGCGAGCCGTGCAGCAGACATTCTATGTGGTCCTGAGTGACATCAGACCAGTATCAAAGTGGAGCTTCGTGCGGAGAGGCCTCCAGCCGCGGGGTCTAAAAAATGTACATGGTGGAACTTCTTCAAAGAATGGTTTGGCTTTTTTAGTTTTGTGCTATCCTACGTGGCCCTCATCATCTACCTCGCCCTCGACCTTTTCCCAGTCCCCTTGCAGTGGTCAGTAGGAGTACTTGAATGGCAGGTGGGTGTATCAGAACTTCCAGCATTTTGGCGGTGACACGCCCTACTGCTCTGGGTCGGCTTCCTCGCCTTCGCCTTCGTGGTTCGCAGAGCTGGGCGTGATAATCCAAATATGAATATTGGCATTCTGTGGTCTGGTCGTCTGCATTCTATGTTATGAGACTCTGATGCGCTCGACAGCGTTGCACATTTATGATGATTGGGGTTTTGATCCAGACGTGACCTACACAGAGCTCAAGGCTACGAGTCTACATTTCTCGAAAGGTTCAACTTCGACTGATACCTCTGCATCAACGTTTGCAGCTCTCTCGGATATTGCAGCAGCGTGGTGGACCTTGCATGTTTCTCGCCGCTCAGAGGCGAGGTACCTGCAGATGATCATCGACGCCCTCGGCTTCCCCACCAAGGTCCACAGCCAGGAGGACGAGGCAGCCCTTGCTGCCTCTGCGAGCCGCGCTGCTGCAGCCACCCTATCGTGGGCGATGAGTCGGGAGATGGAGTGGAGTGAGATTGCCCACGTGTGATGTGTGGTGAGGTTTTAGCTTCCCACCCTGAGTTTGGGCCCTCCCCCTCCCCCTCCCCCTCCCCCTCTGATCAGCATGACCATTCTCTGACCTATTTAAAAACATTAGAATCGGTCGGACGAGCAGCGGAGGAGAGGACAGATTAGATCCCCTCGTGCCTGTGCGAGAGTCCAGACAGCTAGATGCTTCTGCTGCCGCTTACGTTCAAGCTCGGGCGTGTCGAGAGCCCGCACGGCGCTTACAGCTCTCGACTCGGGCCGTCTCGCCGAGCAGCGCTCAGGAGAGAAAGGTGCATACATTCTCCGCTGATTGTACCCTCCGCCTCCCTCCTCCCTCCTGGGTTGTCGAGTGCCACCCGAGAGAGTCCGCTCCAGGGAGCGGACCCCCCCACGATGCGCGTTTTGGCTTCCCCGGGCCGTCCTGGCGGGCCTCCTGAGAAGCCCCGCGCGGGGCCTCAAAAGCAACGGCCGTTTCGAGGACGGGAGCCCTTTCCGTTGAGAAAGGAGGAAGGTGCGGCGAAGGGCAAACAAGCGGCAGCAGGCACGTGCTCGGGGCCCGAAGCCACCTTCGACGCCCCTCGGCGCGAAGCCGCTTCCCCCGCGGTCCGATGCGATCTGCCCTCCCCTGACGTCCCGCCCGGCTCCGAGGGGGCGAGTTTTCTCGGTCTCGCTGGTAAGAAGCACTTCCCCCCCCTCTCGGCGGTGGGCTGGCGGCGAGGTTGGGCGGGTTGGCGGGTTGGCTGGGTAGGCAGCGGGGTGGCTGATTGGGCTGGTTGACTGACGGGCTAGCTGGGTTGAGCTGGCTAGGGCAATGCGTTTTCGATGGTAGGGCGGCGATTTCAGAAACAAGCGGCGGGAACAGCGACCGCAAAGTGGGGCGGGAATCTGCATCAAAGGAGCTTTAACAGTAGAGAGGAAATGTCCGCACTACTTGCGAATTCACCCAAAGTACGGCGGATCTGGAGGCAGGGGGGGCTGTTCATGGAACAGCGCTGAGGGCCCAAGAGATCTGGGCGTGGCATCTTCTTCACACTCGGCGCTTTCGCCCAGATCGGTCCCACTCACAAAATGCAGCAGACGATACAGTCGCAGTCGCCGCGACGCAGCATGTTTTCGCAGCGTCGGGTCTCAGGGGAGGGTCGAGGATCGAGGTTCCCTAGACGGCTCTGGAGGAGGAGGAGGAGGAGGAGGAGGTGGGCCTGGTTGAGCATCCCGGAGCGGCCTCGTCGCCACGGCCAGGTCCGCGCCGCAGCTGTGGCCAAAGAGCGCGCCCCCGGAAGAGCTTTTGGGCGCCCCCACCCTTCTCCTCCTCCTCCTGCTCCTCCTCCTGCTCCTCCTCCGTAGCCATTCTGTCTCAAGGTGGTCAAAAGAGCCATCGTCTTGCACCTTTTCGGCCTGTGTGCCGCTCCCATCGCCTTACCAGCGCACGCGGCCATGTTCGCTGGTCATCCGATGCAGTCCCAAAGCTCGGCCGGCGGCAACGCTGATGTCTCCGAGCCTCCTGCAGTCCATTCCCAGGCGACCGGTCCTGGCGAGGCGGGCTCCGCCGCCAGCATCAGAGAGCTCGAACGGGCTTCCGTCGACCCCGAGACCGCCGCAGGCTTCGAGGCGGCCGAGGCCAAGCCGCAGCTCGCGGCCAGGCTGCCCTCGGCGCTCGGGCGCGCGCTGAGCGCGGTGGGGAGCCGCGCAGGGGGCTCCGCGGCGAGCCTGCCCGAGGAGGTGGACGAGGAGGAATCCAGCCTGCCCAAGCCCCAGAAGTGGTGCTGGGCATGCAGAAACCACTGCGGCAAGGGCAAGGGCGGCAGCTGCTACTGGTGCTTCGTGATCGTGTTCCTCACGTTCGTCTTCGAGTTCCCTTGTTTCCTTGTTTGGATGGTCAATAGTCCATTGCCGTACCAGTTTTGGAACGAGGACTACGCTAAATGGCCCATCCTGGAGGACCACGACTTCATTCAGCACGGGACAATTACTGACTATGCACTGGAGATGTCAGGCGTCCCCAAGGCCTACTCGCAGTGCAATCACTCATGCACGGGAGGTTCCGGCAGTGGTGACGGCGTGAGTTTCCAGGTAAGCATGAAGCTAGACGCCCCTGGCTTTGACTACACCGCCTTCCCGGTGCTGCTCGCCTCAAACGACTTCGAAGATTGGTGGGTGGCCTCAGACAAGCGGGACGCCTCGCCGACCCCCTTCTTCCCGAGCCACAACGCCGGCGAGGCGGCGATCTATACGTACGTGACCGAAGACTGCACGCGCGTCCCCGAACTCCCCGAGCTGAGCATGGAGCCGATACCACCCACCGAGCAGTTCGCGTCCGCTCCCACTTACGTGATGGCCTGTGTGGCCTGGTCTGCAGACAAGGTGGCGTGGCATGACTCGAACGATGTGATCGAGGGCTTCTCGATCGAGAAGCTCGGTCTGTACTGCGACGCTGTGGGCGGCTCCTGCGGCTGGCCCTGCGGGTCCAACCCGTCGGTAGAGGGCCTGGCAGGCTGCCCCGACGGCGTGCTGCAGGTGGACCCGCTGGAGGGCGGAGACGGCTACAGGGTGGGCGGTCGTGACTTGTTTAACGTGAGCCTCGTGGGCAACGTGGACCTCAGGGCGTGCATCTCCGATTCATGGTCTGAAGAGTGCATCACTTCCACCTCGCTGATGTCCCAGTGGCCGTGTCACACGTGCCGTCAGACGACGATCTCGGCGACTCTGCAAGAGCATTCCCTGGACTACGACAGCCTGCCGCGTATGGAGGTCACGCTTCGAAGTGTGGCCGATGATGACGGCACACTCCTGAACGCGAACGCTGCACCGCGTGCGTACATTTTCACCACCGGCATAGACGTCAGCGGCATCGGCCCAGCTGGCATGTGGAACGGCACTTGGAAGAGGCTGTACGACCCATCGGTGTACGATTCCGTGACCCACCCGAAGCCCAAACCGCTGGCAGTTGTGGAGATTGAGCAAGCTGAGCTTGAGAGCGGCGAGACCGCCAGTGTGCAGGCTCTGCTGGACGATGCGGACTGGAACCTCATGGAGTTCCGAGACATGAACAAAGTGACGCTGAGCCCCAGCCAGTGCTTCGGTCGGCGGGGCCCGCTGTACGTGGTGGCCTGCGCGGTCAATGCCAGCCTCTACGGCGATCTGTTCGAGCTGCAGCTGGGGCAGACCGTGGCCCCGCCACCCTTCAACGACCGCTGTCTCGCGGTGGCTGGCCGCTGTGCGTACGCGTGCGGGGAGGCATCGGGGGAGCCCATGCTGTACTGCACGCCAGAGGGGACGATCGATATGGCGGAGCTGGTCTCGAACTTCGAGGTGCCCACCAACGACGGCGTGGCGGTCAACGCGTTCGTTGTGACCCTCCTCATAGGATTCGCCGTGAGGCTCGTCACGTACTTCCCGGGCTTGTTCATTCCGTACAAGCATCCCAAATTCTATCATCCCGGCATGACAGGGCAGTTGAAGTACATTGCAGTTTGCGCGCCCAGTGGAGGCGAGACCAAGGCGGTTGTGCTCCGCAATATTGTCGGTGCATTCTCCGGCATGCCCAAGAGCTGCCAGTGCCCTTTCTATGTCGTGTTCGCAGACGAGGGGCACAGGCACCCGCAAAAGGTTATGTTCAGGGCGTTCGCCACGGTTCTGAAGCATATCCCAGACGTCTCCCTGAACCAGCTCACGGGCGCGAGGTCTCCAAGAAGCGCGTCCCCTTCTGGCTACAAGGAGGACAACCTGAAGACATTCACGAAGCTGTGGGTGGAGCAGACCAGGCTGTTCCGGCTGGCTACCTGCGAGACTGCCAAGACTGCGTCAAAGATCAAGTCGCTGCGCCAGAAGCTGAAGGAGGGCGAGGAGCCAACGGCTGAAATCAAGAAGCTTGAGAAGCAGCTCGACGACCTCGCCGGGGTAACGGCACTGAAGACGCTGCAGTCCCGCTCTGGGTGGCCGAAGGCAAGCGACGGCACCGAGGCTGGCAATTTCATCCGCGACCTTGAAGAGGCGCTCCAGCAGCTGCGCAAGGAGCTCGCCTGCGGCGAGAAGACGTTCGATGGTGCTGGAGTGTGCGATGCGCGAGTGCCAATGCACCTGGACGACGTGGAAGCGCACGTCTGGACGCCGCGCCCATCGAGCGCCAACCCGAGCCCGAGGCCGCTGTACACGCTGCATTATTGTGGCCGTGCTAAGCCGGACGAGGACGACAGGATCCTTAAAGTACAGCACGTGGCACGTGGGGTGTGGTATTACAAGATCCCGCAGCTGGAAGAAGCCAGGGGCCAGAAGAGTTGGCGAGAGTGGCGCAAGAACGCCCAGGAATTCACGGATGCCGACTTTGACACGAAGAAGTACCTCGTGCCGTTGCGTACCAGCCGCGGCAAGGCCGGTGGCCTGAATTTTGTGGAGAACTATTTGTTTGACTACACCATGCGCTTGGAACCCGCGGCGAACGATGCCCTGGAGCCTGGCCGTTTCAAGTATTCTCTATTCAGCATCGCCGACGCGCGCCACCAGTTCCAGCCAGACTTCATGCACGAGACTATTCCCTTCTTTTTCCAGAAGCGCAGGAGCCACGAAGATGACCATGAGGTGGACACTTCGGTTGCGTTCACCCAGTGCCCGCAGTTCTATCCGGAGATGCCCGACGACGTGGATTACCTGGACACCAACAACTCGAACTTCTTCCGCCTGAACTGCATGCTCAGGAACTGCGCTGGCGGCGTCAGCTCCTGCGGCACCGGCGGCACCTGGCTAATCCGGGACAGACGTGCAGGCATCCATGGCACGGACAGCATCTGGGATATGGAGTCAATCGAGATGAAGCGCCAGGGGTTCACGCAGATCATCGAGTACACCTTCTTCCACGAGAGCTGCAAGGTCGAGGACACTGCCAGTTCTCTTGACCGTGTCGTTAAGGGCAAGCACTCCCAGTACATCAACCAGCGCCTCGCCTACGGCATGGCCAAAGACCCGGTGGACTACCTGGCCGCGGTGCAGCGCTGGGCCGAGGGTGGCGTTGTACTCTCCCTGCAGACCTTTCTCGGATGCGAGGAAGGCATCCACATGATTTGGATGACGTTTGTCTTGTTTTTGTCGTTCATCGGCTCCCTGTTCTGGCTGGTTTACGGACCGGGTTACAAGGGCCTCTTCGACGTGGCAGGCGATCTCGTCCCCACTGCCGGCGAGTGGTTCCGCGATGCCATGCTTGAGATTGCCATTCAGTTCGCGGATTGGTGCGAAGGCTACGGAGCCACGACCGAGACATACAAGCACGTCTATGTGGACATGTTCCTGAACGTGCAGGGCTGGATCTTCGCGGTCTGCCTCTTCTTCATCGTGCTGCTGGTGATCACGACCATCTCGCACTGGCTCCATCACTGCACGTGCTGTGGGAGGAAGCGGAAACTTCGCCGCACTCGTTTTCCAACCACAATGGCGCAGTGGGCGCGCTTGCTCATCACGATGGACAACTTAACGTATTTTCTTTGGTTCTGGACTGCCTTCTTCTGGGTTGGCTTTAACTACTACGCAGTCTTCTTCCGCAGGTACTACCACTTCGACGCGGATGGCATGGTGCTGTTCTCGTGGATGATGCAGGCCCTGTCCTGGTCGATGGTGATCAGCGCCACCTGCCGCTACCGCATGGATCAGAGCATGGCTGCCAACGAGGTGTTCTTTCTCAGCCTGACGAACATCTGGCGCACCACTCAACTCTTCTACATCACTGCACCGCTCACTGCATACTCCATCGTCATGGGCACATCCGATTTCTTGAAGAACAGGATGCTTGGCGTCGACATCAGTTACTGGGTTGGCGGCGATCGTGGTGCCGTGTCAAAGGCCATGACGCAGTGGTGGACGCTGTTCCTCGTCAGCGCCATGGTAGTCGTCCAGATCCTGTTTTGGGCCAACATGTTGCCCCACGCTGACGTCGTCGGGGTCTTCATTGTCAGCTTCATCGGATTGGACGTGATGCATCCGTGTGCTTTCCTGTGGCTCGGCACAGAGGCCGAGAATCTTCCGAAGCCGCCAACAGGCGAAATGCCTGGCTGGCAGCGCTGCCTTCGCAGGGGCTTTCAGCTCGCGTTCAGCGCCGCCTTCTGGCGCAACTGTATGCGCAAGCTGGTCTTCCATCCTCGTACCGCGATGTGTGTCCAATGGATCGGGCCCATACAGAACGTGTTGATGCCCATCCTCACCATGTGGATGCCCGAGCTCGGCATCAACAATGCGCTCCTGCTTCTGGCGACTGTCAAGTGAGAGCCCTCACTATCCTTCTCTTCTCCTCCCCCTTCGTCTCCTCCCTTTCCAGACCCCTCCCTCCCTCCCGCCCTCCTCCCCCCCCGCCCCCCCGCGCCGCGGCAGCGCTCCCCGAGACGGGTGTCGCGGCCCTCCGCCCTCCTGGCCACAAGAGCCACGCCCGAAAATTCGAGACATGCGGCGGGCCGCGCTGACCCGCCGAAACTCCAGCGCGTGCCCCGCCAGAGGCCACCAGTGGTGAGCTTCCGAGCGCGAGGAGGATTCGAAGCAGCTTACAGATCCCTCGCTGGCGCCGGCAGGGGCGCCGCAGCCAGACGGGGCAGGCTCAACGCCTGGCCCTGCGCGCGGCCCTGGCGGGATCGGCGGCATCCTCGGCCCCAGGCGGTGGCCTCGGCCCCCATGGTGGCGAGCTGCGGCCTGCCAATGCGCGCCGCAGGCGCCACCGTAGGCCGGCCCTCCAGGATCTGCTCGAGGGGGCAGCTGACGCCGCAGCCAGTGCTCACCATGGAGAAAGGGGTCCTGAGATTCTTCGCAGGTTTCGGCCTGGTGCCCTTGCCGGGCCCCAGGGCCATCAGGAGTTGGTCGGCGCGGGGGTCCCACACCATATGTGCATGCTGTTTCCTGGCACCTTTCCTCCCCTTCCTCCTCCTCCCCCTCCTCCTCCTGCTCCTCCTCCTCCTCCTCCTCCTCCTCCTCCTCCTCCTCATCCTCTTCTTTTGAGGAGGCGGGGCCTCCAGGCCGCCAGGCGTCGCGGGTAAAGATCGCGGCGGGCCTTCCTTCGCAGCCTCGGGCACCCCACGGGTTAGTCTGCGGCCCCGGGGCAAGAGCAGCTGCCTGCAACGATCGAGAGGAGCTCGTGGGGCCCGCGTGGTGGCGAAGTCCCTGCGCCCGGGGGAACAGAGCCTCGGTGGCGGTAGACGCGCTGCCTCTCCCGGTCCTCCTCCCCCTCTGGAGCCATTTCGGCTCGAGGCCGTCCAGGCGCGTGGCGGGCAGATCGAGAGGGCACGCCCCAGAGCTTCGCGAGCTGCCATGGCGATGAAGTACCTGGGCTCCTACATGCTCGCCGTGCTCGGCGGGAAGGAGAGCCCGACGGCCGAGGACGTGAAGCTCATCCTGGAGGCCGGGGGCATCGCGTGCGAGGACGAGATGTTGAACAGGCTCATCGAGCGCATGGCGGGCAAGCAGGTGCACGAGCTCATCGCCGAGGGATCCAAGAAGTTCGCTGCGTGCGGCGGTGGCGGCGGAGGCGGCGGCGGCGGCGGTGCCCCGGCAGCCGGCGGCGGCGGTGGCGGCGGCGACGCCGGAGCAGAGAAGAAGGAGGAGAAGAAGGTCGTGGAAGAGGAAGAAGAGGAAGATGTGGATTTCGACCTGTTCGGCTGAGCAGCGGGCCCCGCCTGCGCGGGCGCGAACGGCTCTGCGTCTCACCCGGCCGTCCCCGGCGCGCCCGATCAACATGCAAGCCGTCGCCACCACAACTGTTGCCCTTCCTTGCCGGTGCTGCTACTGTTTGCCGCTGCTGCTTCTCCTTCTCCTCCCTTCCGTAATGATTTTGTGCCTCATCTCTCTTTCTCTAATTTTCTTTCTCTCTCTCTCTCTTTCTCTATGTCTCTCTCTCTTTCTCTCACTCTCTCTCTCTGTCTCTCACCCTCTCTCTCTATAAATGTTCATATATATATATATATATATGTATCTTTATCTCTCTCTCTCTCTCTCTCTCCCTCTCTTTTGTGTTTCTCTCTCTCTCTCTCTCGCGTTTGTTACATATCTCTCTCTCTCTCTCTCTTTATCGCTCTCTCTCTCTCGCTTTGTTATTTTGTTGTTTCTCTCTCTCTCTCTCTCTCTTCTCTCTCTCTCTCTCTCTCTCTCTCTCTCTCTCTCTCTCTTCCTTTATATGTAATTATATATCTATGTGTATATGCAGATTCCCAATAGTGCTTCTTGCATTTGATTTGGGGTTCTCATTTCTTTTCTAAGGACCTGGACCTGACGGCCGGTCTGGCGGCTATTTCGCCGCCGTCGCCGCTTCGTCGCCGCCCGTCGTCTGGGCCTGGCGGCCAGTCTGGCGGCTATGTCGCCGCCGTCGCCGCCCCGTCGCCGCCGTCGCCACTCGTCGCCGCCGTTTGATTGCACCGCATCGATTGCGTAGCGTTGCTTTGCATTGCTTGACATTGCTTTGCATTGCATTGTGGTGCTTTGCCTTGATTTGCATTGCACCACGGATACTGCTCAACAAGCATTGCACCACGTATAGTGCGCTATATAGCTTGCGTCATAAACATTGCACCACATGCATTGCACCACAGATATTGCACTACACATGTTGCACCACATAGATTTCACCACATAGTTTGCACAATACATGCTGCACCATATAGGTTTGTACAAGACATACTGCACCACATAGGTTGGACAGAGTTCATTGCACTGCATGGGTCGTACCACATATTTTACCCCACACATACTGCAGAATATCTTTTGTACAACATAGATTGCAAAACATAGGCTGCACAACAGATATTGCAACACGTACATTCTCCTTTCTACAAAGAGAATAGGTTCTACCACCCCCACCCCCCCCGGGATTTTCCATTCACGGGGAACCGATGCAAAACGCATAGGTTTCTGCCCCATCGTCCATCCTAGGAACAAATTTTCACTATCCCAGAGGGGCCAGTATTGACCCCCCCCGCCATCGTCTGGAAAAAAATACTATGCGCGCGCACTCGTTCATCAAAAATCATAAGTTTTCAAGAATCCCTTCCAAAAAACGGGACGAGGTGCACACGCGCGCGCCGTCGCGCGCGCATGCCGAAATCCTTCAAAAACCTGCGGTTTCGGAAGTATCTCAAAATCGAGTTTCCAAAAACATATAAAAACAGAGGGATTCGCAACACGGATTTTCTAAGCAACCGCGCGCTTTTGCGAAATCTTAGGGAAATCATAGGTTTCCCAAGGTTTCCAGAAAATGCTACCAAACGGGCTTCGCGCGCGCGCATGTCGAAATCGTTCGAACGTCCTTGCGCGCGTGCCGTCGCGAGAATCTTTTTCAAAAAACGGGACGAAGTGCACGCGCGCGCGTCGTCGCGCGCATACCGAAATCATTGAAAAACCTTTGGTTTCGGGAGGATTTCAAAATCGAGTGTCCAAAAAACATGCAAAAACACAAGGTTTCGCCACGGATTTTCAACAAAAGCGTGCGCGCGCGATCTTGCGTCGTCGCCGTCATCGTCGTCGCCGTCCTCCCTCCTCCCTCGTCGTCGTCGTCGTCGTTGCCGTCGTCGTCGTCCTCTTTGACGTCGTCGTTGTTTCCGTCGTCGTTGTCGCCGTGGTCGTCTTTCCTCCTCCTTCGTCGTCGTCGTCGTCCGTCGTTGGCGTCTCGTCGTCGTCCCTCCTATTTCGTCGCCGTCGTCGTCGTCGTCGTCTTCCCTCCTCCCACGTCGTTGTCGTTGCCGTCGTCGTCGTCGTCGCCTTCCCTCCTCCCACGTCGTTGTCGTCGTCGGCGTCACCGTCTTCCCTCCTTCGTCGTTGGCGTCGTCGCCGTCCTCCCTCGTCGTTGTCGTCGTTGTCGCCGTTATAGTCCTCCCTCCTCCCTCGTCGTCGTGTTCGTTGGCGACGTCGTCGTCGTCGTCGACTTCGTCGTCGTCGTCGTCGTCGTCGTCGGCGTCGTCGTCGTTGTCGTCGTCGTCCTCGTCGTCGGCGTCATCGTCGCCGTCATCGTCAAGGGCGTCGTCATCGTCGTCGTCGTCGGCGTCGTCGTCGTCATCGTCGTCGTCGTTTTCGCCGTTGTCGTCGTCGTCGTCGTTGTCGTCGTCGTCGAAGTCGTCGGAGACGTCGTCGGTGTCGTCGTAGTCGTCGTCGGCGACATTGTCGTCGTCGTCGTTGTCGCTGTCGTCGTCGGCGTCGCTGTCGTCGCCAAGTGCCATTTGGTACCCACCGTCAGGGTCTGAAGAAGTCTTGCGACTGAGTTGCGGGTGGGAGGGTGGGATGTTTGCACGAGCAGTGGAGAGGACAGCTTCAAGACAGTCAAAGTGAATTCACAACATATACTGCACCGCATGGACTTTTCCCTTGCCTGAAAGGGTATTAGGATCTTGCAATTTGCATGCGATTCTGCCCCATCGTCTTTCCTAAGTATGGAGTCGTACCATCCGAGGCAGGCCGGTATCGCCCACCCCCCATCCTCAGGGAAAAAATACTATGCGCGCACATTCGTTGATCAGAATCACTTCAAGAGTTTCAGGTTCCGTAAGGGTTTTTTAAATTGAGAGTCACGAAAGCATGTAAAAACACATGGCTTCGCAACAAGGGCTTTCAAGAAAAAGCCTGCGCCCGCGCTCTTGCGATTTCTTCAGAAAACCATAGGTGTTCAACGTGTTGATAAAATGCAACCAAGCGCGTCTCTCGCGAGCGCATGTCGAAATCGCTCGAACGCCCTTGCGCGCGTGCTGCCACAAGAAGCCCTTCCAACAAATGTGACGACGTGCACACGCGCGCATCGTCGCGCGCGCATGCCGAAATCCTTCAAAATCATTAGGTTTCGTAAGGTGTCCCGAAAACATATCAAAACACATGGTGTTGCAACAGAAGTTCTCAAAAAGTAGCGCTCGCGGTCTTGTGGATTCTTAAGAACCATCCTCCTCCTCCTCCTCCTCCTCCTCCTCCTCCTCCTCCTCCTCTTCCTCCTCCTCTTCTCTTTTTTACTTGCTTAGCAGCGCCCTGATGCTTCGCTAAAGCGAGGCTGTGTGTCACCTTGTCCTGGTTTTCGTGATGTAATTTGTGGTTCGGGCTCGGCAGTGGGGTGCCGAACAAAAAAGTTTACAGCACCAGGCCCGACTTCGAAAGGCTACGCCGAAAACCAGACATAGGTGAAACCATGGCCGGCCGCAGGCAAAGTAGCGGCAGGCGAAGCAACGGCAAGCAAAGCAACGCTAAAGAAGGAGGAGGCGGAGAAAGAATGCAAGAGCGCATTGCACCGTCACCGATAGCATCGTAATCCACCTGGCCCTCCAGGCCCGTGCCATGTGCGGCCGTGGAGGCACTTGAGCTTGCAAAGGTTTCGCTGCCCCTGCTTGTTCGACAATTGCCAGTGCCGGGACGTTGAAGCGGCCTCCCGTCTCCTCGGCAGCCGGGAATATCTTCAGGTGGGGGCTGATCACGAGCTCTGAGTACGTCGTGTTTTTGTTCGATTGGCCGGGGCAAACGAGCTTCCCGGTTCAACTGCGACTAGCGGGAAGGGAATGCCATCAGCGTGGCAGATTGGGATCATCGTAATATCGATTACGACGGGTATCCCTTGAACGATCGGCAGCCCCGTGGCGGCAATCTTAGCTTGCCTCGTGTCTCCAAAGTCGATGTTGGGAATTACTAAGCCGACCAAAGCCACATTCTCTCGAACTCGAACTCCCGCTTCTCAGAGCATCCGCTTCCACGTCCGTTCGAGTGGTACAACACGCAATTTGAGCCTTCCGTTTTTGGAATCAGCTGTTGCCTGGTCGCCTGAGTTCTCGCCCAAATTGTTTGGTCCTGCAATGGGTAAGACCAGCGGAGCCTCCGTCGCAACGCCACTTGAAACCTGAACGGCGACATGTCAAATACTGGATCGCTTGGGATGGCCCACAAGAGCGCTTCAGCCGGGCCACCAGAGTGCGAGGTGCTTCCCCCTCCCTGCGCAGAACAAGGCGGCCCCCACAAACGGGCCCCGAGCAACCGGCGTCGAAGCGAGCGCGGCGAGGTGAAACCAAAAGTAGGCCAGGAGGAGGAGGCGGAGGAGGAGGAATAGGAGGAGGAGGAGGAGGAGGGAGGAGGAGGAGAAGGAAAAGGGAGGAGGAGGAGGAGGAGGGAGGGGGGGGGGGCACCCGGGAGGCCCCTCACCCGTCAAGCCATATGTCGACAGCCAGCTGTGCAGCGCCGTCTTCCCGTCAAGGTGGCATACCCCTTCACTCACGAATGTGGCTGCCAGCGCGTCTTGAGCTGCGATAGCCAACATAATTGTCCAGCGTGTCTTCGAAGACAGGATTGCTGTTGGTTGGAGCGCTGGCGGGGCAGAGCGCGCCTCAAATTGACACTGTATTGTGCCGGCACGAATCCGACCAACATTCTGAGTATCGGCTTCGGGATGCCAAAAGGGGGACCCGGAATGGTGGTTCCACTTCTTTGGGTTCGAATAGAACGGATAGATCATGTGATTAGGTTTGATGTGGTTAGGACCCGGTCGCAAAACAGATAATTGTTTGAAGTGAGTAACCGTTGCAATCTAACATGTTTTCTTCACGCGCAGTCGGAGAAGGTAGGCGGCAGTGCGAATAACACAAAGCAAAAGTGAAATACAGATCTGTTCGCCCGATTTACAATGAATTTCTTGTGAATATTTATTTCCACTTGGCTGCAGGTTGATATTTTCAATGCTTTCAGCTTGCAGCCCTCGTCATAGCCTTAGTCACCGATATCGAAACAACAAAAAATTCTCGCACCCTAAACAATACGTTGCAAATGGGCATCTTGAGCCGTGCATACTTTTTTTTGTGAAATTGCTCATATATAATCGACCATCGGTGGAAATTCATCATCCCACGCTGCGACCCTTCGAAAACAGGTCATGGCAACCTATTGCGAAAAAAGCCGTAGGAGTGCAAATTCGCACATGATCGATTAACGCACCAATCGCACTTTGGGGATGCCCTTTACATCGATCTTTGTATGTTCACCGCTGAAAGGTTGGGCAAAATAGATCTAAATTATCCCAGTGCGACCCTACATAGGAGTTGAGGTTCCTAGGAAAGCAGCATAAGCTAAGCTAAGCTAAGCTAAGCTAAGATGAAATAGGCTAAGCTAAGCTAGGCTAAGCTAAGCTAAGCTAAACTAAGTTAAGATGAGATAAGCTAAGCTAAGGTAAGGTAAGGTAAGGTAAGGTAAGCTAAGATGAGCTAAGCTAAGTTAAGCTGAGCTAAGCTAAGCTAGGCTAGGCTAAGCTAGGCTAAGCTAAGCTAAGATAGGTTAAGATAAAGCTAAGATGAGATAAGCAAAGCTAAGCTAATATATGCTAAGCTAAGGTCAGCTAAGGTAAGGTACATTAAGCTAAGCTAGGCTAAGCTAAGCTAAGATGAGATATGTTAAGCTAAGTTAAGCCAAGCTAAGCCAAGCTAGCCCTCTAGGCAGAGCCTAGGTAGGGAACCCCGGTTGCCGGGGGAACCGCGGGGCGGATCCTGGGGGAACCGCCCGGGGCGGGACCCATTGCCCGGCCCCTTTAAGTTAACACAGTAAGAACCCTTCTAGGCAGAGCCTGGGTAGGGAATGAACCTAAGCTAAGCTAAGATGAAATAAGCTAAGCTAAGATGAGATAAGCAACGCTAAGCTAAAAGGACGTCGTTGGGGGAACCGCGGGGCGGATGCCGGGGGAACCGCCCGGGGCGGGCCCCACTGCCCGGCCACCGAGTAAGAACCCTTCTAGGCAGAGCCTAGGTAGGAAACTAATTATCCTGGCGAAGGACCCAACCATATGCAATTGTGAGTACCGCAATTGTGAATGTCTTCTTCGGTGGCGCTCCCTATGGGGCCACGAAACGTGTAAGGGTGTGCCGACATGGGTGTGCGGGACGCATGTGGGCACACTCACTGGGGCCTTCGGTGGAGCTCCCTATGGGGCCACGAAACGTGTGAAAGGTGTGCCGACATGGGTGTGCGGGACGCATGCGGGCACACCCGCTGGGACCTTCGGTGGAGCCCTCTACGGGGCCACGAAACGTGCGAGGAGTGGGCCGAAATGGGTGTGCGGGACGCATGCGGGCACACCCATTGGGCCCTTCGGTGGAGCTCCCTATGGGGCCACGAAACTCGTGAAGGGTCACGAAACGCGAGAGGGGTGTGCCGACATGGGTGTGCGGGACGCATGCGGGCGGCAGCATTGGGGCCTTCGGCGGAGTTCCCTGTGGGCCACGAAACGTGTGAAGGGTATGCCGAAATGGGTGTGCGGGACGCATGCGGGCGGCAGCACTGGGGCCTTCGGTGGAGCTCCCTACGGGGCCACGAAACGTGCGAGAGGTGTGCCGAAATGGGTGTGCGGGACGCATGCGGGCACACCCACTGCGGCCTTCGGCGGAGCTCGCTATGGGACCACGAAACGTGTGAGGGGTCACGAAACGCGTGAGGGGTGTGCCGAAATGGGTGTGCGGGACGCATGCGGGCACACCCACTGGGGCCTTCGGTGGAGCTCCCTATGGGGCCACGAAACGTGTGAAGGGTATGCCGAAATGGGTGTGCGGGACGCATGCGGGCACACCAACTGGGACCTTCGGCGGAGCTCCCTACCGGGCCACGAAACGCGTGAGAGGTGCGCCGAAATGGGTGGACGGGACGCATGCGGGCGGCAGCACTGGGGCCTTCGGTGGAGCTCCCTGTGGGGCCACGAAACGTGTGAGGGTGTGCCGAAATGAATGTGCGGGACGCATGCGGGCACACCAACCGGGACCTTCGGTGGAGCTCCCTATGGGGCCACGAAACGTGCGAGGGGTGGGCCGAAATGGGTGTGCGTGACGCATGCGGGCGGCAGCACTGGGGCCTTCGGCGGAGCTCCCTATGGGGCCACGAAACGTGTGAGGGTGTGCCGAATTGGGTGTGCGGGACGCATGCGGGCGGCAGCACTGAGCTTATGGGGCTGTCGGGCGTGCGGGCGGCATGGGGCCTTCGGCGGGGCTCCCTATGGGGCCACGAAACGTGTGAGGGGTGTGCCGAATTGGGTGTGCGGGACGCATGCGGGCGGCAGCACTGGGGCCTTCGGCGGAGCTCCCTATGGGGCCACGAAACGTGTGAGGGGTGTGCCGAATTGGGTGTGCGTGACGCATGCGGGCGGCAGCACTGGGGCCTTCGGCGGAGCTCCCTATGGGGCCACGAAACGTGTGAGGGGTGTGCCGAATTGGGTGTGCGTGACGCATGCGGGCGGCAGCACTGGGGCCTTCGGCGGAGCTCCCTATGGGGCCACGAAACGTGTGAGGGGTGTGCCGAATTGGGTGTGCGTGACGCATGCGGGCGGCAGCACTGGGGCCTTCGGCGGAGCTCCCTATGGGGCCACGAAACGTGTGAGGGGTGTGCCGAAATGGGTGTGCGGGACGCATGCGGGCGGCAGCACTGGGGCCTTCGGTGGAGCTCCCTATGGGGCCACGAAACGTGTGAGGGGTGTGCCGAATTGGGTGTGGGTGACGCATGCGGGCGGCAGCACTGGGGCCTTCGGCGGAGCTCCCTATGGGGCCACGAAACGTGTGAGGGGTGTGCCGAATTGGGTGTGCGGTGACGCATGCGGGCGGCAGCACTGGGGCCTTCGGCGGAGCTCCTATGGGGCTACGAAACGCTGTACTGGGTGGGTGAAACGCAGGGAAGAGGGGGAGGAGGGAGGAGGGAGGAGGGGGAGGAGGCAGCGGGAGGAAGGAAGGAGAACGCGGGGCACCGTCTCTTCAAAACGAGGACCCAACACCACAGGATGGTTGGGAAAAACACAACGGCAAGACCATTTTGTTTTAGACTGCATGGCTTGCGAGATACTGCTCGACTTACGCCATACATGTTGGGATCTTCCAAATTCTTAGAGCAGGGCAGGGCGACTGCCACCTTACTCTTCAGAAACAAGCACAGCATTGCCAACAAATTACAACTGTTTGTCATTATTGCCGCATGGGCATGGTTGGGTTAAGAAAGGCTGGCAATGTCATTACACCAACGGCCCTTACAAAGTGAATGTGAACAGCGTCTACGAAATCCCCTGCATGAGTCTAGACCGAAGCAAAGACATAAAAACGCGCTGATGCTAGCCAGGCGCATCATCGATGCAGGCAATACGACAAACAATGGAAACATGATTGACTGGATCAAGCCGGGCTATCTGTGTGACGTGTTGGAAAATGTTGCGATTCTATCTGATATGGTTGCAACGATGCGCGCTCTATATATGCAGCTCACAATCTCACAATATTGGATTAAGGTGGGTACTATTTAAAAGCAACAGGCAGGAATAACCAAAGGAGTCCCTTAGCATAATTTTCGAGTGACAATTAATCGCACTGCTATTCGACATGTCGTTGTTTGGCAACATGGAAGAATATCATCTCCCGTAGCCGCCTAGGCATACTGCACGCGTACAGATCCAGAGTGAGACACGACAACGTTTTGATTTAGTTTCAATGTCGGAAAAGAACACGTCCGTTAGCTGGTGATGTGCTAATCGAGATGCCATCTAATCCCACCAACTCTTCGGCTAAGGTGGTCTAGCGAGATCTTCCAGATTCCAAAATCTTCCCTTCGGGGAACGATACCGCCACCCTCTCCTCCCTCGTTTTGTTTGGACGGCGGGGCGCGATGGGTTACATCATGTTTTTTGCATGAGACACATCCACCGAGGCCTCCAATGTTCGATTATGGTCTCCAACATGGTTTAGAACATCAGACGATGCTTTCACATAGTTCCCTGCACACTTTCAAAGGCCTGGCGAAGGCCACAAGACGGTTATAAGTGTTCTCGGAGGCCCTTCAGGACCTTCCCATGAGGCCAAAATCCGACAACCAACTATCTGTAGAAAATCAAAAATGCTTGCTTTCTCGCCTTTTCGATTCCAATGCGCTTTCGAAGCCTCAAGATGGCCCAAGAGGGGCCCACGAATCGCCCAAACCAGCGCCAAGATCGCTTGAGATCGGCCCAAGAACGCTCCAAGAGGCGCTTTTGATGGCTCCAGGGGGAAGCCAAACGTAAGGACCTCTCTCTTTCCACCGACGCCCTCAGGCCGATCGAAGGATCCCAAGAAGGACCCAATAGAGCTCCAAGAAGGCCCCCAAAGGGCCCTAAGACCCCCCCCAAAAAGAGCCCTAAGAGAACCCAAAGATCCCTTCAAAGTGCCCCAAGAGGGCTCTAAGAGGCGATTTGGGGGGCCCTGTCCTCGTCCTCATTGTTCTCCTACTCCTCATCATCGTCCTCGTCCTTGCCCTCTTCGTCTTCCTGTTCCTTTTCTCCCTCATTGTCGTGGTCGTCGTCGTCATCGTCGTCTTCTTCTACTTTGTCCTCCTCCTGCTCCTCCTCCTCCCCTCCTCCTTCCCCTGCCCCCACGCGGGCCTCAAAAATGGCTTGCCAAATAGGCCCTCCAAAGCCCCCCTGTTGTTCCCGAAGATCTCTCTGTTCACACTGGTTGCCCGCTTTGTTTCACTATATGTGTCTCTTCGTCCCTGTTCCCGTCGGCTCTCAGGCCTTCTGAATGGGTTATTTGGAGATACACAAAGCAAGGATTTTCCATTAATTGCTCCGCGGATGGTTTGTCCTGATGCAATATCTTTGGGCGATTCGAATTTTGTATTGTCCGATACGCGTTCGGCCTTGCTACCGTCGGTCATTCGGGCTTTTCTTAGGGTCGCTACAAGGTCTCAGCTCAAGCCCCCTATTTGGCGGCAGATTTGATGGGAGGCTTGCTCTAACCGGGCCCTTGACTCCAGGACTTTGAAAGCCCTTGACGCCAATAGCGGGCATGGCCATTCCAGCTGGTGGCCTGACCAACGGAAAATTTGGTCGTTGGAGGCCGCATCCGCGTATCTACAGACCGAGTTGAACAAGCTTCTCGGGCCAATGTCTATCAACATTTATTCGAAGGGCGATTTCAAAACAAACATAAATTTGCGGACTTCGGGGCATACTGGATTTGGAACTCGTAGAGAGAGCAGTTCGAAATTTATGTTTTGATTTGAAACGCATTCTAAAGCAGAAGATGGGGAACGAGTACACCATGTGCACTCTCCAAATATCCGGTTCAGCATTATATCAAGCACATGCCTTACCACACCACCTCCAAGATCAAGCAAGGAGTAGGCAAAAACTACCAAATGTACGACATGATAGTATTCTTTTGGGATGGACAAAATTATGATCACCATAATGTAGCCTAAGAAAAGACAGTCTGCCTTCCATATCTTATGTTTACAGGAAATGCAAGCGACACAAGCAGCAATCTACAATTTCAATAGGTTTGTTGTGGTATCATGCGGAAAAGGGGAATAACGATCATATACCAGAATTGGGTTCATTATTTCTGGTTACATGCGGACACGAGCACTACCCTACAAACAAAAATCGAGCAGATTCGTTTTCCCCCCTGCCCGCTTCAGGACCTGAGGTTGCAGACGAGGCGCAGGGTGAAACGATGACGCAAACGGCATCGCGGGTGAAATCCGGGCGGCTTAAGAAAGTCCAAAGGAGGAGGAGGAGGAGGAGGAGGAGGTCTAGAGCACGTCTAGGTCAGCAAGCGGACAGGGGGGCTCTTGAGGCGTATAGGGCAGGTCTCCCCCTGGTTCCAAAACCGTCCTAGCGACGGCACGCTGTAAGGCGAGCCCCACAATGCCCCACCACCTGTGCTGCAGACCTAGTGCGGCCCCTTCTCTGACTCGCGCGTGAAGGTCTGAGCTAAAGCGGGCACGAGGGAGATATTTTGTTCCCCCCACCTTTTTTTTCCACGCAGCGCACGCACATTTCAAAGTGCCATCCTGGAAACCAGAACGGGGTGAAACACCAGCCCAGCGAAGCCACCAGAGTGCGGTTAAGCAGCGAAAAAGGAGGAGGAGGAGGAGGAGGAGGAAGAGGCGGCCTGCCGCGGGACTAGACTACTGCAATCTCGTCCAGCGGGCAGGCGGGCTCACATTGGGTGGTTGGGAGGTCGCTGTATGTTTGGAGTATCTGGTTCGCCACAGAACGTTGCAATGCAATTCCCAATATACCCCACCATCGGTGAAGTAAGCCCAGCTCGGTACCTCGGCGGATCGCGCCCGGTAGCCCGCGACAGCGCTCCCGGGCAAGAGTCGGCACAAGAGCAATGGATTGTTTCCCCCATCTGCCATAGGTTGCCACCCCAAGGCATTGTAGAGAGCCCAGGCCTGTTGATATGACTTCGTGGTACGTTGCATCATTATCATGCTGAGCCCTTTCCAAAAGCCCCCCACCTCGGTTGCTTGTCCCCGGTCTGGGATTCCCATTGCCGCTGATTGTGGAGATGACGGTAATGTCGCAAAATAGCGGGAGGCCATGTTCAACATTCAGCCCCGGGACGATGAGGTCCAAGCGTTTTTGGTCCCCCGGGAGGACCGACACGTGGGTATTAATGAGGGGTCGTTCCACGTTTCTATCAGGGACCAATCCTCCAGTTTCTGTGAAAATTTGCCGCCACGCCCCGAACATATGCGTATGTCGTATGTTTAGTCTCCCGTTGTCGTTGGTAGTCAACATAGAATGTCCGTGTAGGTCCCGTCCTTCAAACAATATGCCGATGCCGATACGACGACGCACAGCACACGACATCTGGGTGTTATCTAGACTTAGGTTGTTCGTTATCGGGCAGACCGTCAACCAAATCGCCGCGTATGGCCCCATACATGCATACACCCTTGCTTTTTCCGCAGTGGCGGCATTTCTTCGTGCGGTCGGTCCCCCGCCCAATTCTTGCAGTAGTGCCGCATGGGCTTGTTGTTCCAAACGATCGGAAGCGTGGAACTGCCACCCGTGCGTCCATTCCCCTAGGGCCATCTGTTGTTCTGGCGGTGCGGGGGGTCTCTCACCCGTTGCCACCTGGCCCCAAGATGCACGTCCTGCCCATCCACTGTCATCGCACACCTTGCCGGCACGTTCAGCTTCGATCAAGCAATTTGGGCCGTTAGGCTCATTGTCAATATCTTGTCCAGCTATCGCACTGAAATGGTCCAGCATGTCTTGTCCGATTTCAAGGAAACCGCGGATGAGGTTGTGTAGGGAGTCCGCCCAACTCGCCCAGTATGCTGCAGGAGCCAATCGCGAAGAGCTTCGAAGGCCCAGCCCGGCATACCTGAGTGGGAGTTGTGCTTGTGCTGCCCACGTGGTGTATGAGATGCCATGCACGCGAATGTCCCAACCTTGCGGCCCTGGGATCCCGAAGAGCTCCCGGAAAATGCGCAATACGTTAGTGTCGTGCGTCTGCGCTGCGATGCGCGATTGGCTCGGCGGCGTTATTCGGAGTAGGTGGTTGAGTCGCGGTACACCGCAGAAATAATAGGAGCCACGCCATTTGCAGAGTAGGGAGCTTAGGTAGTGTGTTAAGTAGCTTCGCCTTCTCTGTAGCTTGCGCATTCCCAAAATGATCTACGTATGCGTTTGAACCAAATGGAGCCCCTAGGACTCGCAATCCCCGTTCCGAGTCAGGTTTGTCGTGCACCCACGCTGTGGGAGACCTATCGGCGATGCCCGGGGGACAAGGGCCTCGATTCTTACTCCACGCTGCCAACTTACCAATATTGACGTCGATCCGACGCACGTTCCGGAGCGTAGTACTCACTGCGTCGTAGATATGCGCGACATCCCTGGGGTCACAGACAATGTAGATATCATCAAGGTATGCGATGACTTCAGCCCCTTCTGGCAATGCAGCTTTGATTTGCACCAGCGCTGTGTGCAAAGCCAAACAAAACAATGCCGGCATAAGGGCGTCGCCCTGTTCACCCCAGCCCCCTTGTGGTATCAGATGTACTCTCCCATGGTCGTCTTTCAATTTGTATTGTGATGGCACAGCATACCACATCTTCACAAATGGCAACAATCCGTGCAAGCGTTCATTTTGCAGTAATTGCTCGAACATGCGTGCCCTGGAAACGTGATCGAACGCACCCACGCCGTGGATGCTAAGGAGGACCTGGTCGGGGTTCTTGTCCGTGAGGTACCGTAGCAGATGTACGGCCGCATCTGTTCCAGACCGATCGTAGATGCTGAAATTGTGCGGCCACGCGGCTTCCCGGAGAGGAGTTTGCAATTGTTTCGCCAATGTCTTGGCCACCAGCCGTCGAAATGTATCACCGCTGGATATTCCACGAACTCTGGTGTTAGGTTTAAGTAACGCTGTCAACTGTCAACGAAGAAAACAGCATGGCATCCCTGATTGTATCTGGGATGTGCGTTTTAGCCAAGCGTTGTGCTACTTCGTACAAAGCGTCGAAGGCCACATCGTCCTCCAGGCAAGGCTTGAAGTATTCGTACCTGCTACCCCACATCCCTCCGCTGAGCCCTCGCCTCGTTTGCCGCAACGTCGTGGCAAAGACGTCTCTGTCCAAATCTATCTGCTGAGCAGGTGCGAAAGCATCGAGGCCATCGGGGAAAGGGTCCGCAGCGCTTTGTGGCCGTAATTGTGGGTTGGTCAACTCGTCCAGTGTGGCTTGGGTGCCTGGGGCGATCCCCGTCGAGGTGAGCACCCGGGCAGCATGGCTCAGTTCCCCACGTTTGATGAGCGACATGGCCTTGTTGATTTTTTCTTCCTCTCCGGAGGTTTTCTTGGGTGCACGTGTAGAGCGAGAACTGCGTGTAGCCATGCTGTTCCGAGCTCGGTTCAGGAGTTTGTTCCAGTGTCCACTGTCAAATAGAGCAACTCGCTGGCGTAAATCACGTTCACCTGCCTTCCCTCCATGCGCCATGGGGTGGAGCAACATCCGGGGCAGCAGTAGAAATAGCATCCACGTCCGTATGCAGTCACCCTCGGCATTCGCATCTCGGTCCCAACACAAATGTGTTCTTTCTATTTCCACCAAGCATTGTGTCAATATTTGTAGGAAACCTCCCCGTATGCATTTTGGTATTGCTTGGATCGTCTGGATGTGATTGTCTACCTCTGTCCTGATATCTATTGCGTCGATGTGCTCCCATCCATCTGGTAATCGAGCGACTCTTGGACGTCCTTGTCTGTGCGTGCCGCCCGACGCAGGTTTTGGCTGTGCTTCTCGACCTCGTGTGGGTGCCGGTGGGTCGGTAAATGGGTGGTGTCTCAGTAGTCGTGTCAGGGTGGACCGGACATGTTCGTCTTTGTCCGGCAGCAACCGTTTCAGAAAAAGTGCACAGCAGTTTCAGAAAAAGGCCGGTTTCAGAAAAAGGACGTGCCGTTTCAGAAAAAAGCTGAGCAGTTTCAGAAAAAGGGCGCGTTGTTTCAGAAAAAACGTGGGAGGTTTCAGAAAAAGTGCGCGCGGTTTCAGAAAAATGCCCCACCCCCGATTTGTTGCCCGGGCCCCCCCCCCGGGCCTCGGCCAGACCTTGGACCGCGGGCCCTGGACTTTTGCACCCGGACCCCCGCCTTTTTTATCTGAAACGGTCGTTGCTGCATGCTGTGCTTTGCTTCGGGAGGAGCGCGGAGGAGGCTGGAGAAGGCGGGAGGACGACGGGGGAGTGGAGCGGGCGTGAGTGAGATTGGGAGGGTTGGATTCGGGAGAGGCGCGGAAGGAATTCGCCTCCTCCGGCTCCGACTCCGGCTCCAGATTTTCGTCCGGCTCGGATTCCGATTCGATCCTCTTCCATTTCCGACTCCGATTCCGACTCCCGTTCCGGCCTCCTCCTGCTCCGACTCCGGCTCCGGATTTTCGTCCGGCTCCGACTCCGATTCCCGTTCGGTCCTCCTCCACTTCCGACTCCGATTGCGACTCCCGCTCCGACTCCGGCTCCGGGTTTTCGTCTGGCCCTGACTCCGATTCCCGTTCGGTCCTCCTCCACTTCCGACTCCGATTCCGACTCCCGTTCCGACCTCTTGCGGCTCCCACTTTGGCTCCGGATTTTCGTCCGGTTCCGACTCCGATTCCGATTCGGTCTTCCTCCGCTTCTGACTCCGATTCTGCCTCCCGTTCCGGCCTCCTCCGACTCCGGCTCCGGGTTTTCGTCCGGGTCCGACTCCCATTCCCGTTCGGTCCTCCTCCATTTCCGACTTCGATTCTGGCTCCCGTTCGGGCCTCTTCCGGCTCCGACTCCGGCTCCGGATTTTCGCCCGGCCCCGACTTCGATTCCCGTTCGGTCCTCCTCCACTTCCGACTCCCATTCCGACTCCCATTCCGGCCTCCTCCGGCTCCGACTTTGGCTCCGGATTTTCGTCCCGTTCCGACTCCGATTCCGATTCGGTCTTCCTCCGCTTCCGACTTCGATTCCCGTTCGGTCCTCCTCCACTTCCGACTCCGATTCCGACTGCCGTTCCGGCCTCCTCCGGCTCCGACTCCGGCTCCGGATTTTCGTCCGGCCCCGACTCCGATTCCCGTCTGGGCCGTCCTCCACTTCCGACTCCGATTCCGATTCCCGCACTTCTCCACCTTGGGCCCAATTCTTCCCATCCCTCCAGCCTCCTCATCATTCGACGGACTTTTCCATGTTTATATCCCAACTCTCTCCACCCCACTTTCCACGCCTCTCTTGCCTCGCTCTTACTTCCCACTCCTCCTCATTCCCCCCCTTGTCCCTCCTCCTCGCCCCTCTTCCTCGTCCTCCTGCGCGCGAGGGGGACGCACCGCGTCTTCCTTCCTTCCATTTGAAATAGTAATAGTGGGACGTTCAAACGGTAATCACACATTGGTAGTGCGACGTATTCTGTCCGAATGGTTTCCGGTAAGAACCAAGCCCCGCATTATTTCCATGATGTGTGGCATCCCTTTCATGCCAATATGATTTCCGAACGTGCCCGCTGAGTGTCCGCCGGGTATTCAAACGGGCGTACGAATTGGAATTTTACGCATCAACGCCACCCCGGAAATTAAACGTCCTCTTGTGAAATAAGTATCGTTGTTTGTGAAATGACAGCTATTTTTTATCTGAAACAGCTCTTGCTTTTTCTGAGACGGCAAACATTTTTTCTGAAACGGTTGTTGCGTTTTGTAAAGCGGTATTTTTTCTGAAACTGTTGCGCGTTTTTCTGAAACGGCGGTCGCCCAACATTTGTCAAGTCCCACCGTTACGGCGAAAAACACATTCTTGATGGCGCGGGTGCCAGCGTTAATTTGGCATACCCGATCCATGAGCCTTTCAGTGTCGTGTACAATCAATAATTCCCGTAAAGGAACTTCGTTTGCAATACCATTTTGCCCATGCCATATCAAATCTTTGCAAATGATTTCTGAGCTGAGTCTGCAATAATGAGTTTAATGATTGAGCGGTTTCGGTAGCAGCAGCTAGCGGTCGCACTGCATCGGAATCGATAATGTCCCGAAATGGTTGAGGTGGTTGTGACGTGTTGGCGGCGCGTCGTCTGGGCGATGCACGGGTGGTTTGCATTCCAATTTCATTGTGATGTCAATTCATTTTCATCATTTTCATCCAAGTCGCTCATGTTGCACACGTCATAAACCAATTATTATGGTTGCTTTTGTAAGTCGGATGCCCTGGCCCCAAGAAGAGAGGAGACGACATTATTTCAGACAATAAGCTATCCATAACCGATCGGACCATTCGCTCAGCTGTTCTTGGATGATGTATTGTATGTAACGCTAACTGTCCCAGACCATCGAAGGCTCGCTAACGAGCTCTTTGAATGAGTTGCTTCTTTGATCCTTTTCCCGGATTACGATGCAGCACGGCATGGTAATATGAACGCAATTAATATTGCAAGCACCGAAGAATCAACATAATCCCATTTTGGAGTCGTCGTCGTAATGTGTTAGTGTACCCCGTAAACAATATGATGCAAAAAATCACAATGATATGCCAATTCCGTCTAATCTATATTTTTTCTGCGTTGATGCTGCTGGGAAAAAAGCCTTGGCGGACATCGGTTTTGTCGATATGCCTTTTGGGATAGAACCAGGGTCGGAAAATCGATCTGATCAAGAATCGAAGGGTAAATGGGATCAAAGCTGAAATCGAAATCGTATCCATGGGCGTGCGAAGTCGGAGCCGGGCTCGATGCACCTGTGGGCAGACCTGAAAGCAAAGTCGGATGTGGGGTTGGTGCCCGAATCGTATCAAATGACGACTGTGTCGACACACTTGCCGGCCCGGTGCTTTTGTAGGTTGATTCGTTGGAATCGGACAATCAAAACAGAAATTAGAGCTAGATGTTGGAGCCAAAGTCGTACCCGACATCGGGAACGCATAGACATCAAATGAATCTCGGCCTTCGTGGGACTGGGTGGTAAAGCTGCGTGAGAGCCGCTTGGAGCCGGAGTCGGAGACGGGCGACCGCCGCTTCAGAAAAAGCAGAGAGCAGTTTCAAAAAAAAAGCCGTGTCACAAAATGCAATAATCGTTTCAGAAAAAATGTTCGCCATTTCAGAAGAAAAAAACGACAGTCGTTTCAGGAAAAATAGTTGTCCATTCAGAATTAACAGTGCCCATTTCAAAAAAAGAACGTGCAATTTCCGGGGCAGTGCCGTTGATGGATGCATGAATTTAAACTTCATGCGCCCGTTTGAATAGCCGGCGGACATTCAGCGGGCACGTTCGGAAATAATATTGGAAAAGACGGGGGCGGGCTGGCATTGCGGATTCACGCTACGCTTATATTTTTGAAATTGTGTATGTTTTTTGTCCTTGTTGGAACCGGAATCGGATTCGGAAACCACTGGAACCATAACCAATAATCGTGTAAATTTTACAATGCTTTTCATTTTCCCGGCCGTTTTTTTTTGAGGGTTTTTTTCTCACACCGCACGCACATTTCAAAGTGCCATTCTGGAAACCAGAACAGGGCGAAACGCCGGCCCAGCGAGGTCACCAGAGTGCGGCTAAGCAACGAAGGCGGAGGAGGAGGCGGAGGAGGAGGGGACAGGGGGGGAAGGCACCCTCACTCACCCAGCTTGCCCCGACGGCCTGTCGAGCCAGATATCGACGGTTAGGGGCTCACTGCCGTCCGGGGCGTCAAGTTGGCCCACCCCATGGTCCACCAAGGTCGACGCCAAAGCAGTTTGGCCCGCCACAAAACTCATTGTCACCCATCGGGTCCGCCTGACCGAACGGCCGATTTCCGAACGGGACGCGGTTCAGAACGTGCTCGGGCGACCAATTTTTCCAACAACTCCGACGCCGAGGTATGCAGCCTGCCACGGGTCTCCAGCCTGCCGAGGTGTGCCGCGATTCGAATTGAAAATCAGTCCGGCAACTTGGTCGAGGCCGCCGCCTTGCCCGGCACCCTCGCCGTCCAAACCCCAACGTGCCTGGCACGAGTGCGACAAAGACCGCCGAAAGAAAGGAGGGCGACGTCGCCGCAACCCCGCCTGGTTACCACACCGTTGTGCCTACCAACCGCACGAACATGTCCTTAGCTAGGTACGTGCAAGCACGCCATCAAGGCCACGCGACGTCAGCTAAGACTACGACCTTGGTTGGGGAAAACGACATCGGTTTATTTGAATATTTGCGCGCCCCTTGCCGGGGACACGGGGTGTCATGTCCTGCTTCAAATGCGAATTGCGAGACGGGGAAATAACGAAATGCCTTCTACCTCCTCCGTCCTTTTCTTTCCGTCCCACCTCCTCCGCCCTCCTTCCTCCGCCCGCCGTCCTCCGCAATCCTCCACCCTCATCCTTTTTCCCCCGTCCCCCCCGCCGTCTGTCCTCGGTCTTCCTCCTTCCCCCTCCTCCCTGTCCCCCCGGGGGGGGCCATGAGAATCACGTTTTTTTTTCCTGCGTCAACGTATTGCGCCCGAGTGTGAAGCAGGACCGTGAAACACGATAGCTTGCACCACGCACTGCGCCCGAGCGTGAAGCAGGATCGTGAGACACGAAATTTTGCATCACGTAATGCCCCCGAGCGTGAAGCAGGATCGTGGGACACGATAGCTTGCACCACGTATTGCGCCCGAGCGTGAAACACGATCGTGAGACACAAAAGACTTGCACCACGTATTGCGCCAGGAGACGGACGAGGAGAGGGAGAAGAGGGGGGCCTGTACACCCACAGCAACTGGGACCTGTACACCCAGAGCACATTGTCCCCAGCGTTCTGATGCCGAAAGTAAGCATGAGTTGTGTAACAACTGAGAATCAAGGTAGATATTTCATCATCTTCTCTCTCCTCCTCCCTCCTCTCCCGCTCCGGGGCAGGCTTGGTGGAACCACGGTGGCGTCGGCAACGCTCTGGCCATTGCCCCAAATCCGATCGTTGGTGAGTCAATTCAGCTGGCCTTCATTGGCTCACCCCGCCCTCCTTCCTCCGTCTTCTCTCCTCCTACCTCCGCTCCTCGCCCCTCCTCCTTCCCCCGTCCTCTCTCCTTGTTTTTTTTCTTGCGCCATCTCCGCTTCGCGCCCTCGCTCTCTTTCGTTGTTCAGGTGCTGACGCACGTGGCTGCTCCGGAAACCGAGGCTTGGTACGCAGGGGCGGACCCGGACATTTACGAGTTCAGCCAAGATTTCGCGATTCATGGGCAAACGGAGCACTCGTTATGGTTACAAGAACAAGTCACTGATGCAAATCACGGTGATCTCCCCCGCGGCCGACGCGACACGGGAATCGCACGAGGAGTGCGGTCGCGGACAGGTGCTCCACGCAGGGCTGCCGGAGGTCGTGGACGCGGAGGCGGGGGGAGAGGTGGTCGCGCTGGAGGGCGCGACCATGCCGACGGAGGCAGGCGCCGGGGGAGCGCCGGGCGAGGCCGCGGCCGTGGCCGGTCAAATGCGACCCCGCCTCCAACAGCAGTGGTGCCGATCGAGAACGCGGGGAATCAGGAGACCGTCGTCGTTGAAGTTGGGGAGCAAGAGATGCCGTGGGATCTTGGCCCCCCGTGGCCATTCTTGACAAGGCGCGTTCCGAGAGGTTGCGCAGCGGGCGTGATCTACGACGCAGTGGCCGAGCACCTAGCGGCCGAGAGGACGCTTGCCAAGTCGCGCGGGGGAGTCGCGCGTCTCTCTATCGCGTCCGCGCGCGTTCGCGTGAACGCGCGCGGGCGTGATGAGAAATGCAAGCGCCTGCCCCCTCAGGGCACCTACGCGCTTCGAGCTGGCGCACGTCGGCACCGGGGACGGCGCCGGGGAAGTCGTGTACACGGACACCCCGATCGACGCAGACTGCGAGCTGGAAGTGGTGAAGTACGAAGACGCGGACTCACTCGACCTGGCGGGCGAGGGCGCCCCCAGCGACGACGAGGTCCCCATCGACGAGGACGACGACGACATCGAGGTGGTCGTCCAGAGCGGGAAAGACGTGCTGACAACGCTGCTCGTCCCCAGGGGCACCCCCGTACTTGCCATTTACCAAGAAGTGGTTCAGTTGCTAGGCGTGCCCTTAATGCAGACCAGGACGCGATACACTTTCATCCTTGCCAACCTTGACAAAGGATTCTTCATGACGCCCGAGATGGAGGTGACGGAGCCGCTGCGGCTCGGGGTGCAGACAGAGGTGGCCGGCGGCTGACGCGCGCTCTCATGCGGGCGCGCACGCGCGCTACGGGGACGCGACCAAAGGGAGTGAAGGGGCAGCGGGAGGAGAGAGGATGACCAACGTAGCATATATACACACCGTGGTCAAATCGCAAAGAAGAGTGCACACTTACGGGCACAGAGTAGCATACGAGTGAACTTAGTGCAAAAGAGGGGGACAGAGGGGATTTTGTCCGAACTGCGCCAGCTCTTCTCTACAGAGCTGCTCTGCGCCCCCTTTGGGGACCGGCGCGCGTGACCTGCCGACGCGCGCTGCTGCCTAGAAAATGGAAAGACGCGGTGTGTCCTCCCCCTCGCGCGCGGGAGGACGAGGAAGAGGGGCGAGGAGGAGGGACAAGGGGGGGAATGAGGAGGAGGAGGAGTGGAAAGCAAGAGCGAGGCAAGAGAGGCGTGGAAAGGGGGCTGGAGGGAGTTGGGATAAACATGGAAAAGTCCGTCGAATGATGAGGAGGCTGGAGGCATGGGAAGAATTGGGCCCAAGGTGGGAGAAGTGCGGGAGTCGGAATCGGAGTCGGAAGTGGAAGAAGACCGAACGGGAATCGGAGTCGGGGCCGGACGAAAATCCGGAGCCGGAGTCGGAGCCGGAGGAGGCCAGAACGGGAGTCGGAATCGGAGTCGGAAGTGGGGGAGCCCTAGGACCGAACGGAAATCGGAATCGGGGCCGGACGAAAATCCGGAGCCGGACCCGGAGCCGGAGGAGGCCGGAACGGGAGTCGGTATCGGAGTCGGAAGCGGAGGAAAACCGAATCGGAATCGGAATCGGGGCCGGACGAAAATCTGGAGCCAGAGTCGGAACCGGAAGAGGCCGGAACGGGAGTCGGAATCGGAGTCGGAAGTGCAAGAGGACCGAACGGGAATCGGAGTCGGGGCCGGACGAAAATCCGGAGCCGGAGTCGGAGCTGGAAGAGGCCGGAACGGGAGTCGGAATCGGAGTCGGAAGTGGAAGAGGACCGAACGGGAATGGGAGTCGGAGCCGGACGAAAACCCGGAGCCAGAGTCGGAGGAGGCCGGAATGGGAGTCGGAATCGGAGTCGGAAGTGCAAGAGGACCGAACGGGAATCGGAGTCGGAACCAGACGAAAATCCAGAGCCAAAGTCGGAGCCGGAAGAGGCTGGAACGGGAGTCGGAATCGGAGTCGGAAGTGGAAGAGGACCGAATCGGAATCGGAGCCGGACGAAAATCCGGAGCCGGAGTCGGAGCCGGAGGAGGCGAACTCCTTCCGCGCCTCTCCCGAATCCAACCCTCCGAATCTCACTCACGCCCGCTCCACTCCCCCGTCGTCCTCCCGCCTCCTCCAGCCTCCTCCGCGCTCCTCCCGAAGCAAAGCACGGCCATGCAGCAACGACCGTTTCAGAAAAAAACGGCGGGGGTCCGGGTGCAAACGTCCAGGGCCCGCAGTCCAAG
The DNA here is from genome assembly GCA_963575745.1 of Prorocentrum cordatum. Lineage (NCBI taxonomy): Eukaryota > Dinophyceae > Prorocentrales > Prorocentraceae > Prorocentrum > Prorocentrum cordatum. Next base: position 159,019 of record CAUYUJ010016107.1, read on the forward strand.
GTCGGGCCGAGGCCCGGGGGCCCGGGCAACAAATCGGGGGTGGGGCATTTTTCTGAAACCGCGCGCACTTTTTCTGAAACCTCCCACGCTTTTTCTGAAACAGCGCGCCCTTTTCCTGAAACTGCTCAGCCTTTTTCTGAAACGGCACGCCCTTTTTCTGAAACCGGCCTTTTTCTGAAACTACTGTGCACTTTTTCTGAAACGGTTGCTGCCGAGTCGGAGACGGTGTCGAAACCGGAGTCGGGCCTTCATGGGACCTGCTAGTAGGTATGCCATAAGAACGCTTAGGAGCTGGAATTGAAGCCGGAGTCGGAAATCGAAACGAAATGCCGTGGGAACCCCAAATCGGAAACCGGCACGAGATACCGTGGGAACTCCTGGGAGCCGGAGTCGGAGGCAGGGTCGTGCCTTCTAAGTTCTAAGGACCTATTGGTGGATACGCCGTGGGAGCCCCTGAATATCAGAGTCGGAGTTGCCGGGATCGGTCCTTCTTGGGACCTGCTGGTGGACGGAGTCGACGCCGCAGTCAGGCCTTCTTGGGACCTGCTGGTGGATATGCCATAGGAGCCCCTGGGAAACGGAAAACCACCGTGGTCGGAAACAATAAATGGGATAGACTGAGCACGGTTGGGAGCCGGAATTGGGCTGAAACCAATTGGGGTGGGCCTGCTGGGGTTAGGATCCGGAGACGAGAAGATATCGGGAACCGCACAACTAGAACAATAAACATGATTATTGTTAATAGTTTGCGACCAAGAACCGATACAAATCCGTATCCGAGTCGATACCCCATCCATGGGTGTAGCCTTTCGTGCCGTTATTGTAAGTATTGTCGTTATCTTGCTGCGCTCTCTCCAGCAATCTTCTTCTGTTACTCGTCCCTCCTCTCGGTTGACCTCTCTGGTTCTGGGGCTCACCACCGTGACATCACAAAAGAGTGGGAATCTTTTGGCCACATTCGTGCACCTAACCACGATGTCTAATTGGCGCGTGTCCCCTTGAGGTACATATGTCGGTAATGTGTGGGAACCGCTCCATGTTACGGCCAGGCACTTGCCCGCCATTTTTTGTTTGAAGATTTGCCTCCAAGCGGCCATCAGTTCATTGTGTCGGCTTTACCACCCTCCGCCTGTCCCGTTTGCATGCGCGTCCGGCCCGTCGTGGACGCAAGCGAGTCCGAGTCGGCGTCGCACTGCACATACGAAATAAGTATCAGCCATTTTGAGAGCATCCGTAGTCGGGCACACAAGGAATTATCCGAAAGCAAACTGCCCCGTAATTGAATGTACCTGTGCCTTGCCTGCGACGTTTGCCCACGTGGGTCGTTCAGCCCACCTTAGTGTCATATTATCGTCCCGTTACTTCCGCCGCGATAACACAATGTGGTGCATTAGCTGCATTTGGGTTCGCAAGAGTTCCCACCATATTGAGATAGTACAGCACCTTGTGTCTTGGAGCCAGGAATCTGGCGATTATACTCGAGAGGGCATCTGCCTAACTAGCCCAATATGTTGCATGGGACGTGCGGGCGGAGCCCCTGAGGCCCATCCCAGCAAGCCGGAGCGGGTGCTGCAGACCTAGTGCGGCGCCTTCTCTGACTCGCGCGTGAAGGTCCCGAGTACGCTCCTGAACTAAAGCGGGCACGAGGGAGATTTGGGCATCCTAATCTGGGACAAGCACCAGGGGTGGTTTCATAATGGGATTTTTGATCAGCGGATTGCTTATGAAGCCACGCAAAAATGTACGGCTTCTGTCGGAGAACGACCGAACCCACCTCGATGTGGTGACGTACCTCCGGGCAGGGGGGCCAGCGGCATCGCGGGTATCCAAAACGGTACTTCTACACAAGCTGATGGGTCTTAATGTTGCACCGCCGCCTGGATTCGGATGACCTCGCACCCCAATAGCATACAAATCGCGATATTGTACGTATGCCCGTTTGGTGACGTATATGGTGTGATTGTTATCGTCTCCAACGACAACTAATATTTTGTTTCCAGTCCTGACTTGGGCAAATACTATTGCAATTCAAAATTTTGATACACGTGCCTTGATATGCGACGCATATGCCTTCAACCCAATTGGCATTGAGCACTGCAGCTCCGGTTTGCTTCTCTACTACGACTCTTGCGTCAACAGCTCCGCGAACATCACCAAGATCCACACCCGCGGTCGGGAAGAGGGGTGGGATCAAGAGGACAAGAAGAACAGAAATATCGATGTAATTTGCCGCGTCGTCTGATCGTTGGTCTAGCAGTCTCCTGCCCGACTCCGGCCTTCGACCTACTTATCTCCTTTCCGGCTCCGACAGTGTACCCGATACAACATCAAGACCAAAATTTCGTTCTTCCTCTCGCTTCTGACGCCTTTGCCGATTCTCGTCCGACTCCTACTTACAACTTCGATGTGCTCCGAATTCCGACACCGGCTCCCAACACGACTCGGACTTTCCACCACAACAATTCTCGATTAGGGGTCCGTGCCAATCTCGCCAATAAATTTGAGATCTTAACTGTTACGGAGGCCTCCAAGGATCCCGGCACGGCAGGTCAAGGCATAATCGCAATGATGTTTCGCAATCCCTTGTGAGGTGAGGTGTCTGGCTGCACAAGCTCTCCTTGTTTGATCAATACCATGGCTCTACATTTTGTTTTTTTTCGCGTCGCTTCCGCCAATGGTGGTGTGGTGCTTTCTCGTTGTGGTAGTCCGACGGGCGCCGTCGAGCAGTTGGCCTCATTCCCCAGAGTCAAACAGAACAATTCTTTTCCTTACGTCCCGTTCGCCCGCTTGTCCTCCATCCGCGGTTGGCGGAGGAGCACTCGAAATCAAAAACAATATCCTATCCCTGCTCGGATGCCATTCCGCTTTCCGGATGCGTCATCGTGGTCCCAACAGAGGTGTGCTCGATCAGTGTCGGCTACACATTAGGCATGGATCCGCAGAGCTGGTATCATAATGCATTTGGATCTTGTCATCATCGTGCGCATTCCAGTTTTAACTTCTTCTCGGGTGTCCACAACATCCACACGAGCCCACCCATTCGGCACACGAGCGATTCCAAGGCAGCCACCTTGACGAGCAGCCTCTTGGGCAATAGCAGCTGCTCGGGTGGCCCGCTCTTCAGTCCGAGCTGGTTGCGGCTCAGGCCCCATCGGCGGAACGGTCGACTGAGGTTGGGCAAGCTGTGCTTATCGAGGCGATGGTGGGCGTAACAGTGATGCCAAATATTGTTGCAAGTCTGGGCACTCACGTATCCCAGCCGATATCACATGCGCCCCACTGGTGTCGTTCTCCGCGTGCCCATCTAAGGTTGCGATGTCGCCCCCCAGTGGCATCGAAGCCACCAAATGCAACACATCAGATGCTGCTCCAGCAGCACCGGGCGGAGGACGCAACCGATCGACATCAATGTCGTCCTCCTCTTCGCCCTGCTGTTCTTGTTGGGGAGGGGCGTCGGACGGTCGTGTCGTTAGGGGGTCGGCGCGTGGTCCCAAACTGGCTGGGGCACGCGTCGGTGTCGTCGGCATCGGCATCGGGCCAAGGCCTAACACGTTCAGAGCTCTGTATGCCACCCATGCCGCCCGCAAGATCGTCATTCAGATCGCTCAATGCGCGATCGTCGCACGGGGTTTGCAGAGGCGGGCCCTCTGGGGATCGTCGGGAGGGTGCGATTGGCGGATCGTGGTCATCGCCATCACCGTCGATGCCGTCGTCGACAGGATGGTGGGACTGGCGGCACTGGTCCCCTGTCCGTCCCTCTTGGGGTCGGGCTGCCGCCGATCAGCGCTGCCGCTGGCCAAGCCGACGATCCGCGGCCGCCCCGCCGGCCGATTGCCGGGGCCCGGCCTGCAGGGAAGAAAAGTATACCCCCTAAAGGGGGTACGATCGAAGGCGAAAAGAACGGGTATCGAGGGTTTGGAAAATACGCGTCAACGGACACTCAAGCAGATAAGAGCGAACAGCCTTAAAATGACAGTTGTTGTTGTTGCGGTTGTTGTTGTAATTGCTGTTGCTGTTGCTGTTGCTGTTGCTGTTGCTGTTGCTGTTGTTGTTGTTGTTGTTGTTGTTGTTGTTGTTGTTGAATATTATTACTTCTAAAGAATAATTATTGTTGGGCCCCCTGGTGCACGCCCCCCTCGCCGCGCCTAGGCCGCAGCCACATTTTCATCATTTTCGTGAGGAAGTCTCAGGCAAAACGGGGGAGTCCCGGTTGTTTCCGCCCGCTTTCCCTGTCAAAAAACAATATAAAATGACATGTCTTGTTCTAACATAACCAAACGGCAAAGTTGTCGTAGCGATTTTAACATAAAAGCATCAAAAAACCAATGTTTTTCAAAAAAATTGAAAATTTCATCCCGCGCGCTCTTGCGGATTCGTAGGAAACCCAACACTTTTTAAACATTTCTGTCAAACGGGCTTTTGCGAGCAACTTTTTCGAACTTCTGCAACAACGGTTGCGCACCTGCCAGGGCCATCATCCCTGTCAAATAATACCATGCGGGACACATTCGTTTTTTCTTCGCGCGCGCACGCCGTCGTCGTCGGCCGCGGGGCCCTGAATAGTAGCCACGGTCGTCCGCATGCCACGAAGTGAAGTGTCCGAACGTCATAGGGCGGGAAGCTGGGTGTGGGTGGTGGCGAAGAGTCGTTTGGAAATTTGGTAGAGCTTGAACCGGCCCCCCCACAAAGTGGGGGTATTGCCCGCCTCCTATGAAAACCCTGGCACTGGTGAGAACGGTGTGTCCCCACGTGCTAGTAATTGTTGTTGTTGTTGTTGTGGTTGTTGTTGAATTCTCATTCTAAAACATAATTACTGTTGATCCCCCTCTGGGGCACATAGTGTCTTGTCAATAAAAATGCCCTTCCTGGGGCTCGCACCCTGTTTTGAATAATGGAAAGTCTTGGATATCAGAATCAAATTGTTGGCCCCCGGTTTACAACAACAGCGGCTCCCGTCTGATACTTCCGGACAATTTATTGAAGAATCGCACTCTCGCTCGGGATTTGCCCACTATTCATGTAAGAATCGCGCTCTCGCATGGGACGCCCTCGCAACTTATTCGAACGATGCGCCCTCGACGCTCAGTAATCACGCTCTCGCTTTGACCTTTCTCACGACTTACTTTGGAATCTCGCTAGCGCTCGAGGATTTATCGCGATTCATGCAGGCCCCACGCTTCAGCAACCCGCTTGCTCGACCTGGTCGCCTGGGCCCGCCTTCCCGACCCGTCCGCTATGGGTCTGCCCGCCCGATCTGCCAGTCTGGTTCTACCACGTGTTTCCTGCTCCTTGCCACCATTCTGCTATTTTCTCTCGTGTTCCATGCTTTCCCCTCCCCCTTCACCTGTCCTCTCTTCCCCTGTTTTAGGGGCTGCACTAAATGCGCGTGGCAGGTAAGGAAGATATATACCCCCAAGGGAGTACGATCGAAGACGACGAGGGCGGGTACCGAGGGTTTGGGGGATACGTATTGGATGACACGTGAGCAGATGAGGCGAAAAGTCTGCACATGATTGTGTTTTTGCTGCTGCTGCTGTTGCTGCTAATGCTATTGCTGTTTGTTGTTTCTTGTTTCTTGTTTGTTGTTTGTTGTCGTCGTCCCGCCTGCGACCCGGCCCGCGACCTACCCGCCAACCACCCGCGACTCACCTTCGACCCACACGCGACCCACCCCGCGACCCAGCCGCAACCCACCCGCGACTCATCCTGCGACCCACCCGCGACCCTCCCCACGCCCGCCCCCTCACTCTTATCCGCAATTGCGGGGTGCTACGTGCCATCACTGGCCAAAGAAAAATCACGAAGATCACATCCGCGAATCCGGACAGGTATCGCTCCTACCTTACAGCGCAGGCGGTGGGACCTCCTGGGTACAGCTGTGCAGCGATGTGTGCCAAGGTCAGCTCTGAGTGGGCTCGGGGATTTGCCGCGGACCCATGCCGACCCTTTGTGCCCTCTGGCACAGGTGTCGGCACTGTAGCTCCGTCCTCCTTCTCTCCTCCTCCTCCTGCTCCTTCTCCTCCTCCTCCTCTCCCTCCTCCTCTCCTCCACCATTTCCTGTCCTTCTAGATAACTCGTCCCTGTCGCACCCCGAGGCCAGTCGAAATGGCGGGCCCCGCGTTTCGCCTGAGACTTCCTCACTATTAATGAGCCTCAAGCTTAACATTGACAACAGTTTCACAGGTGGAGGGCGGGTGGTTTTCAACATGTGGCTCTCGCGTCAGCGCCGCGCACATTCTTTAAGGATTGCAAGGATTTCGCAGATTGAGGGCGGGTCTTTTTCAAAAAGTGGCTCTCGCCTCATCGCCGCGCATAAAGTTTGCAACAGCTTCACAGATTGAGGGCGGGTCGTTTTCAACATGTCGTCGATCTCGCCGTAGCGCCGCGCACATTCGTTTTCAAGGATTGAGGGCGGCTCCTCTTCAAACTATGGCTCTCGCCTTAGCACTGCGCGCATTCGTTGTAAACATTTGCAGGAATTTCACCAGTTCTCATGGTTCACGTACCAGAAATTGTGTTTTGGAGCGATTCCGGATTGTCAGGGCGCAACAATTACGTTGACTCGCGGTGTTGGCTGCCCAAGAACGGCGTTCTGGCACGATTCAGGATCGCCAAGACGTAACCGTCAGGTTAACTCGTGGCGTTGAAATCATGAGAACAGTGTTATGGCACGCTTCAAGATGTTCACACGGTTGTCCCCGAACGGGGCACTTCCCACAGTGGAGATGATCCCTTGTAGGGGCCTATGAAGAGGGATTTTGGAGGGAGGGTGTCTTTCAACATCTTTGACTTGTCTTGGGTTTACACTGGTCCTCCTTATCCTCCTCCACCTCCTCCTCCTCCCCCTCCTGCTTTGACACTACTTGGGTTGCTAGCGGCGCACCGCATTTCTCTGGCATTTGGTTTTCGAATGTGCACTTGCTGTGCTCGGGCTGCATTCTCCCGAGCTCGTGCCCCTGCTACTGCTTCGCTGCAATGTTGTTGAATGGTCTCTCGCATGGGGTCCGAATGGAGGTCGGAGGATCGCGCTGTATCGCCGATGCATCGGCGACATCGGCGATGATGCATCGGCGACGTCGGCATGGAAGAACATCAAGCCAAATATCGACTCGTGATGTAATATGTTGCGCCCAGGGGGTCTGGGAATGGTCTGGGGCAATCATTCCAAGCCCCGCTGGCGCCAGAGGCTACGTCACCGTGGGGGGGCGGGGGGAAGGGGGGGGGGCAAGGACGGCCGCTACGTCGAAGAATCTTAAATCGCGCTCCACTTCTCAATCCCGTAGCTCTGCCAGCGTGGCCGCGGTTCTTGTGACCGACCACGTAGACGTGATCAAAATGCGAACCCCATATATTCCTCGCGTCTTGGCTTCACCTTCTGCTTGTTGATGCCGCCGTCTGGCGTCGTCGGGCTCAGCGTGGTTGGTGCGAGGGCTAGCTCGCGAAGTCATTGCCGTAAGGTCGGATGGTTCTCGTAGCGTACGCTCCCAATCACCGTGGGGACAACATGTATCATTTGTTTCGATTGTGTCGCCCCCTCCTCTGTGCATCTTCGTCCGTTGGCCACACTTGTATTTCTGAAGTGAAGATACGAAGCTCAATGCCACTGCTGTCAGGCACATGTCCGTCTATGAGATCCAACCCAAAACATATGTTCTGCAGAGACGCACAGAATCACCGAGGAGGCTCCCGAAGGGTACGCGCTAGCTTACGGAACTCTGCTTCTTGGAACGCAGCACTGGTAGTAGGGATATTCAGATGGTAGTCGTCTCCCAAATCTTGTACTCCGATTTGCGGGAGCTGGGCGAGACGTTTTGTTGAAATGATCTGTGCTGTTTGTCGTAGGTGCATCAACTAAATGATTTGTAGGTGGCGGCCGTATGGCATCTTAGAACCCCGCGCGCGCTTCACACGTCCAGGCTCTAGGCCACAATTGCGCAACCTTGTGCGGCCATCGGATCCGCTTTCCTGCGATTTGTGCAGAGGGCTGCGTGCGGGCTGATCTGCAAGATGCGCAGAGCATGCAAACATATGAGGGAACGACCGCCCTTCCGCAAAGGTACTGGTGGAACGAGCGCGTAGAGCGTTCCGAAACAGACTCGCGCCTTTCGCAATATTCGATTCGAGGAGTTGGCATGTCGGTGAAACTTACAATGTGTCTGAAGCGGTCGGATGTTGAAGAGGAGGGAGGAGGCCTCGGGAACACAGAGGAAACTCCGTTGGACTGCCCTGGGAAGGCGGCCTCGACTGCCTCGGGGTCGTCGTGAGCTGCTGGGAGGCCTCCCAGAGCTGTGCTCGGCGGCCCTGGGCAGACCACGATGGGGGAGAAGCACGCTCTGGCGGGTGTGCACTCCTCCTCCTCCTCCTCCTCCTCCTCCTCCTCCTCCTCCTTCCCCTCCTCCTCCTCCTCCTCCTCCTCCTCCTCCTCCTCCTCCTCCTCCTCCTCCTCCTCTTCCTCCTAGCCCCTGGGTGGGGTCCCTTGAGAGCTTCGGGGGGCGTCGGAGCCAAGGGGACAGCGCCGCGGGCGCGCAGGGCAGCGGGCCCAGGAGCCAAGAGCGGGGGGAGCAACAGAAACAGTCGTCGTGGTGGCTCGGAGGTTCGAGGCTCGAGGGGGGTCCGATGAGGCTCGAGGAGCCTCCGAGGAAGATCGAGGCGAGCTCGAGGAGGGCTGGAGGGACGGGGGCGCGGGGCACAGGGAGGAGGAAGCCAGCCGCCGGAATGCCCGGAGGAGGCGGCACGAGGGGAGAGAGGGGCACGTTCTGGTGGGAGTGCAGCTTCGGGCGCAGCTGAGAGCCTGCTAGGCAGAGTCTGGGAGGCTGTCCTTGCCGGGCCGTCGCGGGCCGTTGGGACGCCTCGTGGGGCTTCTTGTGGGGCTACCCCAAGAAGAAGGTGGGAAAGAGAGAGCGCACATTCTGGCGGGAGTGCTCCGGAACGCGGTGCCTCCGAGCAGTCAGCCGAGCCCACCTCTGGCCCGCCATTGATGCGCACGGCCCTTTCTGGCCTGCCAGTGCCCCGATCTGCCGCTGGCCCTGTTTCGCCATCAAGCTCCCGCCTCCGGCCTCGGCTACACGCACGAGAGACGATGGGTACAGTCGGCCCGTATCATAAGGATGCGCGGTAAGGATACAAGGGCCTTGGACTCCCACTTCGAAGCTTTTCGAGCGGGGCGCGGCCAACGAAAGTTTCCAATGATGGGCCGAGGAGGCAAGGATGCAAGGGTACCCGTGGGAAAGTTGCCCTCCAGTGCTATGCGGGTTGGCTGTAAGAGTGACCTGTGGTGCGCGGCTTCTTTGGTGCCGCGGGGGGGCCAGCACACAAGCGTGCAAGCCGCTGCCACAGCTTCGCTTCCAGCCGTCTGGAGACCTGTGAGCTGAGGTTGACGACCAGAGGGTCGAATCTACCGTATGGTCCGTAGGTAGAGGAGAAGGAAAATGAAATATGAAGATCTTTTATCCTCGCGCCCGATGAGAAGAGAGCGTAGAAAGGACATCCTTTAGTCCAATACCTGAGCGGAGAGGATAGCAGGAAAGATGGATTGAGAGGGGAGATGAGCGGTCTTCACGCACAGGACCCCTCTGTGCCCGCACCGAAGGCCCCTCCGGCGAAAGACACTCTTGCGTCTGGCCGGCAGCAACTCCTCGCTTCGGGGGAGAGACGGCGCGAGCACTGGGATCGCCCAGGGCGGAATCATCGAAGGCACGCCGCTTCAGACAAGTGCGGCCCTCCCGCCCAGCCCAGGAGGAGGAGGAGGAGGAGGAGGAGGAGGAGGAGGAGGAGGAGGAGGAGGAGGAGGAGGAGGAGGAGGAGGGAGGCCTTTTGAGCCCTCGTGCTTCCGCCCTGGCCCTCTCCTCGATGCGGGCCCGCCGCGGCGCCGAGGAGCCCCCGGATGCCTGGAGAGGACGAGAGCGCCGCCATGGGCGGCCCGTTGCCTCCATCGGCCCTCCTCCGAGATGCAGCCCAGGCCTCAGGCGATCCAGCACCCCGACTCCTGTTGGGGGGTGCCGAAGCGGTGCGGTGACTTCGACATTCCCAGAGACCTCACCGCACGGTCCGTCACCGCGCGCCCTTGGGGCCCTGGAGGCCCCAGTCGCCCGGGGCGCCCTCGGAAAACGGCCCGAATCCCAAAGCCGTGCAGTGACCCACTGACGCACCGCACCGGCCCTCCTCCGAATGCTTGGCTTCCGGGCCGCAACTCGCGTCGCAGGCGGCCCTTCGGGGCGATCCGGGCGCCCCCCCGGCACGCTCCCGGCGAGGCGCAGCTGCTGGAACGCCTCCCGGGGCTGGAAGACTCCCGGGGGCCGACGGAGCCGGCCGAAAACCCCAGGCCCCCCACTGGCTCACCACGCGTGGAGCGGCCACCGCGCCGCTAGCTTGGGGGCCCCCGGCTCTCCTGGCTGCCCGCCGCCTCCCCCGGGGCCCCGGCCCCCTCGTCGCCCAGCAGCGGGTGCCTCAGGCCGGGCAGGCCGGCTGGCGCCGAGACGGCGCGACCCTCCGTCCCGACCTCCCGCTTGGAGTAGGCCGCGGGGTTCTCCCAGAAGGACCGCGAGTGCCCAATCAAACTCCTGCGAGGACCAAGCCCGGCATCCGACGACAAGATTTTTGGGTACTTTTTCAATCCAGTTGTTTTTGTTCTCATCAGGAATGAACGCCACAAGAAACGTCCGTTATCCGCCGCAGTGCCCTGTGGCACGTTGAGACGATGAGCTTTTTGGAGTTGGCGTGTCTGCTGTCGATCTCGTGGGGGGCCGTTTCCGGGCTAACCTGGATCTGGGGCGAAAAGCTGTCCCCAGGGAAGTGGTCGATGCCTCTGGGCCGCTGGGCCCGCGGATTGAAAGTCGGCGGATGCCAGGGTGGCAGTACAAAAGGATGCGTGCGTGCAGGGCCGCACGCGTCTTTTTGTGAGGACGGCACCACGCACCCCCACCCCGAGGCCAGGACCTCCGACCTGGTGATCCAGGGGTTCCTGGCTGGGGGTGGGCTCGGTGTTTTTGAGCTCCTGGGGGCCCTCACCCTCAGCCAGGCGGGGTGGAGGTGCCCTTACACAGACGGATGCGTGCGGCAAGTTCGTGTCGTGACGACTTCGGCGCTGGTTCACGACACCGCGTGGGATCGTTCAACCTCGAATGGTCGGCAGCTTTTCGATCGCCAGATCGTTCCATACTGGACGATTCTGGGCCACTGGCGGCATTCCACCCTGACCCTACCGTAAGCATAAACTTTCGGAGGTCCGCGCTGATGTCTCGGATCAGCGCTGGGCCCCCCTGGCGGCGCCTCCGGCGCCGCCCCTAGCGCTCCGCGTCAGGGAGGGAGGTCCAGCGCCGATCCAAGAAATCCGCGCGGCCCTCCAACAACCTTAGGTTGTTGGCGGGCCGCGCGGACTTCTCGGATTCGAACTTCATATTCGAACTTGGATTCGCAACTTCGTACAGATAGTATTTATACGAAGTTTGTTCTTCTTCGACTCCTGGAGGGGACATCGCAATAGTTGTCCGCCTCGTCGTCGATCTCCTCCAGGAGCAGCCTCTCTATCACGTCCTCCAGCGTGATGATGCCCGCCATGTGGACATTGGCAGGGATGGGCTTCCCCGTCTCCCATGCCTCCTGGACCCTCTCGGGCATGTTCGTCACGATGGCGAAATGGGTGCGGTGCTCCTGGAACTGGTTCAGGAGGTCCAGAAGCTTCATTCCTGGCTTGACGAGCACGGGCTTCTTCATCAACGGACTCAGGACTTTCACCTCGAGGTTGGTCTCTGGATCGTAGACAATCAAGTTCTTCACGAGGATGAACCCCCTGATGTTGTGCTTGTTCTTGTCGTACACGGGCAGACGGGAGTGGCCCCTCCTGTCTATCTCTATCAGCTTTTCCCTGTCCAACCTCGTCTCCAGCTCGAGCATGTCGACCTCGTCCATGGGCTTCATGCTGTCGGCAATCTCCGTATGCGTCATCTCGGCGACACCGCGCATGATCTTCGCCTCGTCCCGCTCCTGCACTTCCAAGACGCAGTCGGTGAGTGGCTGCTTCGACGAGAAGGTCAGTTCCGTGTTCTGCTTTCGGTCCTCACTGGGGTAGATGTTGAACGTGCAGCCCTGGTTGCGCCCGTGGACGTCGCAACACGGCTTCACGAAACACCTTTGGCCGACCTGCAGCTTGCCCGGCACGCCGCCGCCCCTGTACACCACGACGCTCTCGTCCGTGAAGTTGTGCTCGCTGGCGGATGTGATGATGCCGATGTCCTGGCCCTTCGCCTGCACGATCTCCACCTTGCCGGCCTGGGCCGCGATCTTGATCATCGCCCGCAGCCGCGAGAAGCGGGTCTCCTGCTTGTGGTCCGTGCCGAGCACGCGGTCGAGCATCTGCGCGATGGGCCACACGATCGGCAGCAGGACCACCTGGAAGCAGCTGACCAGCCCCGTGAACCTGGAGGCGTACTCGAGCTGGTTGCTGCCCGTGAAGACCGCGGAGGGCACGATCTCGCCGAACACGAGCACGAGGGACACCGACAGCACAACTGCAACCCACGACGGCACGAGCCTGTCGAGGAACAGCGGCAAGGCCTCGTTCGCCACTGAGTTCATCAGCAGCAGGGTGACCAGCAGCCTGTGGTGGTTGGCGATCAGGGGCAGCACCTTTTGCGCCGCGACCTTGTCGTCCTTCAGCCTTTGCTTCTCCAGTATCCCAGGCACGTCCTTCTCGTCCTCCCCCTGCAGTGTCTCCAGGTCGCTCCGGTCAAGGGACACGAGGCCCATAGTGAGGCCAGCGGCCAGCGCGGCCATCGAGACGCACAACAGCGCAAGCGCGAAGCACAAGCAGAAGCCGTTGGTGCCGGGCGCCAGGCGCTCGGATGCTACAAAAGAAGAAACAACGGCGTAAACACAAGGTCAGAAACCGTTGTTTCACGTGTCGCGGCGGCGGCCCTGGCGACACGCCATCCCTTGCAAGCGGATAGCGTGCCGCTCCGCTCCGCGGGGCGGGAGGCTGGGGGAAGCTCGGGAAGCTGACGCTCGGGGACTGGGACGCAGATAGGGCGTCGCTCCGAAGCGTGGTGGGCCTCCGGCGGAACGACACGTTCAGCCAAAGTTCCTGACCGTAGACTTTCGGAGGTCCGCGCGGATTTCTTGGATCGGCGCCAGGCCCCCTATGCCTGTCGCGCGGAGCGCGCCAGGGGCGGCGCCGGAGGCGCCGCTGGCTGGTTCCAGCGCAGATCCAAGACGTTTGCGCGGACCCCCTTTTTCGGCGCCGCGGCCTCGCGTGCAGCGACGAGGCGTAGAGAGTAGGAGAGCAAAGCAGAGCACGCGCGCGGCCGGGCCCCTCAGAAGACGGGGCAGGGACCCACCCCAGGTGATCAACCCTGCCACCCACCTCCCCGTAAGGGGGGTGGTGCGAAGTCCCTGTGGACGGGACTGGGTGGGCATCAGGGGACACCATGAGCCCCTCAAAAACCCACAGGTGGGCGCCACAGCCCTACCGCCACCACTGGAGCACACCTCCTACATCCCTCCAGAAGGCAGGAGGACGTGGAGGAAGGGAGGAGGAGGAGGAGGAGGAGGAAGGAGAGGAGGAGGAGAGGGGAGTAGGAGGAGAGGAGGAGGCGAAGTAGGAGGAGATGGAGGAGGAGAAGGAGGAGGAGGAGTAGGAGGAGGATGAGGAGAGGAGGAGGAGTGGTAGGAGGAGGAGGAGTGGTAGGAGGATGGAGAGTGGGAGGAGCGGAGGAGTAGGAGGAGGAGGAGGAGGAGGAGGATAGGAGGAGGAGGAGGAGGAGGAAAAGGAAGAGAGGATGAGGAGGAGGAGGAGGAGGAGGAGGAGGAGGAGGAGGAGGAGGGAGGAGAGGAGGCGGAGAGGAGGAGGAGTGGTAGTAGGAGTAGGAGTGGTATGAGAGGAGGAGTGGTAGGAGGAGGAGGAGAGGAGTGGTAGGAGGAGGAGGGGGAGGAGTGGTAGAGAGGAGGAGGAGTGGTTAGGAGGAGATGAGTGGTAGGAGAGGAGAAGAGTGGAGGAGGAGGAGGGGGGGAGGAGAAGAGGAGGAAGGAGGAGGAGGAGGAGGAGGAGGAGAGAGGAGGAGGAGGAGGAGAGGACGAGAGGAGAGGAGGAGAGGAGAGGGAGGAGAGGAGGAGAGGAGGAGGAGGAGGAGGAGGAGAGGAGGAGGAGGAGGAAGAGGAGGAGGAGGAAGGAGAGGAGGAGAGGAGGAGAAGAGGGGAGGGGAGGGGAGGAGGAGGAGGAGGGGGGAGGAGGAGAGAGGAGGAGAGGAGGAGGGAGGAGGGGAGGAGGGGGAGGGGGAGGAGAGGAGGAGGAGAAGAGAGAGAGAGGAGAGGAGGAGAGAGCGAGAGAGGAGGAGAGGAGAGGAGGAGGAGAGGAGGGGAGGAGGAGGAGGAGGAGAGAGGAGGAGGAGAGGAGGAGGAGGAGGAAGGAGGAGTGGTAGAGAGGAGGAGGAGGAGAGGAGGAGAGGAGGAGGAGGAGGAGGAGGAGGAGGAGAGGAGGAGGAGAGGAGGAGGGGTAGGGGTAGGAGGGGGAGGGGTAGGAGGAGAAGGAGGAGGAGGAGGAGGAGGAGGAGGAGAAGGAGGAGGAGGAGGCGGAGAAGGAGCTTCGACTTTACTCTGCCGCCAGTGGCCTCCGCCAGACGTCCCTCCACTCTGCGTGGGATTTTCCACCCTCGATGCTTCTCAACTGTGCCTATGCCGTTCTGTCTCCTTCGGTGCCAGAGCCGAGGGCGCCCCCGCCCCGCCCGCGACCTCCGCCCCCGCCAGCCTCGGGGGGAACTTTGGGGGAGGGCACCGGCTCCGCGGGGGCAGCGCCGACTTGGCATCGGCGATGCCTCGCCGACAGCTCGGCGACAGGGCTTGCACGGCCCTGGGCGGAGGGGGCCATCGGGCGGCTGGTGGTCGATGCGCCCCGCCCTGTCGCTGCCACCTGGCCTTCGGATCACCACTCGGCTCTCCGGCGGCCGTTCGGGACGCTCCGGGCAGCCCCGGAGTGCTCGCGGCGAGGCGCAGCTGCTGGAAGGCGCCCCGAGGCCGAAGCGCCGCCGGGAGCCGAGGAGCACGGCCGAAGACCTCGCACTTCGAGCCTCCCGGAGCCTCTCCCCCCCCAGCGCTGCCCCCGCCAGCCCCGCCACGCCGGCGCCCCGCAGGGCCGCGCCGGGCCCGCCGCGCAGGCCGGCGGCCGCGGCGGCGGCGCACTCCGACGCGCAGGCGCCGCGGCCTCCGCTGCGCCGCAGCTCCTCCAGCTGCCGCTGCAGCTCCGCCGCCCGCCGCAGCGCCCGCGCGTGCTCCGCCCCGCACTGGCCCTCCGAAGGAGCAGCGGTCGGGGGGGATGGGCTCAGGGGGTGACACATCGAGCTGGATACGGCGATGCACCGCCAACAGGAGCCAGGTAGGCCACCCCGCCCAGGAACGTGCAGATTCGCCACCTGGGGCCCGTCGCCGATCTGTCGCCGGATCCAGCTCGATGTTCCCCCTCCTGAGCCTATCCATTGGCGGCTTGGAAAGGAGCACCAGCATCAACACAAGGGGGTCAGGGGGGTGCCTCCACCGAGGGACGAGGATCCTAGATCGCGGTGTTGTTGATAAATTGCGGCCCCCCAGGAAGCCCGAACAGTACCACTATCACCGATATCGGGATCATGTTCCTTCGGTGGAAGCACACCGCCGGTATTGGTGTTGGTGCCAACCTATCGTTGGTGTTGGAGGCACACCGCTGATATTGGTGATGGTGTTGGGGCTTCCGATATCCCTCCCATCGTTGCCCCTGACCTCCGCGCCCCAGTGGGGCTGGGCGGCGGGTGGCAGGGCAACGCTCGCCGGCCACGCCTCCGCGGCAGCGGCGGCGGCGCCTTCCGCGGCTGCCGCGTGAGCCAGTCCCGCAGCGAGCAGCCGCGGCAGCCGCATCGGCCGCAGCGCGCGCGGGCGCCGCGCTGGGCCGCGGCGGGCCAAGATGGCTGCGCATCCAGAGTGACTGCGAGGGCCAACCCTGGCTCCTCCTCCATCTCCTCCTCCTCCTCCTCCTCCTCCTCCTCGTCCTCGTCCTCCTCCTTCTCCTCCTCCTCCTCCTCCATTCATTTTCCTTACCTATACGTATCTCCTCCCTGTCGCACCCCGAGGCTGGTCGAAAGGGCGGGCCAAGCGTTTCGCCTGAGACTCCCGCACCATTTATGACCCTGATGCTTAAACATTGAGAACAATTTCACAAATGGAGGGCGGGCCGTTTTCAAAATGTGGCTCTCGCCTTAGCGACGTGCACATTCGTTTTATCAATGTGTACGAGCTTCGCGGATTAAAAGCGGGTGGCTTTCAAAATGTGGCTCTCGCCTCAGCGCCGCGCGCATTTCGGTGTAACACGTTGCAAGAGCTTCACGGATTGAGGGCAGCTCGTTTTCAACATGTGGCTCTCGCCTTACCACCGAGCGCATTCGCTTTCAGAATTTGGAAGAGTTTCGCGGATTGAGGGCGAAACGTTGTCAAAATGTGGCTCTCGCCTCCGCGCTGCGCACATTCGTTCAACACGCTTGCAAGAGTTCCACGAGTTGAGGGCGGTTCCTTTTTTTAATGTGGCTCTCGCATTCGCACCGCGCACATTTCTTCAAGTCCGCCGACCCTGTCGGCGTGTGCGAGGGGTCTGTCTGTTCGAGTCGTCGTCTCCGTCGGTCGTCGTCTCCGTCGTCCCCTTTCTCTGCACCCTCCTCTCCTCAAGCCTGTCAGCGAGAGAGAAAACTGGCAACGTCGTAATCGAATCGAAGGGAAGCCCCTTCCCTTTGATCCCTCCCCCGTCGAGGGGGGGGTCCCGAGGGGGGGTGTCCCGGGTCAGATGCGCATCTCAGGGGGGGGCTCCCAGGTCAAATGCGCATCTTCTCCCAGGGGTCCTGGGGCCGCAAAGAATACCAAGTCAGGCCAAGCGTGGCCCAAGAGGTCCCCGAGACGGTCCAAGAGAGCCCTCAATCGCCAAATGATCGGTCCCAAACGCTTTCACGCCCTCCAGACTGCCCAGGAGACATCCAAGACGCTCGAACAGGCGTCCAAGAGCACCCCCAAGGGGGCTCCAAGGAGCAACGTTCGTTCATTTCCCTTTCAATTTTTGAAAGATTTGGGGGTTCTCGCCTTCTCCGCTTCCCCCCGCTCCAGCACGGCCGCAGAGGCCTCAAGATCGCCCCAAGACGGCCCAAGAGGGCCCCGAAACAGTCAAAGAGGACCCCAAGACAGCCCAAAGCGCCTCCAAGACGGCCCCATAGGCCCCCAAGGCGGCTCCAAGAGCGTGCCCAGACGGGGGACCTGAACGGACATGTCTAGCCCTCGACCCCAAGAGGCTCCCATGAGGCCCCCAGAGGTTCACAAGAGGCCCCAAGACGCCTACAAGAGTGCCCCAGGAAGCCCGAAGAGGCCCCTAAGAGGCTCCCAAGAGGCCCCCCAAAGGGTCCTAAGAGACCCCAGCAATTCGTTCCCAGAGGCCCCCGAGAGCCTTCCGAAGAGACTCCAAGCAGCATCCCTGAGGAATCTGGCCCACGTTAGCGTCGTCGTCGTCGTCGTCGTCGTCGTCGTCGTCGTCGTCGTCGTCGTCGTCGTCGTCGTCGTCTCCTTTCGGGGTCGGCGGCGACGGCAGTAAGGCCTTCGCAATATGTACAAGAGTTTCACGGATTCTCATGGTTCACGTATCGGAAAAGGTGTTTTGGAACGATTCAGGACTGTCAGGGCGCAACAATTACGTTGATTCGCGGTGTTGAAACCCCAGGAATGGTTTTCTGGCACGATTCAGGACCGCCACGACGTAACAGTCAGGTTACTTCGTGGCGTTGAAGTCCTGAGAATGTGGTTCTGGCACGCTCAAAGATGTTCACACGATTGCCTCCCAACGGGGCACTTCCCTCAGTGGAAATGACCCCTTGCAGGGGCCTATGAGGAGAGATCTTGGAGGGAGGGCGTGCTTCAACATCGTTGCTGAGTCTTGGGTTTACGCTGGTCCTCCTCCTCCTCCCCCTGCTCTCCCTCCATCTCCTCCTCCTCCTCCTCCTCTTCCTCCTCCTCCTCCCTCCTCCTCCTCCCCTCCTCCTCCTCCCTCCTCCTCCTCCCTCCTCCTCCTCCTCCTCCTCCTCCTCCTCCTCCTCCTCCTCCTCCTCCTCCCTGGCCCGTCTCTCTCCCCCTCGTCCCCAGGGGGAGCCTCGGCGGCCTGCCGCCACGAGCGCCTCCCTGCGCCCGAGCGGCCTCCCCGGCCTGCCACTGGCCGGGGCGGCGGCGGCGGCGCTTCCCCGCAGGCGGCCGCCCGCGCGCGCGCGGGCGGCCCACGGCATTTTTTTTTTTTTTTTTTTTTCTTCGGGAGGGATCTCCCCCGACCCCCGCCCAGCTCTTGCTCTGCCGCGGGGGGCCCAGGTCCAACAGACCGGGCTTCCTGGTGCCGACGGCCTGCGCCCGGCGCTGCCTCTCTCGCCTCCTGCTCCTGGACGGGCCGGGCCGGCCCTCTGACTCCGGATTCGCCGTGCTTCGGTGGACGATCCGACTTGCAAGCGCATCGGAGCTGCATCCCGGACGGTGCGACAAGAAGCAGGACGGACACTTCCGCCTCGGAAGGATCGGACGGATCTCCTCGCGAAGCTGTGGCGCAAAAACAGCGGCGGCAGAGCAGGTCGGTATCAAAAGAGCTCGAAAAACAGGGCGGACATTTGCGCCCTACTTGCGAAATCGCCCAAAGTACGGCCTGCACGACCTCCAGAACTGCCAGGCAGAGTGCAGCGTTCCCATCCACCACTTCGACGAACTCGAAGTCAGACACGAATTCCAACTGGGGCCACCCTCCAACGGAGACCCGCAGTGGCCTCACAGCGGCAACGTGTTGGCATGCGCCAGCAGTCACGCAGGTCGAAGACGAGGCCACGACGGCGACGACCGTGCCCCCACAGGACCCCGCTTACCGAGGCTACGACCGTCAGACGCCCACAGCCCCGCCAAGCAACAAACTGGATCGAAGCCGACGAGGTCATCGTCTTCGGATGCATCACGGTACTGCCGCAAGACGTCCACGACCTGACGTCCCCCATCGAGGCCGACGTCCGCGAGGCTGGGCACAAGATCCTCAGCGACCAGGCCAAGCCACCATGCACCAACAGGCGGTCCCCCATCCCACCGAGTCGCGACGGGAGCTACCCAGCCAGCAGCACGGGGGCCACGTCACCAGACGAGGTTCCATACAAGGCACCGCCAGCAAAGAAAGCTGCGGGACCACCAACTCCGGCAGGCATGGCCACGGTCTACGAGGGGTCACCGCCACCTGTTGAGACTCCGCACATTGGCATCCGCTCAGGCTCATCCACCATTGAGCTGCAGCACGACGCCATTGGGCGCCTTACCAACACCATCAGCAGCATCCAGTATGACCACACCACGCCACTATTCAAGGTACACGTCCACAAGCCCATCAAGGAGGGCCATCAAGGAGATCAACGACCCTGTGGCGACCTACCGCATGGAGTACGACCTGGCAATGACCTACTTCTCCGGATCTCTAGACAACTACCTGGGAGAGGCTGCCAACCGACCCGCCAACCCGCTCAGGAGCCTCGGCACGACGGACAAACAGAGAGGCCTGGTGCGCTTCATAATCCACCAATGCTTTGCAGCATCACGTCATACCCAGTCTAGTGGCCAGCGAACGTATGGACCTACCCAACCCGTACTATGCCAAGATGAAGCTGTGGGACATCCTCACCCACATCAAGCTGGGAATACGCTGCAATCCACGGGCATGTGGACGCCGTTTGCGATATCAGCGTGCCATAGGGACATCGCCAACCATCTGCTCGAAAAAACTGAGCGACCTGATCAACAGCCAGGACCCGGCACCACTGGCAGACCCGAAGACCCAACCAACTCGGCCAGGCCCAGTCGACAAGGACGACCCTTTCGACCACCACGGACGGCCCCCACGAGAAACCAACGCACCAACAACCATTACAACTGGCACCGCACCCCACCAGGGGACGGACTACAACTGAGACAAGAACCCCATTGGGACTCCCAGCTAGAGCAGCTACCACGTGCTGCCAGCAACCGACCTTTCCATCTGAAGGATGCTCCTCTCGATAGACTCGAGACCGGCCAACAAGCGCCTCCGCGACACTTTACAGGCGCAGCACACCTTCTCGACATCGCCACTGGAAGACATCACTCCGATGCACCCACCGCTAAACCGTATCATCATCATCATCATCATCATCATCATCATCATCATCATCATCATCATCATCGTCATAATAATAATCATCATCATCATCATCATCATCATCATCATCATCATCATCATCATCATCATCATCATCATCATCATCATCACCGACGGCAGCAAGACCAACAGCGAGGATGCCATCTTCGACGCCAGGTACCCCGTCGTTCGCTCCGACGTCCAAGCGGTCACGGACATCAGCGAGGAGGAGCACTACCCTGGCTACGACAACATGGATTGCGACCAGAAGAAGCACGACGCTGCAGTACAGGCAGCGACATTCGCGACAACCTGCTGTACACCCAACTGGGCGAAAACAAAGACACTGCCGACAATGGGGAAAGCCCACGCCTGCCCTGACCTACACCGGCCCACGCCAATTCTCGGGGGCGCGCAAACATGGATTAGGGATCCATGGCTTTGACGCGCGGTCGCCAAATCCATGGATCGGGGGAGGTGCCCTCCCCAAAATGCGGCCGGTGCCGCCTGGCTCGGCGGCGGAAATCCGCGATTTCCCATGGAAACGGGACCCGTCGCTAATCCACGCCCCCTTGATCCACGTTTGTGATCGCCTAAAATTCGCCCATCCACCCACTCTTCTCCGAGAAGTCGAGCTGTCCCCCCTGATCTCTCACAACAAAGGCCGCCGAGGCGCACACCACCCTCGTACCACGACGGGACCTGCCTAACAAGGAGGCCCGTCAGTGCGTCACTCCTCACACTCGGTTTACCAATTTTGCTCCAACGACCGTGGACGATCGATCACTCCTACGACGAAGATGGACACCACC
>CAUYUJ010016107.1:185000-207500 GCA_963575745.1 Prorocentrum cordatum
CAATCCCTCTCATGGTTCGTTCGCCACCGTGGCTATGAGTGCCTGCCTCGACGCCCTTGCCCCCCCCTCCAGCCCGCTCCCCAGGAGAAAGGGCGCAGGGCGTGCCAGACGCAGATGCGGAGAAGGATCGACTGCACCTCGGAGGTATATGAAGTTTGCAATGCCTCACGTGAATCGCAGATTACAGATCATGATGAGATCCGTAAGCGCTCATGCCGCGATAGTGTGGGGGTCGCTCGCGCGCATGGAAAGTATGAAGCTAACCATACGGCACATGAGGAATAGGAGGAGGAAGAGGAGGAAGAGGAGGAAATCCAGGGGGAGAACGGGGAAGGAAAGCCTGTCACAAGCAGGTCAGCAAGACGGATGATGATGATGATGATGATGATGATGATGATGATGATGAT
Source organism: Prorocentrum cordatum (assembly GCA_963575745.1). Taxonomy (NCBI): domain Eukaryota; class Dinophyceae; order Prorocentrales; family Prorocentraceae; genus Prorocentrum; species Prorocentrum cordatum. Next base: position 185,408 of record CAUYUJ010016107.1, read on the forward strand.
GATGATGATGATGATGATGATGATGATGATGATGATGATGATGATGATGATGCTGATGCTGATGCTGATGCTGATGCTGATGCTGATGCTGATGATGATGATGATTTTGCTGCTGATGATAATGACGATGACGATGACGATGATGCTGATGATGACGATAACGATGACGATAATCATGATGACGACGATGATGCTGCTGCTGCTACTGGTTATGATGATGCTGCTGCTGCTGCTGCTGATGATGATGATGATGATGATGATGATGATGACGATGTTGATGCTGATGCTGATGATGATGATGATGATGCTGATGATGATGATGATGGTGATGATGATGATGATGATGATGATGATGATGATGATGATGATGATGATGATGATGATGATGATGATGAAGATGATGATGACGACGATGAGGGGGGAGGACTGATTTCGGAGATCACGGGGTCAGAGCCTACGAGCCACGTCGCGCTTGTCAACAAGCACGTGGCGCCTACATGCGTCTGCCGGGAGCTGCCAATGGGCCTACTTCTCCGGCTCGGGCGCCGCCAAAGGGGCGCCTTCTCCGCCGCTCGCCGCAAGCGTCGCCGCACGCACTCCCCCGCAGCCCTGCCCCCCCGTGCCCTTCCCCCCCTCCTTGCCGATGCCGCTGTTCCCCGGAGCTTTCCCGAGGTGCGCCTTCTCCAGAATCCCAGAGAGAATCTGGTCGTGGCGGCGGGGGCTCCCCCAGACGAGCAGCGGCGTCGGTATCCCCAGACCCCCAACGTCATGACTTTGTTCCTGCGCGGACCCCCGGAAGTCTCGACCCGTTGCCCGAGGCCGGCTCTTCATCCCAGTCGTTTTTTGACGCGGTCCTGGGGCCCGCCGAGGGCCCCTGGATGCCGAAAATACCAAAACCTTCTGTCGTTTTTTTTCACGACGCGAGGGGGTCAGGGTCTTCTCCTCCCCTTGACTGCCGGCGATCTGCCAGCGCGCCTACCAGCGGGACGCCCTGGCCGTCACCTCGGGCTCGCTGCTCGTCGCGGAGGCGGGGCTGGGGCCCGGGGCGGCCTCGGTCAGTAGGCAGTGGGGGTGAGGGAGGAGGAGGCGGGGGCGGAGGAGGAGGCGGAGGAGGAAAAGAAGGAGGAGGAGGAGGAGGAGGAGGAGGAGAAGGAGGAGGAGGAGGAGGCGGAGGCGGAGGAGGAGGCGGAGGCGGAGGAGGAAAAGAAGGAGGAGGAGGAGGAGAAGGAGGAGGAGGAGAAGGAAAGAAGGAGGAGGAGGAGGAGGAGGAGGAGGAGGAGGAGGAGGAGGAGGAGGAGGAGGAGGAGGAGGCAGGAGCAGGAGCAGGGGAGGAGGAGGAGAGGAGGAGGAGGAGGAGGTGAGGAGGAGGAGGAGGAGGAGGCGGAGGAGGAGAGGAGGAGGAGGAGGAGGAGGAGGAGGAGGAGGAGGAGGGGGAGGGGGACAAGGAGGCGGAGGAGGAGGAGGAGGAGGAGGAGGAGGAGGAGGAGGAGGAGGAACGGAGAAATAACGGCAGGAGCAGGAGGAGGAGGAAGAGGAGGAGGGAGAGGACCAATGTAAACCCAGGACGCATCAACAATGTTGCAATGTACAAGAATCCCACCCGCCCGTTGGGCTAAGGTGGTACAGCTGTTGAATCTTCCGGGAACCCTCTTCCCTTCGGGGAGGGGTACCCTACCCCTCCACCCCTCCCCTCCATGATGTTTTTGAAGGGTTCCGAGCGGTGGCAGGGGGTCCTTTTTCGCCCAAGATGGCTCCGAGCGGGCCTCCGATGCTCCAAAATGGCTTAAAGTAGCCGACGATGGTTCAATACAGCTTCCAACATACCTCCAAAAGGCTCGACGAGGGCCACAAGCCAGTTCCAAATGCTCTCGGAGCCCTCTCAGGGCGCCCCCAAGAAGCCCAAATCCGTCAAAGCCTGAAGGAAATCAGATTTCTCGCTGTTTCGATTCCGATGCGCTTTTCAAGCCTCAAGATGGCCCCAAGATGGCCCAAGAGAGGCCCAAGAGGGCCCCAAGAGGCGATTTCGAGGGCTCTTAAGGGGGGACGTAAATGTAGGACCCCCCCTTTTGATCGATGGCCTCCAAGATGGCCCCAAGAGGGGACCCCCAAGAGGGCTCCGAGAGGGCTCTAAGACCCGAGTCCCAAGAGGGCTCTCCAAGAGGCAATTTCGAGAGTTTTGTTCTCGTCCTCATTGTCCTTCTCCTCCTCCTCCTCGTCCTTGCCCTCATCGTCTTCCTTCTCCTCCTCCTCCTCCTCCTCCTCGTCCTCGTCGTCGTGGTCGTCGTCGGAATCTTCCTCGTCCTCCTTCTCTTCCTCCTTCCCTCGTCCTCACGCGGGCCCCAAGGATGGCCCGAAAAGGCCCTCCAAAGCCAGCCCCTTGCTCCCAGAGATCTCTCTGTTCACCCTGGCTGCCCGCTTTGTTTCACTACGGTGGGGGCACCAAATAAGGGACCCTGAGATAAGGAATCCAGGGTCTGGAGACCGGTGGAACTCCCATCGTGGCTAGGCCATCGATATCACCGCCAACCTTATCAGATAAGGAATCCTCCAGGGTCTGCAGCCTCCTGGCCACATTCCTTAACAAACGCCCCCGCCGTTCATGTGTCTCGTCGTCCTTTTTCCGCCAGCTCTAACGGGCAGAATTTCTGAATCGGCTGGCCAGGATACGCGACGCGTGAACTTTTCTCTGCGGGGAATGCCCTGGTGAAAGACCATCGTCACATAATCCTCGATCGTGCCAAAACACCATTCCTAGGGCTTCTGCGCCGCGAGTAAACATGACTTTCGTTCTGACAGCCCTAAACCTTGCCAGAACACAGCGCGTGGGACTTCGACACCGTGAACCAACGTGACTGTTGCGTCCTGACATTCCTAAAGCCTGAAAGAAGACTTGGTACCTCAACCCCACAAATCCTTCAACTCTTGCACACTGTTAAAACGAATGTGCGCGGCGCCAGGGCGAGAGCCACATTCTGAAAACAAGCCGCTCTCCATCCTTGAACCTGCTGCACACTTTTTAACGACCGTGCGTGGCGCCAATGCGAGAGCCACATTCTGTCAACCAGCCGCTCTCCATCCTTGAAGCCGCTGCACACACTTAAAGCGAATGTGCGTGGCGCTAAAGGCGAGAGCCACCCATTGAAGACCCGCCGCCCTCCATCATCCTTGAAGCGGCTGCGCATTTAAGCTTCAAGATTTGTAATCTCAAGGGAATCGCCCAGCCCGCCCTACCAGCATGTCTGGGGTGCGACAGGGACCAGTCAATCATAAGGAAAAGGGATGGAGGAGGAGCAGGAGCAGGAGGAGGAGGAGCAGGAGCAGGAGGAGGAGGAGGGCGGGGGAGGGAGAGGGAGAAGGAGAGGAGGAGGGGGAGGGAGGAGAGGGAGGGCGGATGGGGGAGGAGGAGGGAGGAGGAGGAGGAGGAGGAGGAGGAGGAGGAGGAGGAGGAGGAGGAGAAGGAGAAGGAGGAGGAGTTGGAGGAGGAGGAGGAGGATGGAGATGTGGCCGAGGCGGCCTCGATGGCGACGTCGCGCGCCTGCGGCTCCCCGCGCTGGTTGAGGGTCACCTCGAAGGACACGTAGTGCAGCGGGCGCCACTCGCCTGAAAACCAAGCCTCCGAAGTATTGACCAAAAAAACAAAAATCGTGCGGAGCTTTTGTGGCCGATTTCGGCCTCTGGCAGCCCTCGCCGGGCCCTGGGGCCGTCAACAACCACGAGTCAGGACGAAACGCCGGTCCATGGGGAAGCGGCCCAGAGCTCTGGGGACCCCGTGCCGAAAAAATCAAGACTCCGGAGGTCTCGGGACGGCGCCAGGACCTATCGGGCGTTGCTCACGGGGGGGGGGGTGGCGGCGATGAAGGGGGGGGGAAGAGTTTGCGCCTTCCGTGCCACTTTTGGGCACGAAAGGTGCACCTCTCTTCGCCCCCCCTTCGACGCAGCACCCAGCAGGACTCGGACACAATCGGGCCAGGACCCAGCGGGGGATCCCTGCAAGCTGGCAGGTCTGGAGCACGCGCTGTGGCGCGGCAGCCTTTCCAGAGCGTTCCGGGGCGCTCCGGGAGCGTTCCGGGATGCACTGGAGCGCTTCGTCCTGTCCCTGACTCCAGATCCTCCGTACCTTGGTTGATTTTCCGACTTCTGATTGTGCCGGAAGTGCGCCCCAAACGATGCGACAAGTAGGGCGGACATTTCCGCCTGAGGAAAAAAAGGGCGCAAATTTCCGCCAGGGTATGGCGGAAACAGCAGCGGCAAAATACAGGATGAAATCGACATCCAAGAACCTTGAAAAGCAGAGCGGATATCTCCGCCCTGCTTGCGAAATCGCCAAAAAGGAATTGCGGATCCGGAGCCTGGGTGGGCCCGCCCGATCGCCTGTGGGCAGGGAACCCCGGGCGAGGTACACGTCGCGTCCGTACGTGCCGAAGGCGTCTGGGCAGTCGATGAAGCCGTACTTGTCTCCTGGGGGGGTGGGCTGCTCATCGTCAGAGGAAGAGAAGCCGCCGCTCGTCCTGGAGAGCCCTTGCCATCACGACCGGATTCTCCCCGAACCTGTCGTCGGCATCCACTCCAGGAGAGGACCAGCAATTCTCTCCTGGGGCCACGGTCTCTGACGATGTGGTTCCCTGACAGCGAATGCGGTTGGGCGTCTGACAGTGGTCAAAGACCACGCAGAAGTGCCACAGGGGGACAGGGAGATGTAGGAGACCGGACTCCAGGATCCACCATTTCGCCAGAAACTTCCTCACAACTTGCAATCAATGAGGCCGTTTTGCCCGAGACCCCCCAGGAAACCACAAAAAGGAAATTCGCCTGAGACATCCTCACATGTATTACCACAGAAGCCGTTTCGCATTAGACTTCCTCGCAATTCATGAGCACAAAAGGCGTTTCGCCTGTGACTTTCTCACAGTGTATGGCCTCATAAATGGTTTCGCCCGAGACTTCCTGACACTTTGGGGCCACCGAAGCCCTGTCGCCTGAGACGTCTTCAAAATCTGGCAGCGCAAAAGCTCCGTTTCGCTTGAGACCTCCTCACGATTAATATCCCAGCAGCCGTTTCGCCTGAGACTTCCTGACAGTTCGAGACCGCCGAGGCCGTTTCGCCGGGGACTCCCTCACGATGTACGCCCCCAGGGGCCGTTTCGCTGGAGATTTCCTCACCTTTGTTATCTATTAAGCCGCGTTGCGGGGGTATTGTTTCAAACGAAGATTTTCCTAGATTTCGGCGGCCTCGGGCGTTATCGGGCCCCTGGGCCGCCAACAGTTTTTTTTTTTTGTTGTTGTTGTTTGTTCTGCTTCGTTCGATGAAGACACAGCAGCTGAGGGCCTCGTAAACGCGACCCGGGGGCGAGGAGCCACCCAGACTTTCGGCGACAGCCGAACGCCTTATGTACACTATGGTACCAGTCCTCTACTCAAAAGCGTTCAGACAGAGCCTGCTGAATACGACATCGTTACAGTACCCCGGCAAGGACGGAAACAAAAACTTGAAATGGCCCCGGATTTGGGATCCCGGCGGAGGGGCGGAAGACGAGGAGGAGGAAACGAGAACGGACCGCGGCGCGGAAACGAGAACGGACCGCGGCGCCGTGTGTGCATCAATCCCCACATGGTCAAAACGACCACTTATATAATGAGGCCTCACGCAACGAGTCCATAATGGGTGACGCACAGTGCATACTCAGTCAAAGCCCGTGCGGCGGCGTGGCTGATAAGAAACATCCCCAGGATCCTATCACGTCGGAGGCGGGAGCGGGAAGGGGACGAGCGCGAAGAAGGAACAAGGAGGGAAGGCGACGGAGCTCCACAAGCTGCAAGGGAGACGCCTGAGGGTGAAAGCGGTTGGGTGCAGACACTCGCCAACTAAAACAAGACATTCGAACGAGGGCACACGGGCGCACAAGCGCCCAGCACCGCGCATAACCATGACGGTGACGGCGTCAGGGCAAGCCTGGCGTGTGGCCAGAGGCCAGGGTCAACCAGCAGCGGGCGCAGACAGGTCCACACGCAGTGCTCGTGCACGCGGTGCGCTGAAAGGCAACCAATTGGGGGGAGAGGGGGGGGAAGGGGGGAGATCCTGCAGAGCGCCGTGCAACCTAACTCCAACCAGGCGGCCACCGGCGGCCACCGCCCAGGGCCGAGTGAGACGACGTGCGCGGGGGAGCGAAGAGGAGACAGGCAGAGGAGGCGCAGAGCCGCCCCACCCCGGAAGGGCTAGCCGGAGCTCCGCCTCCGGGAGGCGAGCAGGACAAGGACGAGGAAGGAGGGGAGGCGGGCGAACGCCATCTCGAGGCGTCTGGCGGCGGGGCGGCGCCCGCGGAGCCGCAGGGCCGCTCCTCCGCCTGGCCAGGACGCGAAGCCACTCACAAGCCAGCAGGGGAGGAGGAAGGAGAGAGGAGGAGAAGAGGACGAGGACGAGGAACGCTGACTGCATCACCTGCGCTGACTGCAACGCCCCGTGGCGACCTAAACGGTCGCCGCCAGGCGGGCCGGGGCCGCGCACAGAACTCACATCGACACGTCGCACCCGCAGAGGTCCGCCACGTTCTTCCGCACACGGCCGTGCTGCTCCACGCCGCGCTGCAAGTACCCGTGGCGCAGCGCCACGACGTGGTCTGGCACGATTCCGACACAGTGTGTCCAGGACGAGAACCCGCCTCCGCGGAAGCGGTGGGGACCCTCGGGGCCGCGAGCTAAAAGAAGTAGACCGGCGGATGTCGGGGGAACGGGCTCCATCTCATCCCCCCCCCGCCCCCCCTTGCTCGGGAATCCCTGACTCCAGATCCATCGTGCTTTGAATAATTTCGCAAGCGTAGCGGAAATATCCGCCCTACTTTTCAAGCTCCTCTGAATGTCGATGCTCGCCCTACCTTGCCGTCGCTATTTCCGCCACGCCTTTGCGGATATATCCGCCGCACTTGTCTGAGGTGGAGACTTCCGCCCTACTTTTTTGCATAGTTTGGGGCGCGTGTCTGACACATTTTTTTGTTGGAGAGCCAGTCAACGTACTGCGGATCCGGAGTCAGGGATGGGGGCGGAGATAAAGAGACAGAGAGAGAGAGATACAGAGAGAGAGAGGGACGGAGAGAGAGAGAGAGAGAGAGAAACATGTACATACATACATACATACATCGAGAGACAGAACATGACAGGAGGAGACATACATACATCCATCCATCCATCCATCCATCCATCCATCCATCCATCCATCCATACATCCATACATCCATACATCCATCCATCCATCCATCCATACATACATACATGCATACACATACATGCATACATACATACATACATACATACATACATACATACATACATACATACATACATACATACAATCATACCTACATGCATACATACAGACATACATACATACATCGAGATACAGGGATACAGAGAAAGACAACAAGAGAGAAAGAAACACAGGAAGAGAGAGAAAGAGAGAGAGAGAGAGAGAAAGAGAGCGAGAGAAAGAGGAAAAGAGGGAGCGGCGGAAGCGCAGGTAGGCGGGCCAGGGCCAGGGTGCTCGGAGAGACGGGCAGCCCGCGACGAGGCTATGGCCACCGCGACGGCGCGGGCTGGGCAGCGCGGGTGGAAAGCTGGACGGGGCCACAGTCGAGTGCTGTCAGATGTGGTCCTGGCCCGAGGTCTCTCCACCTTGTCGCGCCATCTTGGAGCCCCTGGGGCCCTTTGGAGGCCATCTGGGCCTCCAAAGGGGATCCTGGGGACGACACCCTGGGCCAAGGACAGCTTTGGCAGCGCCCGACGCAAAGTCGCCCTGCAAGTGGTCGCCGGGGCAGCCGCTGACAGGCCGAGGGGGGCGCACTGCTGCCGGGCGGCTCGGTTAGCAGTGAGCAGGGCTCCTTCCGGCGCGCCTCCGCCCTGGGGGGAGCGGGGGCCCGAGTCTCTCTCTCCCCCCCCCATTGGGAGCGCTTGTGGGCGCTTGTGCTGCCCTCCAAAGATGTAGGGGAGTGCGGGGGTGCTCTGGCTGGACCCGACTGCCCCCTGGGGGAAAGGGCGGGGGGCGCCATGCTCTGTCGACAGGAGGAGGCGGCGGCGGCGGAGGAGGAGGCGGCGGAGGAGGAGGGATGAAGAGGGAGGTGGAGGAGGAGGAGGAGGAGGAGGAGGAGGAGGAGGATGAGGAGGAGGAGGAGGAGGAGGATGATGATGAGGAGGAGGAGGACCACTGTAAACCCAATAGTCATCAACGATGTTGGAATCAACCCTCCCTCCAAGCTCCCTCTTGATAGGCCCCTACAAAGTTTTCCACTGAGGGACCTACCTCGTTGGAAAATAATCGTCCGAAGAGCCTGAAGCGTGCCAAAATATTATTCTCGGGACTCTAGCGCCACTGATCAACCTGACTGTTGCGTCTTGACGATCCTGAAACGTGCCAGAACGCGATCCTGAGATTTCAACACCGCGAATCAAAGTACCTGTTAGGCCCTCATAATCTGGAGTCTCTCCAAAACACCATTTCTGGCACGTTGACCATGGAAACCCGTGAAACTCTTGCATAGTTTCACAAGGAATGCACTCGGCGCTAAGGTGAGAACCGCATCTTGAAAACCATCCGCCCTCAATCCGTGAAGCTCTTGCAAGTTTCTACACGAAGTTGTGCGGCGCTAGTGCGCGAACCACATTTTGAAAACGACCCGCCATCAATCCGTGAAGCTCATGACTTCACCTCGAGGTTGGCCGATGGATCGTAGACATGTGCGGCGCTAGAGCGAGCATGTGCGGGAATGTGCGGCGCTAGAGCGAGAACTATATTTTGAAAACGGCCTGCCCTCTATCCGTGAAGCTCTTTACTTTTAACAACGAAAGCTCGCGGCGCTAAGGCGAGAGCCACATTTCTAGAAAACGACCCGCCCTCCGCCTGTTAAACTGTTGCCAAATGTTTAGCCTCAGGGTCAGAAGTGGTGAGGAAGATCAGGCGAAACGCCTGGCCCGCCCATTCGACCGTCCTCGGGGTGCGACAGGGAGAATCATTTTCAAGGGAAAGGAATGGAGGAGGAGGAGGAGGAGGAGGAGGAGGAGCAGGAGGAGGAGGAGGAGGAGTGGGATGAGGAGCAGGAGCAGGAGAAGGAGGCGGAGGACCAGTGTGAACCCAAGAGTCGTCAACACTGTTCGAGTAAACCCTCCCTCCAAGCCAAGCTCCCTCTTAGCGGCCCCTACAACGGTTCACTTCCATTGATGGAACTGCCTCGTTGGAAGACGCCCGTTTGGAGACCCTGAAGCATGCCAAAACAGTGCTCTCGGGATTCCAACGCCACGGATGAACCTGACTCATGCGTCTTGGCGATCCTGAATCATGCCAGAACGCCATTCCCAGGACTTCAACGCAGAGAATCAATGTAACTGTTGCACCCGCATAATCTTGAACCCTTCCAAAACATAGCTTCTGGTACGTTGGAAAGAAGCCGCCCTCAGTCCGTGCGCGGCGCTACGGCGAGAACAACATTATGAACACCATCCGCCCTCAATCCGTGAAGGTCTTGCAAAGTTTTTAAAACGAATGTGCGCGGCGCTAAGGCGAGAGGCACATTTTGAAAACCACTCGCTGTCAATCCAAGACGCGCTTGCAAATGTGCTAAAACGAGTATGCGCGGCGCTAAAGCGAGAACCGCATTTCGAAAACGACCCGCCCTCAATCCGTGAAGCTCTTGCAAATTTTAGAAAACGAATGTGCGCTGCGCCAAGGCGAGAGCCACATTTCGAACACGACCCGCCCTCCATCTGTGAAGCTGTTGCGAACTTTACGCTTCAGAATCATAAATGGTGAGGAAGTCTCAGGCGAAACGCCCAGCCCGCCCTAAAAACTGGCTTCGGGGTGCGACAGGGAACAATTATTTATAAGGAGGTGGGGTGAGGAGGAGGAGGAGGAGGAGGAGGAGGAGGAGGAGGAGGAGGAGGAGGAGGAGGAGGAGGAGGAGGAGGAGGGGAAGGAGGAGGCGGAGGAGGAGGAGAAGGAGGAGGAGGAGGAGGAGCGGTGGGGGAGAAGGAGAAGGAGGAAGAGGAGGAGGAGGGGGAGGAGGAGGAGGAGGAGGAGGAGGAGGAGGAGGAGGAGAATGAGGAGGAGGAGGAGGAGGAGGAGGAGGAGGAGGAGGAGGGGGAGGAGCAGGAGGAGGAGGAGGAGGAGGAGGAGGAGGAGGAGGAGGAGCGGCAGGGAGGAGCGGCAGGAGGAGCAGGAGCAGGAGGAGGAGGAGGAGGAGGAGGAGGAGGAGCAGGAGGAGGAGGAGGAGGAGCAGGAGGAGCAGGGGCAGGAGGAGGAGGAGGAAGACTTGCCCAAGGAGGCTCCAACGCTCTTCAGCTGCCCGTGGAAGCGGCGCGCCGCGCTCGGGGAAGCGCCCTGCAGCCACGAGACCTGGGCAGCGGCTCGCGCTGGTCGGGTCGTCCCCCCTTCGCACCTCCCTCTAATATAAGACGGAGTCAGGACGAGGACAATTTCGGAAAATCGAGTGGAGATAAATCGAGAATCTCTGAGGTCCAGCGGCCCTGGAGACTGCATCAGGCGCCGCGGCCTTCTGAGAGCGTTCCAGAACGCTCTGAAAGCGCTCCTGAAAGCTCGGGAACGGCTCTATCCTCGTCCTAGCCCCGTCCGGCTCCCTCGCCTGCCAAGTTTTAGGGAGTCAAGACTGGAGGCGGGGGCAAAGCATGCCCCCATCGCCACCCCCATCCTCGCCATGCTCCCCCCCCACCCCGCGCCCACCCTCCCTCGCCCTCAGAATTGTCTCTCCTGCGCCATTCCCCCTTCTCCCCAGCCAAAAAAGACCTGACCCTGTCTGGAAGATGTCTGGCCCCCCCTCCGCGTGTTGATTTCTCACGATGTTTCACAGAATGTTCCCGCTGCAGCGTCGGCCTCATTTTCGGATCGGCGCTGCCCTGTAAGACGAGTGTAAAAGTAATAGATGCGCTTAGATGCGATCGCGCCCTGGTGCAGGCGAGAAGCTCATCGTATCTATTTCCTGCAACGACGACAATACATACATACATACATACATACATACATACATACATACATACATACATACATACATACATACATACATACATACATACATACATACATACATACACACACATACATACATACATACATACATACATACATACACACACATACACACACATACATACACACATACATACATACACATACGCATATACATATAAACTACACACATACACATACACATACACATACACATACACATACACATACACATACACACATATACATACACATACACATTCACATACACATACACACACATACAGACATACGCACATACGCACATACATACATACATACATACATACATACATGCATGCATGCATGCATGCATGCATGCATGCATGCATGCATACATACATACATACATACATACATACATACATACATACATACATACACATATATATATATACACATATTATTTAGATGCGCGCCCCCCGGCCTGCGAGGGAGCGCTCCGTATCTAAACGCGTCTATGTTTCAAGCATATCTGAAACATGGGCCGTATTCATTTTCCCAGAAAACATATCAATTCGCATCTATGTTTGAAAAATGTCTGTGCCGCGACCCATCTATTCGTATCTAATTTTTGTCAGAACGAATGCTGTTGGCTGTGCTCTCGGCGGGGGCTTGCGGAGGAAGACGACGGCTGTTCAGGAAGCACGTTCGTCCCTGGAGGAGTGAGAGGGGCACGAAACCTGATACATAACATGGTTTTCAAATACCCTCCTCGCTCAGGCGGGGCCTCCCTGTAGGAGTGGGAGGGACACGAAATCTGACACATACAATGGTTGTCGAATGCCCTCCTCGCTCAGGCGGGGCCTCCTTGGAGGAGTGGGACGGGCATGAGACCTGATAAATTACATTGGTTTTGAATGCCCTCCTCGCTCAGGCGGCCTCCCTGGAGGAGTGGGAAGGGGCACGAAACATGATACATGGTGTTCGAATGCCCTCCTCGCTCAGGCGGGGCCGGCCATGATTTCCCATTTCACTTCCTCCTCGTCCTCCTCCTCCTCCTCCTCCTCCTTCTCCTCCGTCTCCTCCTCCTCATCATCATCACCGTCGTCCTGACTGGCATGTGTATTGTCTTCCCTGTTCGTAGTCATTGAGCGGCCTACGGCCTGGCAGTGGAGACATGGCGCCGTATCTATTCGTATCTATTTGTGGTGGACATGTTTTCCAGCGATGGGCGCCGTATTGAACCGTATCTAACATATCTAAGCATCTATACATATATATATATATAGACATACACATACACATTCGTATATAAAAATGACCCCGTACTTTAAATTTGGCACGAACCATACCTCCCGTATCTAAGAAAGAAGGAAAACGTATCTAAACGTATCTATTATGTGCTTGCGTCGTTCAGAATAGCGCTCTCGCCCCAGCCTGGGCCACTTTTCTGCATCCGAGTCCTTTCTCATCGTTGTCGCCACCCCTTTTCCCTCCTCCGCTCCTCCTGCTCCTCCCACTCCTTCCACTCCAGTTCCTGCTGCTGCTATTCGTCCTCGTCCTCCTTCCTTATCCTTCTCCTTTTCCTCCTGCTAATCCTCCTGCTCGTAGTTGGCTCTTGGGTTTACACTGGTCCTCCTCCTCCTCCTCCTCCTCCTCCTCTTCCTCCGCCCTCCTCCTCTCTCCTCCTCCTCGTCCTCCTCCTCCTCCTCCTTTTCCTCCTCCTCGACACACAGACACAATTCATCGTCGACTCCCAGGAAAATGTGGGAAGTGAGGGGAAGACGAAAATCCGGAACATATTGAAAACTAGAGGAATCCTTGGGTTTGTGTATTTATTTGTGTGTCCTTGGGCCCCTTGAACTGAACTGAACTGCACTGAACAGACTGGTCGCACCCGTTGCGCGACGGTTTGATTTCTCGGCCGACGAGGGCGAAACCTATGGCGCAACCGATAGGAGACGGTTGTATTCTCGGCCGCCGAGGGCGCAACCTATGGCGCAACCGATAGGGGACGCTTGTATTCTCGGCCGCCGGGGGCATAACCTATGGCGCAACCGATAGGAGACGGTTGTACTCTCCGCCGCCGAGGGCGCAACCTATGACGCAACCGATAGGAGACGGTTGTATTCTCAGCCGCCGAGGGCGCAAACTATGGCGCAACCGATAGGAGACGGTGTTATTATCAGCCGCCGAGGGCGCAACCTATGGCACAACCTATGGCGCAATCTATGGCATTCGAATGCGGGGCTACGCCCGATTTATGCTCAACGTTTGGGCTGGCGGTGGGGCCCAAGCGGCGAGCTGTCATATGATTTTTGTTTTTCCCCCTCAGGAGGCTCAAGGGCGCCGAGGCTTCATGGGCCACTCTAAGAGGTCCCAAGGCGGCACGGTGCAAGGCGGTCGTGCCTCGGCACGAACAGTTCCGCCTGGGGCAAAGAGACGGAGGCAGAGGCAAGATAAAGAGGCGTGTGCGGACTGAGATCATGGTCGTCCTTCCCTCCCTCCCTCCTTCCCTCGGGCACGCGCTGGTAAGGATGAGGGATCCTCGGATCGGTCAGGGTAACTTCCGAGACACGGCGCCAATGCCGCCTCGTTTGGCGACAGACGCGCGCCGCCTTGCCGTGGAAAAGGGGCCCACCGCTAATCCACGCGCCTTCACTGCTGGCGCTTCCTCGACTCCCTCCCCCCTCCCCTTTCCCTCCGCCATCCCCGCCGGGTCCAGCTCCCCCGCGTCGTGCCCGTCCCCCTTCCCTCCACAATTGCACACTATGAATATTTCTCTCCTCTCTCTCCTGGGGACGTCCAGAAGATTTTCGGCCTCCTTCCGCGCACTGTTTTTTTACACAGACACACACAGGATTCCAGGGAGTTAGGTTGTCGCTTGTGTTTTTTTTCAAACTGCTGCTCCAGCTGAAACGCCTCATGTTCGGCCTTCCGCTCGTTCCGAATCATGTTTTTGCTGCAGCGCTGGCCTCATCTCCGCGCTTCCGCTCGTTCCGAATCGTGCTCCCGCTGCAGCGCTGGCCTCATTTCCGCGCTTCCGCTCGTTCCGAATCGTGCTCCTGCTGCAGCGCTGGCGTCATTATTTCCAGTGCCATGCCACGGCATGCAATGCAGTGCTATGTGGTGTTCCGCTGTGCGATGCCATTCCTTCAGCTGCAATGCTAGGATATGCAGTGCTTGACTACGCAGTGCCACGCCATGCTATGCCATGCTACGCTTTGATCGTCAACGCCATGTTATGCCATGTTCTGTTCTGCTGTGCCGCTGTGCGATGCCATTCTGTGTGTTACAATGATTTGTGATGCAATTCTTCTCTGCGCAACGCCACGCCATGCTATGACGTACTACGATCTGCCGTGATCTTCTACGCCCTGCTATGCCGTGCTCTACGGGATCATTGCCTTGCTCGACATCCGACTGTGCGAATAGAGAAGAGGTCTACGCCGTCTACGCCATGGTATGGAATGGGAGAGAGGGGTAGGACGTCAGATATGACGCGAGCGCATCTAACTTGTTCCCTTTCCCCTCCCCCTAGTCCCTTCCCAGCGCCGCTCCGCCCCCGCACGATCCCATCCTCTACGGTGCCCCCCCCCCCCCCACACACGACCCCGTCCTCCAGTCCCCGCCCCCTCTCCCCTCCCTCCCAGCCCCTCCTCTCTCCACCCCGCCCCCTCCTTCTCTCGCCCCTCCCTCCCGCTCCTTCCCCATCTCCCTCTCTGCCTCCCTCCTCCCCCGAACCAACAACAACAACAACAACAACAATCATTTTACCCGAACGCGTGGTGTTCTCCCCAGTGCCAGGGTTTTCATACGACACCAGGCAATACCCCCACTTCGTGGGGGGGCATTACAAGCTCTACCAAATATCCAAACGACTCTTCGCGACCACCCAAACCCAGCTTCCCGCCCTATGACGTTGGGACACTTCACTTCGTGGCGTGCGGACGACCGTGGCTACTACACTGGCGTGGGGTACACACCCACAGAACTTGGTCACTTATTCGGGGCGCGCATGTGCCCAGCATGGTGCAATTGTGCCATACAATACATAATACAGAGAGACAGAGAGAGAGACAGAGAGCAGACAGAGAGAGAGACAGAGAGAGCGGAGTTGGTCACATTTTTGGGTCAAGTTCCTGGGATGATGGGAATACACAACTCTGTTACATTTGATAGTGTGCACGACACACATGAGATGATACGTACTCGCAAGATAGTTGGTCACATTTGTGGAATTCCTGGGCGGATGTGGGGATACACAAATACCTTTGTTACCAGTGCTAGACATGGTACAGACACTGAGAGAGAGAAGGCGAGACAGAGGAAGAGAGCGGGAGAGAGAGAGACAAAGAGAGAGAGACAGAGAGAGAGGAGTTCGTCACATTTTTTAATCAAATTCCTGTGCCGAAATGGGAATACGCAAAGGCATCAGTTGCATATGACCCGTAGGGTACATGGTACACATGATCATGGTACGTACGCACAAGATGGTTGATCACATCTTTAGGGCAAATTCCTGAGGGTGCAGGCGCGCGAACCCCGTTGCAAGAGCGTGCGAAAGTAGCTCGCGCGAGCTCATGTAACATAAATGTTGGAAAACCATTGGTTTTTTTAGGATTCGGACAGCGCGCGCGGGTGGAAATTTTGAAAAGTCGTGCAGGTGTTTTTCGAGGACCTACGGTGCGATTCGTGTGATTTTATGATGCGCGGTGCTAAAATTCTTAAAAACCCAATGGTTTTTGGAGATTTCGGCGTGCGCGCGCGAAGAAAAAACGAATGTGTCCCGCATGGTATTATTTGACAGGGATGATGGCCCTGGCAGGTGCGCAACCGTTGTCGCAGAAGTTCGAAAAAGTTGCTCGCAAAAGCCCGTTTGACAGAAATGTTTAAAAAGTGTTGGGTTTCCTACGAATCCGCAAGAGCGCGCGGGATGAGATTTTGACATTTTTTGTTGAAAAACCATTGGTTTTTTGATGTTTTTATGTTAAAATCGCTCCGAACACTAAGCTTTTGGAAGGATTTCGTCTTGCGCGCGCGAATGTCCACTTTACCTTATTTTTTGCAAGGGATTCTTGAAATTTGATTATATTAGAACAAGAAATGTCATTTTATAGTGTTTTTTGCAAGGGAAAACGGATTACAACAAAACAACCGGATCTTGATGACATCGTATTACCTGAGGCTTCCTCACGAAAATGATGAAAATGTAGCTGCG
This sequence comes from Prorocentrum cordatum, assembly GCA_963575745.1. Lineage (NCBI taxonomy): Eukaryota > Dinophyceae > Prorocentrales > Prorocentraceae > Prorocentrum > Prorocentrum cordatum. The sequence continues at coordinate 201,610 of CAUYUJ010016107.1, forward strand.
GCCTAGGCGGCGCAGGGGGGCCGTGCACCAGGGGCCCCAACAATAATTATTCTTTAGAATTAATAATGTTCAACAGCAACAAACAACAACAACAACAACAACACCAACAACAACGACAACAACAACAACAACAACAACACCACCAACAACAACACCAACACCAACAACAACAACAATAACAACAACAACAACAGCAACAACAACCAACAACAACAACAACAACAACAACAACAACAACACCAACAGCAACAACAACAACAACAACCATCTTAAGACTGATCGCTCTTATATGCGCGCGCGTCACTCAATATGTAAATCCCAAACCCTCGATACCCACCCTCTTCGTCTTCGGTCATACCCCTTTGGGGGTATATCTTTTTTACTCGCCACGTGTAGTTGGCGCAGCCCCTAAAACAGGAAGAGCAGGGGGAAGGAGGAAGGGAGAGCGAGGAGGAAAAGAGTGGGGGGAGGGAGGGAGGAGGGAAGGGGCAAGGGGGGGAGGATGGATGGAGGACGAAAGAGGTTAGCAGGAGGGGAGGGGGGCAAAAGAGGAGGTAAACAAACGGACGAACCAGACAGACGGGCGCCCTGAGTAAAGTCCCAGGCGGGGAAGTCCCAGGCGGGGGCGGGGGTCCTGAGTAAATTTGGAGGAAGTATCAGGCGGGAGCCGTTGTTGTTGTTGTCCGGGGGGCCAACAACGCAGTTTGATGCCCACGACTTTCCCTGATAAAAAACAGGGTGCGAGCCCCGGAAGGGGCACTTCAATTGAAAAAATACAATGTCCGCCGGAGGGGGGGGATCAACAATAATTATTCTTCAATAATTAGAGTTCAACAACAACAACAACAACAACAACAACAGCAACAACAACAACAACAACAACAACAACAACAACAACAACAACAACAACAACTGCATACGCGTAAACTTTGGAAGCTCCGCGCGGATGTCTTGGATCGGCGCCAGAACACCCTCCCCGGTGCGCGGAGCGCGCCGGGCGCGGCGGTGGAGGCGCCGCCAGGGGGGCCCAGCGCCGATCCGAGAAGATTCGCGCGGAACTCCGCACATTTCGGTCTGCGCCGCTCTCCTATCTCGGACCCTCCCTCCCTTGGGGGAGCGGCAGGAGAACAAATGCAGCACCGTGAAAGATCAGGAGGTGGATAAACACACAGACACAATTAGTCGTCGATCCCCAAGAAAGGATGGCAAACTATGGGAAGTCGGGCGGGAAGACAAGAACTCAGAACATATGGGGCAAGATGGGGACTCGTGTTATCCTGTGTGCATCTACTCGTGTGTCCTTGGGCCCCTCGAAGAGAGCACAGCAGGAGAGCCCTGGACCCCACCTCCGCGCGGCCTCCTCCGGGCCGCACCGACCTGCGAGCTGGCAACCTGGGGGCCCGAGGCCGGGCGACGAGGCCCGGCGCGATGGGCAGGGTGCAGCGCGCTCGGCTCTCGGGGCGCTGCGGGAGCGGCGGGGTGCCAGCGGGCTGCCGAGGCAGGGAGCGGTCATCGGAAGCTGGGCGAGGGCTGCTGAGACCGTGGCTGCCACAACGGCCCTCCCGGAGGGAGAGAAGACAGCTTCCCGGGATGAGGCGCGGCCCGCGAAACAGTCGACGGGCTTCTTCCCGGAAGGACGAAGACAACTTCCCGGAGGTCGATTTTGGCAGCCACGGATTTAGCAGCCCTTGCCCGGCTTCCGAGATCAATAACAAGCATGAGCTTTTTTCCAGTCGAGCCGTGACATTAGAAGGAACGGCCGTACCATCAGAGGGGGCACCGAAGAGGCTCGCCATCAAGAAAACCACGGAACGCGCGCAAACCCAAGGAACCACCGAGCCCCTTCCGACCTCGAACTGGACCTTACTGACTGTACAAAAAGTCCCCCTGACCTCCCGCGCCTGGGGGCGGTCGCGCTGGTCCCTTACGGCCTCTTAGATGGGGTTCGAGTGGATGGGGTCGGGGGATCGCGCCGCATCGCCAACGCATCGGCGATGCGTCGGCGACGTCGGCGATGCATCGTCGACGTGGGCGTAGGGGAAATCGGGATCCACATCGTGCCGCATCGCCGATGCATCGGCGATGCGGCGCGATCCTCCGACCCATCTGCTCCAGCCCCCATCTGGGAGGCCTGAAACCAGTCCCCATCGTCATCCTGTCCTTCTCCTCCTCCTCCTTCTCCTCGTCCTCGTCCTCGTCCCTCTCCTCCTCCTCCTCCTCCTCCTCATCCTCCTCCTTCTCCTCCTTCTCCTTCTCCTTCTCCTCCTCCTCCTCCTCCTCCTCCTCCTCCTCCTCCTCCTCCTCATCGCTCTCCTCATTCTCCTCATCTCCCTCGTCCTCCTCCATTCTCCTCCTCCTCGTCCTCTGCCCTTGTCGCCGCCCGAACCTCCCGCGCCTGGGGGCGGTCGCGCTGGTCCCTGCAGAGCGCGAATTCCAGGGGCCTGCCCGGCTCCGCCGTGGCGGCGTCCTGCGGGAGGTCCACCTGGCGGGCCGGCGGTGCGCCACAGAGCCAAAACGCCGCGCGGCCCCGCCGCGGCCGCTGCGCGCCGCGCGGCCCCGTCGCGCACGGCGCACGCCGCCCGGCGAGGCCGCGAGCACGCTACAGTCGAGGCCAGTCCACAAGAAACCTTCCACAAGAAACCCAACCATGAGACCGCAGGGAATCCATTGGCTTTTGGTGTGGGAGCGTCGCGCTTCCCACAGCAAAATCGTCGAAACCCAAGAAACCCAGGGCACCCTGGAGGCAAGCAGGGTGTTTCTTAGCATGGGCCTCCACTGTACTGGAGGCCTCCGAAATGGGATCCGGATAGATGGAGTCGGAACATCGCGCCGCATTGCCGATGCATCGCCGGCGACATCGGCGATGCATCGGGGACGTCGGCGATGAATCGTCACCGTCGGCGTGGAGCAAGTCCGGCTTCGCATCGAGCCGCATCGCCGATGCATCGGCGATGCGGTGCGATCCTCCGGCCCCATTGTCTCGGACCCCAGCTGGGAGACCTGGAGCTGGGATCCGAATTGCCGACTGGCCCCACCCAGAGGGGGTCGCAGCACAGGCAGGGTGCGAGTACAGTGGACGCATACAGTAGGGGCCCGACCACAAAAAACCTTCCACAACAAACCCAACCCTGAGACCCCAGGGCGTCCATTGACTTTTGTTGTGGGAACGTCACGTGATTCATGGCAAAACCATCGAAACCGAAGAAACCCAGGGCACCCTGGAGGCAAGCAAGGTGTTTCTTGGCATGGGCCTCCACTGTACGGCAAGACATGTTGCTGTGATGCACGTACGAGCACGCTTGTCGTCGAGCATTGGGCTTCCAGAGGTGCCCCAGGCCCCAGGGCCTCTGTGAGTGAGGCCCCCAAGGCCATCGAAGCATGATCAAAAAACTTCCGTGTGGCACCTGCTGGCAGGCCCATTTCTAATTTGATGCACCTTCTGTACGATCTGGACTGCCGGCGGGCCCACCCCAAGGGGGGCGCAGCACAGGCCAGGTGACCAGACCGCCGACGTCATGATTTCCCCCCTCCCAAAAGGTCTCGACCAATTGCAAGTGCCGCTTGTACATCGATGATTTCTGTTTGGCGGACGGCCCCAGGGCCTGGAAACGACAGCTAGACGCCGAAACCGAGGAATAACGGCGGGATTTAACACATGATGTCCTCGGAAATCTGGGTACCGCCAAGGAGATCTGGGCAATTCCGTTCTTGACCGAGCCTGGCGAACAAATACGTCGCCGGGGACCGCCGCGCAGCGGATGATAGAGAACTCAACGATAACAGAAACATGACAACTTGGAGGTCCGCGCAAATGTCTTGGATTGGCGCTGAATCTCCCTCCCTGGCACGGAGCGCGCCAGGGATCGCCCCCACAGGCAGGACGGAAACCCAGTTGAAAATTCTAGGGTTGCCATGTGGGGCCTATTGAGGGTTCCGTTCGGTTTCGCAGATTAGAGACTGTGCCTCTTTCGAATGTCCCTTACACCGGGGCCCCGAATCCAGATAAACATACAGCATATCTTGCCTATGAGATCGGCTGTTGAAACGCGGCGAATTCTGCAGCAGAAGTATAGCAACCCCGAAGGGAATTGCGCCGAGTTTGATAAATCTCGGCACGAGCACGCTTCGGTTCTGCGCGCCCTCTGAAAGACTGCAAGCTCTCCCAAGCGGTTGCGCTCGGTTTTTTGAGTGCAGATCTGAAGGGTTGTGCTCATTCTGCTTAATCGAAGCGTTGTGCGCAAGTTTCCTCCGTGCCCCGGTTTGAAGAACCCTCGCTACCACCTGGAACTTTTGGATGCCCTTGCTCTGGCTTCTGCTCTGTCTTTCAGCATGTGTAAAGAACCGCGCGATGGGGGGAGGGGAGGGCTAAGTGGCCTAGTAATCGGCCACGCAGTTGCTCTTCTATCCCCGCGCAGCCACCATGGCAGACGCGCCTGCGTACTGGGGATGGCGGAAAGGTGGCGAGCTACTGCTGCCTGCCCGAATGGTCGGGTTGGCGCTGGAGTTTTTTTCCGGCCGAGAGCCAGTACGACTTGAGCGCTGCTTGCGCAGATCACTGTGTGGTAGTTCGCTTCTGGGAGATGCAGCGCCAGCGGGCCGACGGTGGGTGGGGGGTCAAGCAGACTTGCGCGGTGGCCCTGCTGAGCGCGCATGCACAACTGACGCTGTACCTAATGCGCCGACTCTACACGTGGATCTGTGGGCTTGGTCCTACTGTAAGGGATGCCGCTGTCATCGAGTCGCGTCCTGAAGGGAAGGGGCACTTCGATCTGGCGTTGAGGCGTGCAGGGGTGCTGGCAAAGGGTCTCTTCTACTGCAGCCTGACATGATGGTGACCTCAAGCCGGAGAGGAGTTCGAAGGGCGACTCCAGGCGGCGGCCAGGTGCGTCAACGCCAAGCATGACGGCGACGGCTTGCGCAGGCAGGTGCCACAGCGCATCCACGACCTCGTAAGTACACGTGGTCAAAAGGTGGGCAGGCTGGACACATGATGGTGGCTGCTGCACGACCCCGCCGCTTGCTTGACGTGTTGAATTTCCTTCGCGTGAAACGCACCGCGTACCAAATCGCGCTGGCATCTGCCGCTTGCGCAATCTGTGAGCCTGAACTGATTTCGCACGCGCCGAGGCCGCGCAGCCCTGCTCCGTGATCCGCCTGCGTTCTCTGCTCGGCTTCCGGGAAACCGGGGGCATAACCTTCGCGAGTTCACTTGGATTTTTTTGGCCTCGTGGCCCCTCGACACCCCATCCTGCGGTTCGTCGTCCTTGCTTTCAAAGGGAGCGAGGAATCGATGCCCGCGGATGGCCGCGCGCTTCTCTGGTCAGCGCAACTCGCACTTGCGGGCAGGCGCAAGCCGAACGGGAGTCGCAAATCTCACTTACCAAACGCTCGCGACGTTGCTCAACTTTTCGGTAAATCACTCGGGGTGGGGTCACGCTGATCAAATATGGTGAATCAAGAAACGCTGGTGGGGTTCATGGCGACAGTGCGGGTTATGATGTGTGCATGCTTCTCCATAGAACAAGGAATGCCGAAGCTTACGTTCAATTTCCGTCCTACCTGCACAAGGGGGTCCAGCGCCGATCCAAGAAATCCACGCGGACCTCCGAGTTGTCATGCCTATGTCGTCTTCCCGTTCTCTTGGGATGAAGCCCCAGCCCGTCTCGGCGGAGAAGGACTTCAGCGTGCCGACGAGGCGCGCCCGCGCAGGCGCCGCGGTCGGCGGCGCGGCGGCGCGGGCCTGCGGGCCGCAAAGACAGGCGTGCTCTTGGCAACCACGTGCCCCACGTCCCAGGAGGAGGATGCGGAGGGTGGAGGACGAGGATCGATATTGACGGCTTCCAGCGGTTTTCGCAGGTTCTCGGCGGTTTCCCAGCCTCGGGACGCGTTTC
>CAUYUJ010016107.1:215000-222500 GCA_963575745.1 Prorocentrum cordatum
GCGCGTCGGGTCGCCGCTCGCCTGCTCCGCGGCGGCTGGCGCGTGCGCCGAAGAAGGCGGGTGGCGATAGGGCGGCTCTGCGTGGCGGAAGTAGTTTCCGGCTGGCCTCTCCACGCGCCTGTGGGAGGAGGGGTGGATGGGGAGGAGGGGGAGGAGGACGAGGAGGTCCACCTCCCTGTCTCTGTCTCTGTCTCCCTCTCTCTCTCTCTCCTTTTCTTTTTGTCTCTCTCTCTCTCTCTCTCTCTCTCTCTCTCTCTCTCCGGAAGAGGAGGACGAGGGGTTACGAGGAGGAAACAGGAGGAGGAAAAGGAGGAGGAGGAGCCCAGCGTACCCAGGGTCCGCTCCACCCGCCTACGCAGCGGGGCCGAACGCACCTGTGGCGGGCCGCGGGGGCACGGGCCTCGACGTGCGTGTCGGGGACGGGGTCGTCATAGACGACGGTCGGAAAGCCGTATTTAATTGCTGAAGAACGGGGCTGGGAGCAGCAAGGGGGCGAGGCGGCGGGCGCACGAGCGGAGGGGTGTGGCCACTCGACGGAGCGAGCAACGGAGTGAAGGCGGGAAACAACGATGGCACAAACGCGGAGGGAGGGGGAGCAGGCGGGGGGCAGGCAGCGGCAGGGGCAGAGCTCAACGGAGCGAAGGACGAGGTGAGGGAGTAAACGCAAGAAAACCCCAAGACATGATGCGGCGCCGTGGGATAGACGGACGCAGCGTGAGCAGGATGCTGGAGAGGAAGCGCCTCAGAGGAAGGAAAGACGGGCGCAGAAAAGGAGGAGGAGGAAGAGGAGGAGGAGGAGGTTTACTGCTGCTAGAACCAACCTGGCACACCTTGCCTCAGCCAGCCGCCAGAGAAAAGGATGGGCGGGCGCAGTGAGGAGGTGCCTCAACGCCCGCCCCCCGTTCAGTCTAGCGCTCTCTCCCAGAAGGCGTCCCGCTCGCACTGTAAGAGTGAGTGGCACGCCTCACCTAGGGAGAGCTTCAACGCAGGAGCGAGCGGCGGTTCTCTGCGACGTGTTTCAAAGGCGCACCCTCACACAGCAAGGCAAGTCTGCATCCCCGCTCGCTCGAGAACGCACCGCACCAGTCGCAAAGCGTGTGCTGGCCAGAGCGATGCAACTCGTGGCCTGGCGCCTCGCCGCACAAGGCCGACGGGGTCAAGCGCTCCCCCCCGCCCCGCTCCACGACGACTCGGCGGTGCACCGGAATCTTCCCCCTGCGTGGCCTGCGCCTCAGGGCCCCCCTTGGCCTTGGGGGCAGGGCAGATCTACAGCGCGCAGCGCCTCTCGAGGCGCCCCGAGGCCAGGCGAGAGGCATGGGCCCCCTCCCCTCCTGGTGTGCCTCCTGGTGTGCCCCGCGGCGGGCCTCCCCGTGGCATCCTGAAAGTCCCCCGCCCGAGCCGTCACCCCCGCCACAAGACTGAGCGCGGCCTGCACCTCCCCCTCCTCCTCCTCCTCCTCCTCCTCCTCCTCCTCCTCCTCCTCGTCCTCCTCCTCCTCCTCCTCCTCCTCCTCCTCCTCCTCCTCCTCTTGCCCCTCCGGTGAGGCCTGGCACCTGTTTTCATGGTGTCAGTGCCGAGCACCCTCGGGGCACACTGTACACGGCACTTATTTCGCAGGTTTGGCGGGGTGCATCCCGTCGTTGGGTGTAGCACGGCTCTAGTCTCAGCCTGGCCCTGCTGATGAAGGCGGGTAGCGGCGCCTGTGCGGTCATTTCATTGTGATCTGACCCTCAGGGATCGGCATTTCCTCGGGAGGCGGTGGCTTGTGCCACGTGAGTCCCAAGGGGCCTTGTGCCCACCCAGGGGTGGGGAGCTTGTGCTCCTCAGTATGCCGTGCCAGCTATTCCGACTGGGATGCCTTTGGCTCCCAACGCACCATGTCGGAACCGCTGGGCCGCGACTCTTCACAGGTGACGTGGTCACCCCCTATGCCCTTCCTGCGCAGCTGTTGCTGCTTTCCGGGCGGTGGTTCGTTGGCTGGGCGTGTGCAATACACGGCCGGCCTTCGAGAGACCGACCCTGGGCGCCGGACTCCTCCTCCTCCTCCTCCTCCTCCTCCTCCTCCTCCTCCTCCTTCTCTTCCTCCTCCTCCTCCTCCTCCTTTTCCTCCTCCTTTTCCTCCTCCTCCTCCTCCTCCTCCTCCTCCTCCTCCTCCTGCACCTCCCCCGATCGGGAGGTCTGGATGCCGCCACATCAGCTCCCGCATTGGCCTGGGCGTCAGCTAACTGGCTTCCATGGAAATCGAGAGGCGCCTCCTGAGAGCCACCTCGAGGCCCTCGGGAGCGGGCCCGAGCTTTCGCCGCAACAAAATCGCCGCCCCCAGGGAAATCGCCCTGAAGAAAAAAACCAAACGCGGGCCCAGCGATCGGCGTGGGGCCCCCTTGGGAGAGCAGCGCCACTTACGACCCCTCTTTAAACCGCGGGCGACCGTGCCATCATTGTCGATGCCGGCGCGGAGAGGCAGGGTGGCGCATTCCAAGGCCGTCATCAGCCCACATATCCCAGCACAAAGCACTGATGCCTGGCACCCGAGTCCTGGGAGGGGGGGCCGTGCACGGCCCGAGCCGCGGCCCCCTCCTGGTGCAGAAGAACATAACCCCGACCAGAACGCTTGAGCCCAGGAGGGCCCCTTGAGCAGGCCATCGGGGCAGGCGCGACCTCCGACGAGCGGCGGATTCTCAAAACTGGGTCTGGGCTCTTCCTGGGCAGGCGCGCCGTCTAGGAAAGGGGCCCTCCAACGGGTTCTCGACCAGACCACGAGAGAAGAGGAGGAACCCGTAGGAGGAAGACTCGGATCGATGCGCGGTTGCTTGGAGGTTCTCCGCTTCGGCTGTCTCAGCTCGAGCGGCTTCCTGATTCGGGCAGCGGCACATTCTGCAGCTTTCACATCCTACCTCGTATCCGCAAGCTTGACAGGACTTGTCGCCCCCCAGAACCAGCCCGCCAGACTTTGTCTTGGATCCAGAAATCGCGCCCACTGTACGCAAGAATAGCCGATCTCCTCTGCGTGGAACGCTTAGCCATGCGACTCAGCAACGCCCTGAGGGGCTCCAGAAAAAGCCGCGAGATCCCGAGATTCCTGAAGTCCGCCCAGGCCGAAACCTGCACAAACTCCAAGCGGGCAGAAGTCAGTTTTTTGATGCAGGCAGGGGCCTGCTCGGCGCAGGTCCCAAAGCCCCCCCAGGTGGTCCTGAACAGCTGAAAAGGCGGGCCAGCTCCACGACAGGCGGCGGAGGGTGGCAAGCACGGCCGAGGCGGGGCATCTGATGCTACGCCAGAGGCTGCGGCCTGGCTTTGTCTGCGCAGCCGCGGCCGAGGCCCTCTTCCACGCCGTCGCCGTCAAATCCTCGTGGCGGCCTTCCCGCGCGGCCGATGCCCACTTGACCAGGGGCTGGGTACATGCGCCCACCAGGGGGTCGCAGTTGAGGATCCAAAGGCGGAAAAGGGGCTCGATCCTTCCCGATCGAGTCCCTCCCGGGGGCACCGGCCATCAGGGCGCGGGCCTGGTCAATCCGAGAGGGGCCCGAGCCCAGACAAGCAGCGCCGCAGAGGACCGACGGCATGAAACCCATTGGAGCGACTTGAGATGGCCTGGCCCCCTGCTTGGCTAGACTGCGCAGCAGAATCTTCCGACGGCGGGCGTTGCTGAGCCCCTCGTCGAACCCGCGCCCGACGTGGACTGGGGCGCCCCCAGCAGAACCGACCCCATGCTGGGAGTTGTAACCTCCTGGACGTCCGGGGCCAGACTCTGGGCCCGCCCTCGAATTCGAACCTTGAGAGAAGCTCTAGGGGCCAGAGTGAAGCCTTTGCCCCGGGACCGCCTTGCCTGGTCCTGGACACTGGGATTCCCCTGGCTTCCATGGCGTCAGCGTAACATGTGTTCCCATCACAGAGCTGGATCGAGATCTCCTCCTCCTCCTCCGAGCTTCTGGCCTGGAGCCTGGGGCCATCTACATGCAACCTGCGGGGGAGGTAGGGCACGTGCGAGGCAGCGACCGTGTCACCGTGAGGATGGCTCATTGAAGACAGAGAGTCCAACCCCCGCAGTCCCCGCCACCGCCGCCGCGGGTCGAACCCCTCCCCTGAAGGTCACGAGACGCTCGCCAATGTAAATCGAAATCAGGGCTTTCAGCAGCCGTGGCAGAAAACCGTGCGCGGGCGCCTCGGCCCGCAGGAGATACATGCTACAATGCTCGAAAGCTAAGCGGGAATCAAAAACTCCCGTGCCCGACCTCTCGTCGGGAAGGGGCCCCTTCATCAACGAGCATATGCTGCCGCATCGCTTCTTCGGAGCCGCCCTCGTGGGTGGCGAAGTCGTGATCGCGTCGAATCGATCGCTCCCCATCGAAAAAGAAACTCGCGTGGGCTCGCCCCACCAGCCTAGCGCACGTGGTGAGCAGGCCGATGGGCCTCATGCGCCCCGACGGCTTGGAAATCAGGAGAGACGGCGCATGCCGCGGCCGGGCACGGCCAGCGCGGCGCGCGAGAAACTGGAGCCACAAAAATGGCCAGACACTCCAGGCCCCCGTCGCTCAGGAAACTCAGCCACCGACGGTGCCACTTGTCAACTCTCACTCCTGTGTGCTCAGGGAAGGCTCCACAAATCTTTCGGATGTCGTCGGGAGTGGAGCGGGAAAATGCGCGGGGGCATTCCGCCTGCCCCCGTGGCCTGGCAATTTCGCCGCGGCCGCAGGGCGATCCAGTCCTGGGCTGCAGCGTCGACGGCCACGTGGGGGTCGGACATGTCCAGGCTGCAGTGGCCCCCGGCGCCAACGGCGGGGTCCACGCTCTGCTTCCGCTTGGGCGTGGGATGGATGAAGCCTGCATCTCCCGCGGAGCCATCTCGCAGCCTCTCGCGCCGCGCCTTGACTCGCTGGTTCTTGGGGCCCCGCTCGATGGCGAAGCCTCGCCCAGCTGCCCGCCTCTGCAGGCCCGTGGCCCGAGGCGCGTCCTCCCGCGGGGCGCCCCCCGTCCAGCGCGGGGCTGCGACGGCCCTGGGCTCCCGATGGGCCGGCCCCGCATCATCTTGGCCCGAGGCCGCGCACCAGCGAGCTGCCCTATGAGTGAGGCGCCGGCGCAGCCTCCGCCGGCGGCTTGCCAAGTGCGCCCAGGCGCGCCGCGTCGGCGATGAGAGCGAAGCCCCCAGCTCTGGCCGCCGCCCAGCGCTAGGCGCGAGACGGGGCGGTGCCTCGGGGCCTGGCGCGGGCCTCGGGGCCCGCGAGGGGGGCTCGGGCCCGCCGCGGGAAGCCGCCGCGCCCGACGAAGACGTCCTCGCCGACCAGGTCGAATCTGCCCTGCAGGTCCGTCTCGGCCGCCGCGGCGAAGCCCTGCAGCTTGGCGTCCGAATGATGAGCTGCGTGGGCTGGGAGAGGGCTGCGCTGGCTCCACAGCGGGCGGGCGCTGGCCAGGTCGCGATCGATGTTGTCGACCTCGTGCCCTGTGTGACCGGGGCGAGGCCGTGATGGATGACGGCGCCGTTGTCTAGGTCCTCTGCATCTCGTCGCACGGCCTCCGCGCGCAAGGCCCGCTGCTGCTCCCGCTCGTCGGGGTCGAGGCTCTGGGGCCAGTCCCAGCGGTGGCGGCGCGCAGCCCGACGCTGGCGAAAGGCGCGCGGAAGGATCTCAGGGCCATGTCCGCCTGGGCTGTGACCAGGTCGCCGCGGCCGCCGTTCTCCGCCCTCTCGGCCGCCGGGGGCCGCGGCGCAGGGTGCGAGAGGCAGTTGGCTGCGCGAGTCACGCAGTGCCTCTTCCAGTGGAGGGCGCCCGTCTCGTAGTCCCAGGTGTCCATGTTCTCGAGCCAGTGGCCTGTGTAGCCGCGCGGGGTCCTCTCCAAGATCCACTTGGGCCCCCATGCGCGTCGTCGCTCTGGGCCCTGGAGGCTCCGCCCCCAGGTCAGGCGCGGGCGAGCAGAGGTCCAACTCCCGGGGAGGTCGGCGATTCTGTCGGAGCTGACGCGCTGCCTGGCTGGCCCGTCGCAGGTGCCCCCGCGTGCCTGGCAGCCCAGCTCCGAATTCGGAATGTCGACGGTGCACCCCTCGACCGCGGTGACGACCTTGGTCCTCCTTGCTCTCGCAGGTCGGGTGGCCGACGATGCCGCGGTGGAAGCCGTGGAGGGCACTGCGCCTGGCCGCCCTCGTCCACGTTGAAGCCCGCGGCGAGCAAGGCATTTCGCGTCGAGCGCCACGCCGTGCCACAGGGGGGCGCCTGTGCTCTGGGAGTCCTGGGAGGAGCTGCTCCTTGACAGGGGGGCCCTCTGGGGCCCCTTCTCATCAAGAGTGGGCCTTGCTGGAGGCCTTGCCCCCCCCCCCCCCTCCCCAGCGGCCGCGCCGCTTGCGCCTGGCCGTGCGAGGGCCGCCGTCGCCATCAGGAGCCTGGCCAGGAGGCAAACGGGAGGCCCGCGCCTGACCTGGGTTGGAGCTGCCGCTGTCCCTCCTCCTTTCCCTGCCGCCCTGGCCGCCGCAGCCTGGGGGGCGCGGCGGGGCGGGGGCGCTTGGCCTTGGGCGGTCGCGCATCTTCCTGAGGTGCTCGCGCATGCTCTTGATTGACTCGGCGGCGGGGCTCAAGTGCATCTGGACCTCCGTCTGCAGCTGGCCAAAGACGTTGGTGACCTGCGCCTGGAACTGCTCCTTCTCTTCGGCCGAGATGTCGAGCCCCTCCAAGTCGAACGTGGTCCCAGGCTGGACCCCCATGGCCGCCACCTCCTCGGGCTGATGGTCGCGCCCTCCATGGCCGCTGGCTTGGCCTCGGCCCCCGCCGCCGCCGCCGCCGTAGCCTGACCCGCTGGCGCCGCCTTGGCGCGGGCCTCCTCCCACTTACGGTCCGCCTCCGCGACCTCGAGGATGGCCAGTCCTCCACATCCTTGGCGGCCTGGATGGAGCGCTGGAAGTCGGCCTCGGCGCACCGCGACCTGGCCCGCGCCTGGTTGAGCGCCACGTCGGGGTGCCCGGGCGTCGGGGGCGGCGCCAGGGAGATCGCCAGCTGATCGATGTGCTCGAGCGCGGCGCGGTCGGCGTCGGCAGGGTGGGTGGCGCGCAGCTGGCGCAAGAGCTGTTCCTGCGACGGCGGAGCTCCCTTGGCCCCCTTGCCTTCACGCGGACGGCTATCGCTGCGCTCGCTGGCCCCGCCTGGGCCCCATGCGCCGCTCGGCTGGCGCTCTTGAGACCCGGCGGGCTGCAGGGGCCTCGAGCAACTGTGGCTTGCGGTATCTTTCTTCCAGTTCCACTTATACCCGCACGCCCGGCATTTAGCATAGTGATTCTGGTTCTCCGACTGCTCACCCCCTTTTTCCATTGCCGCCCATGCGCAATGCCGAAGAAGGGCAGACTGCCCCACAAGGAGCAAAGATGTTGGCTCCCCCAGGAGCTCACTGGATGCTGGCCGAGGCAGCCAGGCCTAAGAAAGGGCTGCCCTTCCATCTCGGCATCGAGCCTCATGAGTCGGGACGGGAGGTATGCTCCGTTTTGAGCAAACATGGCTACGGGGAGGAGAAGGAGGAGGAGGA
>CAUYUJ010016107.1:227500-240000 GCA_963575745.1 Prorocentrum cordatum
ATCATCATCATCATCATCATCATCATCATCATCATCATCATCATAATCATCATCATCATCATCATCATCACCATCGCCATCACCATCAGCAGCAGCATCAGCATCAGCATCAGCATCATCATCATCATCATCATCATCATCAGCATCAGCATCAGCATCATCAGCATCAGCATCAGCATCAGCATCAGCATCATCATCATAATCATCCTACTCCTCTTCCTCTTCCTCCTCCTCCCCCTCCTATTCCTCCCCTCCTCCCCCTACTGGGGAGGCAGCAGTTTGCTGTGGGCATTGCTGCGGGCAACGAGCTGCTGGCTCACGCCGCTCGAGCTTTGGCGGAGGAAAGCCTCGATTTGGGGTTAGCTGCGCTGGACGCTAATGACGCCTACTGGTCCGCCCACCTGGGGGCCTGCCTCTGCGGCCCGGGGGAGCTGATGGCTCACGCCGCTCGAGCTCTGGCGGAGGAAAGCCTCGACTTGGTGTTAGCTGCACTGGACGCTAAGAACGCCTACTGCTCCGCCCACCGGGAGGCCTGCCTCTGCGGCCCGGGGGAGGCGGCGCCATAACTGCTCCCCTGCGCCACCCTCTCTTTAGCCGCCGGGAGTCCCGGCACTGCTTCTGGGACGCGGCGGGGGTCTGCCACCGCCTGTCCTCCACCAGCGGGGTTGGCCATGGCGGCCCGCGGGCGCCGCTGCTTCCTCCCTGTGGGCTGCGACCCCGCCTGACGGCCCTGGCAGGCGCTCTGCGAGGGGGGGGGGCGGCCCAGCGCCAGGGGCTGGGCACAGACGACGTGCACGCCCTCGCTTGCCTGGATATGATGTCGCCGTGCTGGCCCCCTCGGCGCTCGCGGGCGAGGTGCAGGCGGCGGCGCAGGGGGCGCTCGGCGGCCTGGGCCTGGAGCCAGAGCCGCGGAGGACGCAGGCCCGGTCGGCCGGGGCCGCCTGCCCCCCCCCCCCGGCTGGAGGAGCAGTGGCGCGCGCAGGGCCTGACCCTCGCGAGGGTGCCCCCGCGCGGGCCTCTGCCTGGAGGGCTGACCGGCGAGAGCGGCGCGCGCCGGGTCGACCTCGGCGCGGCCGACTGCGCGGCGGAGCGAGCTGCGGAACCACGGCCCTCCCGGCGACGGCCTCGCCGCACCTGCGGGCCGCGCAAACGACACGCCTCCTGCCCGTGGGGCCAAAGGAGAGAGCGCTCTTTCGCTCCTGCGGCGGGCCGCGCGCGGGCGCACGGCAGACCGCCTCGCCAGGCGCGGACGCGCAGCGGCTCGACTACGCGGACACCTACAGCACCGCGCGGACGCTCCTGGGCCAGGCCGCGGCCCGCCTGGCGCGACCTGCTGCAACGTCGCGCGGACGCGCGGGAGGGCCGGCCAACGCTGAGCGGGGAGCCGCTGGGCGACGCGGCGCGCCACGCCTGGCGCTGCCCCCGCGGGGGCGGGACCAGGGCGCGCAGCTGCGACCTGGAGGGCGCCTGTGCACGCATCCACGCGGAGTGCGGGCTCCCACGTCCCAGCTTGAGACCGCTGGCGCTGGACCTGCCCGGCTGCGGCGCTGTCGGGGGGGTGGCGGTGGCGGCCCGCCAGGCGGGCCCCTGCGCCACCTGCGGGGTCGCCCTGCGCTCGAAGCGCGAGAGGCGATCCTCGACGTCGAGGTGCAGCGGGCGGACTGCCCCCGCCTGGACCTGGATGTCACGGTTCGCTTCTGCGTGCCGGATGGCGCGGACGGCTTGGCTGCTGCCGCGGGACGCGGCGGCGCGGTTGACGCCCCCTCGAGGCTGACAAGCGCCGCCGCCACCCTTCGGGCCAGTCCCCGTGGGGCAAGGTCCCCCTCGCGCTGGAAACTGGCGGCCGCTACGGGCTGGCAGCCCTCCAGCCCCTTGCCAGCTGGCCCGGGGGGAGGCGGCCCTGCGGAGCGACGAGGCCGCGGCGGCAGCTGCCGGCGCCCTCATCGGCCGCAGGGGCCGCGAGCTGGCGGTGGCGCTGCACCGCGCCACGGCCCGCCAGCTGCGGACGGCGCTGGGCGCTGACCAGGAGGGCCGCGCCGCCGCGCTGCGCGCGACCCAAGCGGCCCAGTGGCAGGAGGAGGAGGAGGAGGAGGAGGAGGAGGAGGAGGAGGAGGAGGAGGAGCAGCAGCAGCAGCATCAGCAGCAGCAGCAGCAGCAGCAACAGGAGGAGGGAAAGGACGGAAGGGGAGGAGGAAGCGGAGGAGGAGGAGGCGGAGGCGGAGGGGGAGGCGGAGGCGGAGGAGGAGGAGGAGGAGAGAGGAGGAGGAGGAGGAGGAGGAGGGAGGAGGAGGAGGAGGAGGAGTAGGAGGAGGAGGAGGAGGCGGGAGGAAAGAGGAGAGGGCTGGGGATGTGGAGGGATATCTTTACCATCGCCCGCCTGGTCGGCGGCCATCTTCGCTTTCCGACCGCCCCCGGGCTCAGCAGCACATTGAGTCCGGGCCTGACCCACAACGCCAGGCCGCCCCTGGGCTTGAGGCAGAGAGGCCACCGAGGGAGGAAGAGGAGAAGGAGGAGGAGGAGGAGGAGGAGGAGAAGGAGGAGGGCGACGACGACAAGAAGGGGGCTGAGGATCATGGACGCCATCTGACGGGAACGCTAGAACATCAAGCGGATGAGGCGCAGCAGCGGCAGCAGCAGCAGCAGCAGCAGCACCAGCAGGAGCAGGAGCAGGAGCAGGAGCAGGAGCAGGAGCAGGAGCAGGAGCAGCAGCAGCAGCAGCAGCAGCAGCAGCAGCAGCAGCAGCAGCCAGCAGCAGGAGGAACAAAAACCGACCAGCCGACCATCAGGGGTACGAGCGGGAGCAGGGGAAGGCGGGGGCGTGGACGGGGACAGAAGGGGGAGGGGGAGGGGAACGGGGCTGGGCACGCATGGCAAGCAACTTGCATGGGAATGGCGGTGCTGCGGATGGACGGGGGAGGTCGGAGGCGATGGGAATGCATCGATGGCGAGAGCAAGGAGGAGGAAGAGGGAGAGGCGATGAGAATTCATCGAGGGCGAGGGCAAGACCGAGGAAGATGCGGAGGAGGAGGGGGATGAGGAGGAGGAGGAAGAAAAAAAGGAGGAGAAGGAGGAGGAGGAGGAGGAGGAGGAGGAGGAGGAGGAGGAGGAGGAGGAGGAGCAGGAGGAGCAGGAGGAGGGAGGATCAGGAGCAGGAGGAGGAGGAGGAGGAGCAATGCCAGAATCTGGGCCCTTGGGGCCGATTCCTCTCTGGGCCGTCTCGGCGGTCTCTGAGGTGCCGTTTTGGGCCTATCTTGGGCCATCTCTGGGCCCCCTCTGGCCGCTTGAGCCCCTTCTACAACCAACCTGGAGCGTCCTGCGGCTCTCTTGGGGCTCTCTCGGGCCATTGTTGTTTTGTTTTGTCTGTGTTCCGCTCTCTGGTCAGCAATGTGATGCCCACTGGTCAAGAGCCAAGCGGCACAGCACCAACAAAACTGTGCGCGGGCATTGCGCACGTAAGTAAAGTTTGCAAGGCTGGCTAACAATCCCTGTGATGGAGGCGTCTATGTGCGCACATGCACCGACGGCAGGCATGACATCGGGAATCAACGCACCTCCTCTGATGTGCAGCAAAGCCTATGACAAGATAAGCATCCACTGTCAAAAAACACTCAACCTCTGCAGTATGCATCGCGATGCTGGCATCTTCATGCGTCAGCAGAAAGGCTAGCGGTCATCACCACTCTAACTACTCACCCCTCGTGCGCAGCGTCGCTCGGAGATCGCCCGAGCATCAGCCGCTCAGTGCGCCGGAGCGCGAAACCAGAACAAAAACAGACAGACAACACCAGCGCCACGGCGCACTGGCGGCGTTGTTGACGGTGTCATATTGGTGCTTGCCCTCGCAATACAAACATGAAAAAGACTTCCGGGGGCGGGCTCTGTTCCCCGTCCCCCCGGCGCTACTCGGCCGTCCTCGCCACTCCCTCGTGCGGAGGCGCCGCCGTGCCCCGGCTGGCACCGGTGGCTCAGTGGCCGTGGGCGTGGCCGTCCGACGCCGCCTCGCCCTCCGCGCCCGCCGCGGCCGAGGCGTAGCAGTGCTCGTGGTCCAGGAGCACCAGGCCGATGAGCGTGGCGCCCAGCGCGAAGCTGAGGAGCCGCGCGAGGGAGCCGAGGGCGCGGTCTCCCATGAGGTCCCCCACCGCGGGGCCGAGCTCCGTCGCGGCCACGTACAGGTAGACTCCGGCGCCCGCGGCGAGGATGGCGCCCTCCACCCCGGAGCTGACGTCGCTGGAGTAGGTGACGATGGCCCCGATGACCGTCGACAGCCCAGAGAGGAAGTTGAGGGTGAGGGCCATGGGCCAGGCCATCCTCCCCTTCGTGATCAGGACGGCGAAGTCGGAGAGCTCCTGAGGAACCTCGTGCAGGACCGTGACCCACGCGATCTTCCACCCGAAGGACGCGCCACACGTCTTGAAGGCGACCCCGAGGACCAGACCGTCCGAGAAGTTGTGGAACATGTCTCCGAACAGGATGGGGAAGGAGACCAGCCAGCTGGTGGACTTGCTCTTCCCTGGCTCCTCCTCCACCTCCCCGTTCCCGGCCGGCACGGTGAGGTTCAACCTTTCTCCAATCACGAGCTGGCACAACTGCTTGACCACAGTCGCGAAGAACCACCCTGCCAAGACGGAAGCGCCCCACATCCCGGATCCGCCCGCCTCTGTCTTCCCGACGGTGGCGAGGTACAGGCCCTCCGGAAGCAGAAGGAACACAGCGGCCGCGAAGATCACGCCGGAGGCAAACGAATGAATGACCGCAACGATGCCGCCCTCGCCCGCCATCATGGCCTTCAGCTTGGGCATGCACGTCATCACGACGAGCACGATGCCGATCAGTGTTGGGAGCACGGTGACGAACGCGGCCAGGATCACCTCGCCCCAGATCTTGGAATCGTCGGTGCTGGTGCTCTCGCTGGCGCTTTCGCATCCCGCGCCCGACTCCTCGGCCACGGGCTCGATGTCCTCGCCGTTGGCGGACCGGAGGTAATGGTACGCGCCTTCGAACTCTGTCGGGAAGTGCTCCGCGAACACCGCGATGTGGGACGTGTTCGCCGGCACGTAGATCTTGAAATGCGACGCCCACGTCTCCTGGCTGAAGTGCAGCGTGGTGCCGACATCGAGCGGGATCGTCTCCCCAACGTCCACCTCGTCGGAATCTGTGATCGCGTCCCAATAAGCGTCGGCCTGTGTCTCCAGGTCGTGGAGGTCCGTCTCGGTAGTCGTCATGATCACAATCTTCATGTGCGCGTCGGCGTAGTCCCCGTCGACCTTCTCCGCGTTCCAGTCGTACCAACCTTGCTCCACAGGGAAGACAGCCGACCACTCCCACTCCAAGTCCCACGGGCAGTGCTCCTCATGCTCTTCGTGCGAGTGATTGCCGCCCTCTTCCTCGAAAGCGGGTTCTACGTCCTCGCCGCCCTCCGATCTTAGATAGTGGAAGCCATTCTCGAACTCGTAGGGACTGTGCTCGAAGAAGACGGCGTAAGCACCAGCTGTGTCAACGTGAAGGATGAAGTGGGTGGTCCAAGTCTCAGTATCAAAGCTCAGCGTGTACGTACTGCCCGTCTCCAACTCCTCATAGGAAGACTTCGCGGTCGAGGTCGCCCACGCCGTCTCGGCGGCCGACTCGACGGCTTCGAGCGACTCGCCAGACGAGTCAACCAGCGGATACACGAGGATCTTCGCGGAGCCGTCCGCGTAGCTTCCGGACTCCGACTTTGTGCAGGACCACGTGTAGTGCCCGGCGGCAAGGTCGAACGTGCCCGCCCACTCCCACGGGGTGCCCTGGGCCAGGGGGGCGCACAGCAGCCCGAGCGCGAGGGTTCGCGCGAGCCCGGACGCCATTGCCTGTCGCGCGCACGAGCGGCTCGGAGCTGGAGCCAGAAAAGCTCTTGAGCCCAAACAGCTTGAGCCAAATGGCTACGGAATTGGGGCTCTCTTGGGCCATCTTGGGCCACTCTTGGGTCGGTGTCAGCTCTTCTTGTGGTCCTCTTGAGGCCGCTTCGGATCATATCGAGGCCCATGTTAGAGGCTTCATGGCCCGTCCTGGGCGCCCTGAGGACCAGAAAGACAAGAATCCGAACATCATACAGCAATCAAAAAAACTGACTTTGCCTCTCGGGGGCCTCTGACGGGTCCTCTTCGGAGCCCCTGGGCCCGTCTGGGGGGCCGTCTTGGAAATGCTCGAGCTGCTCCTGGGACCTGTTGTGCTACTCTCGTCATCATTTTTTCGTGCCCGTTTCGGCCTTCCTGGCGGTCCCCAAGGAACTCCCCGACGCTGGTTTGAGCGGCCGGGGGGAGGACCAGGAGGCCCGTGAGGGAGTCAAGACCCAGCCCTGGGGGCCCAAGCCCACGCGAACTACCCCTGCGCCCTCCATAATTATTCACTGCGTGGAGCTCCCCATATGTGCATCTACTCGCATGGACCTGTCCGCCGTGAATGTCTAGGCGCAAGAGCTTTCGAATATTAACGGGCTTCAGTTGTGACGGTCTGGACATCCATCTAACTGCGAATGAATTGGAGTGTGAATGAGCCTCAGTAGTACGAGCGCGTCTCTGTGCATGAGCCTGGGGCCTCCTGGGGCCTCCTGAAACCTACTGGGGCTTCCTGGGGTCTCCAGGAGTCTCTTGGGACCTCCTGGGACCTCCTAGGAAGGTTTCGTGCCCCAGGGGAGGCGCAATCTATAGCAACAGACGTACATAAAACATTGCGGATTAGAGCCACAGGAGAAGGGCAATCTATAGGAACACGCGTAAAACACCAAGGACTCGTGCCCCAGGAGAGGCCCAATACATAGGAACATGAGTAAAACATTTAGGATTGTGTACACAGGAGAAGGACCATCTATAGAAACATACGTAGAACATCAAAGAATCGTGCTCCAGGTGAGGCCCAATCGATAGGAGCATACGTAAAACACATGGGATTGGAGCCACTCCTGTTGCCTTCTGAGGCCTCCTGCTCCTGGAGCCTCTCGGGGCCTCCTGTTGCCTTCCGAGGCCTCCTGGCGCTTCCTGTTGTCTCCTGGGGTCTCCTGTGGTTTCCTGAGGCCTTCTGGAGCTTCCTGGGGCCTCCTGGCGCCTCTTGGGACATCCTGTGGCCTCTTGAGTCTTTCTGTGGCCTCCTGATGCCTCCTGGGACCTCATGTGGTCTCCTGGAGCCTCCTGGAGCCTGTTGGAGCCTCCTGTGGCATCCTGAGAAGAATCTGCGCCCACGAGCCTGGCCACCAAAACTAGCAAACCGATCGAGACATCCTCAAAATCTGGCCCACCTGGGGGGTGAAAATGAGCGCCTCGCTCGAGACATCCTCCAAATCTGCTCCGAAAGCGAAGGATGTTGGGCACAGAAACAGGCAAACCGCCTGAGACATCCCCACAAAATGGCCGCGAACGAGCCCGTGCAACCACCCCTGGCGGCTCCCCTTAGGGGTGCTGAAATGAGCGCCTCGCTCGAGACATCCTCCAAATCTGCTCCGAAAGCGAAGGATGTTGGGCACAGAAACAGGCAAACCGCCTGAGACATCCCCACAAAATGGCCGCGAACGAGCCCGTGCAACCACCCCTGGCGGCTCCCCTTAGGGGTGCTGAAATGAGCGCCTCGCTCGAGACATCCTCCAAATCTGCTCCGAAAGCGAAGGATGTTGGGCACAGAAACAGGCAAACCGCCTGAGACATCCCCACAAAATGGCCGCGAACGAGCCCGTGCAACCACCCCTGGCGGCTCCCCTTAGGGGTGCTGAAATGAGCGCCTCGCTCGAGACATCCTCCAAATCTGCTCCGAAAGCGAAGGATGTTGGGCACAGAAACAGGCAAACCGCCTGAGACATCCCCACAAAATGGCCGCGAACGAGCCCGTGCAACCACCCCTGGCGGCTCCCCTTAGGGGTGCTGAGTATGAGTAAGTCTGTGTATGAGTAAGTCTGTGTATGTGTACGTCTGGGTATGACTAATACTGTGTATGAGTAAGTCTGTGTATGAGTAAGTCTGTATATGAGTATGTCTGAGTGTGAGTAAGTCTGAATATGAGTAGGTCTGAGTATGAGTAAGTCTGAGTATGAGTAAGTCTGTGTATGAGCAAGTCTGAGTATGTCCGACAGGAGGGGACGAGAAAAGAGGAGGAGGAAGAAGGAGGAGGAGTAGGAGGCGTCCAAGTAATAACAAGAACCCCATCTTAGGATATGGGTAAAAAAGGTTGTAAGAGTACGCTTGACCGGCTGTTTCAATCCGAAACGCTGACCCTGAATGGGGGCCCCGCGTGACGGCAACACCGCTCGCCCCGTGTAGAGTCGCCCTCGTCGCCGGGGCCGCAGTCGTTTCACATACACGACAACTGTGGTGGGTCGCCCCCCTCGTCCGAATAGTTGTGTGGCGAAGAGAGCTCGTCAAATGTGGCGCAGTGCCAGTGCAGATGCAGCAAGAATTCCCAAAGAGAACTCACAGTTGGGCTCATTTCTGTACCCCGCAGCGCATTCCTCCACGCTTGACAAGCCAGTGTGCGTTGAAAACTGCGTTGCGTACACGGTGCGTAGGAGACTCTTGCAGAACACATCCGTGCTGTATACTGCAAAGCCCAGATGGCGTTACATACCCCTCATGAGAAGGAAGGAGCAGGAAAAGGAGTGCAGGAGGAGGAGGATGAGGAGGAGGAGGAGGAGGAGGAGGAGGGCGATGACGACTTGCACCAAAATCCCTGCGCCTCTGGACTGCATCGCAGAAGTACGACACCGAAGATCCCCCAAGGTCGTCAATCTAGACCTCGAGTTGCCCCAAGATGCCCCCACACGGTCAAGATTGTCTGAACCCCCCGAGATGTCGTCAAAATGGTCAAACCAGGTAAACCACCCGGCCGCCATGCAACTTAGCCATCGGTTGTGCGTCGTTATCAGAAATTTGTTCGGTCGTTCCTTCGTTCGTTTCGTCGTCGTCGTCATCGTCGTCGTCGTCGTCGTGGTGCGCGTCGTTGGCTCGCTTTTGCGTTGTGAGGCCACTTCGGCGCGTCGTGGCAACCCTCTGGGGCCATCTCGGAGCAGCACTGGGGCCCTCTTGGCCCGTCGTGGCAAGCAAGGGGCTCGAGATCAGCATGCCGACAGCGTATGAGAAACCCGGTATGAGAAACCCGAAGGATCATCAATGATGCTTCCCTCTCGGAGGCCTTGGCGACCCTCTGGGAGCGCTCTGAGGCGTCTTGGAGGCACCCAGGGCTGTCTTGCAACCATCCTGAGCCGTCCTGGAACGCCCCGGGGCCCGTGTCCGAGGCCTGTTGGGTCGTCGGGGGGGGCTGCCTGGAGTCGTTTGGCCCTGCTTGGGCGCCCCTGGCCTCAGGACACATCTCTGGAGGGGCTGGCTCGCGTTCCCCTGGGGGACCTCCGAGGCAATCTTGGATCTACACTCGACCCTGTTGGACAGTCTGGGCAAGTGAGTGGGCTAAACAGCGAGCCTCATGTCGGAGGCGTGCCGAGGGGGGGAGGAGGAGGAGGAGGAGGAGGAGGAGGAGGAGGAGGAGGAGGGAGGAGGAGGAGGAGGAGGAGGTGGAGGAGGAGGAGGAGGAGGAGATTTGGAGTTTCGGGCTCGAGGCCACCGGCTTTCGCGCGTTGTTGTTGGCTCTCGGCGGCTCTCCAGCCTCGGGAAGCGTTCCTAAGGCTGCGCCTCGCCGGGAGTGTTCTGGGGGCGCCTGGATCGTCCCGATCGGCCACTGGATGCCCGAGCTCTGATCCGACAGTCTCCTGGCGTCCTCCTTCTCCTCCTCCTCCTCCTCCTCTCCTCCTCCTCCCCTCCTCCTCCCCCTCCCCTCCCCCTCCCCTCTCCTCATCCTCCTCCTCCTCCTCCTCCTCCTCCTCCTCTTCCTCCTCGATGGGGCCTTCTCAGAAGCCATCTCGCTTTGCAGCAGGCTCAGGGCGCTTCTGGGGAGGCCCGGGGCCTTCTGAGCCCTGCGAGGAGGCCCGCTCCCGCTGCCTTCTCGCCTGGGCGCGCGGCCGATCACGAGCGTTTTTAGGGGGCCACATGCGAACCCTACCCCTGCCCCCCGCGATTTCTGAGGGGGAGGGTGGCGAAGTGAACCCCACCCTCCCCCTCAGAAATCGTGGGGGGTAGGGGTAGGGTTCGCATGTGGCCCCCTAGTTTTTCCGTTCCAGACTGTACTTTCCATCAGGCCAGCCCTGAATAAAGCTTAAAACTTCACCAAATCAACGCCTTTGGCTAATACTAGCCTGCAGCCACGCTGCCGGGTGAAAGCTCACGGCAGGTCCGTCAGTCTGGTGAGCCCCACGTCTTCGTAGTCCTCGCGGTTGGGGAAGAAGTCTCTGACACCTCCATTCCTGCGGACGTCCCAGGTGCTGCAGTGCAAGCTTCCCCCGAACTCGAAAACGTGCCTGAACGGAATAGGGATCACATCCATCCCGAGCTCTTTTTCCAAAAAGCTGATCAAGGGTTTCTCCGTCTCCTCCACCACGACCTTGCTGGGGGAGATGGAAAATACGTTCATCGACAGCCAGCGGCTGCTCTGACACATGATCGGATGCTCTTTTTCCGTGGTGTAAAATGGGACGTCAACCAATCGCCAATCGTTCTGCTTGAATATCTTGACTTCTTCATCTACTGCGGGACGGTCTGGATTTGTCAACACCGTGTGCCCGTTGATCGCCACAAACGTGCAATCCATGTGGGAAGGGTACAGATCGTACGGGAAGTGCATTGTATGAACAGTGATTCCCTTGGGCGCGAAGTGTCTCTTGAGCCACCTGATCCCAGCTAGGTTGGTGACCATGGACTGCTGGACGAACATCATGTTCCCGATCAGCAGGCAATCGGCGGCGTCAAACATGACCTCCTTCTCGGAGAGACAATACTCGTACTTGTGCATCCTTTCAATGCGTTCCTCCACGGACCAGTCCCAGAAAGCCGGGTTGTAGGCGTCGTCTCCCATCATGGGCTTTGGCGCGGCAGTCCAGATCATCTGGGGATCAGCGTCGAAATACTCGCGGATCAACGTTCGGAATGGCCGGTACTCAAAGAAACGGGAACGCTTGCACATTGGCGCCTCCACAACCTCGTTGCCAACAGTCATGATCACATCTCGTGGACACACGACGCAGTATTGGTTGGGAGACTCGAAATCTGGCGTCTTGGTTTGCACGTTGAAATTGCACAAGTTACGATCTGGGCGTCTGACTTTGACACCTTCTCCCTCGAAAATCTCTCTAAATCCCTCCAACTCCTTGTTGGCGTTGTCGACGAACTTTTTGAGCTTGGGACCCGTAGGCCAGGGCATCCAGTCGCTGAAGTTATGGCTCATCCGCCACCGTGCCGTAGGTATTAAGCGACGTGTCATTAGGTCTCTCGTAACCGTCAGCGGTTCCCGAACCTGGCGTCAGTTGCGCAGTTGGACGCCTCTAACACTTGCGCAGTTGGCAGCCAGAGAAGCGACTTAGGAGGCAATGCCATACATGCTCTCTACAAGCCCTGGGCCTCCAACTTACGGGTAGCCCTGGGCGGTTGCGGGCGCTCCAGGAGCTTGGCGCCTGACTTTCCCCGAGGCCCTGAACGCGTGTTTGGACCCCGGGCGGATCTCACAATGACTGTCCCAAAGAGGCCTCGTTTAAAGATCTCTAAGGGGTCGTTGGGTCGTCCCGAAGCCCTGAGGCCAGCGTAAAAAGCTCAAATCGTCCAAGAACCATTCAGTTTCCAAGTGCTGCAAGCGTTCTCGCCCTGTCGGCTCCAAGAGCGGCCAAGACGGCCCAAGATGCCCCCAAGATCGCCCAACGACAGCCCCCAAGCCTCCAAAAGGGGCCCAAGAGACCGCAAGCGGCCTCCAGTCCACGATCCAAGCATGGCGGCTGGACGGGCCACAGGCGATTAGATATTGGAGCCATACTTGGTGTACTTGTCATTGAACTCGCTCCGACAAGCCGGCTCCAAAGGCGGGAAACAAGCATCATCCGCGATGCCCAAAACTACCTCCTCCAGAGGATCGAAATCGTTCCAACGATTCACTATAGGCAGAGTCGAGGCCATGCTTCACAAACAGACGTGAGAAGTGTAATGTAAACGATTGTGAAGAAGGCTGCCAGGAGGAAACGAAGGAGGCGCACGAACCTGCGTACGAATATACACGGGAAGGTGAACAACAATGCAGGAAGCGGCGACGATGCTACGAGGTGAACAGGCACTCTACCATTGAGCCAAATTGGCTACGGATGGTGGTTGTTTGTTCAGCCTGCAGGTGGGACAGGCGGAAACTGTTTGCAACGCCCGTGTGCCCTCTGCGGACCTGCACCGCATCCTGCGACCCGCTGCGGACTCATCCGCTCTCTACTGTCTGACCAAGCGCAAGCCCTGTAATCCAAACCCGAGGTCCTGGTGGGACAGCCAAGCCATCATCGAGATGGGCTCTTGCGCTGGATTGCGGATGGTCTTGCTTAGTTGCTTAGTGCTTATGATCGTAGTCGTCTTCTTGCGAAACTGACATCATCAGAGGTGAACCCTGGCGAATGCTGCTCCACGACTATC
>CAUYUJ010016107.1:242500-250000 GCA_963575745.1 Prorocentrum cordatum
TCGCCGTCGCCGTCGCCGTCGCCGCCGTCGCCGTCGCCGTCGCCGTCGCCGTCGCCGTCGCCGTCGCCGTCGCCGTCGCCGTCGTCGTCGTCGTCGTCGTCGTCGTCGTCGTCGTCGTCGTGGCCTTGCCGTCGTCGTCGTCGTCGTCGTCGTCGTCGTCGTCGTGGCCTTTTGGACGATGACGGCTTTTCTCTACTAGCACCAGCGGTGGCCTGGGCGTGACGCACCTGCGCAGCCATCCGCAGAAGGACTCGAAAGCAGGGCCCTAGATTCAATCACCTGTTGTAGAATACTTCTGGCGGGGCGGTGCGGCGCGAGCACTAACGCGTTGGCATCCAGCTCGCTGCACACCGCCCGCCTGCGGCCAGCTACCACATGTTGATCTGCCCGACCCGCATCTGGGAGGCAGTGACGATCGGGGAACGAAGCATGACATAAACAGGAACTCCCGGAGGCCCCCGCGGCTTTCTCGGATCGGCGCTGGAGCCCCCCCCAGCGGCGCCTCCGGCGCCGCCCCTGGCGCGCTCCGCGCGCCAGGGAGGGGGGGGGGGGGTTCAGCGCCGGGACCTCCGACAGCTTCTGTTTGCATGTGTCGCCGTGCCGTTTGTCCTCGACGCGCCCGAGTGGACGACGCCGACACCATGGCAAACCCATGGCAAGCCCACGTCAGGCCCTGCGCCCGAGGCGGCCTTGGCCATGGTGGCCCAGGCGCCCCCTCCAAGACGGCAAGGCCGCGCGTCGGAGCAGAGGCGGCGCGGCGACGTGTGCCATCTTTGGTTCCCCGAGCTGAGGGCCTCCACCGGCGTGGGCGGGGCCGTCTGGGCGGGCGGCCGGGGCACGGCCGGCAGGAAGACGACCAGGGCGGTGATGTCGTCAACCACGGTGGCGTCGCCCTCGCAGGAGGGCGCCGGCTGTGGGCTCCGGCGCCGACCCCGGCCAGGCCCGTCCCTGGAGGCCTCCCAGGTGGGGCCCGAGCAGGTGGGGTCGGAGGATCGCGCCGCACCGCCGATGCATCGACGACACATCGACGGTGCATCGGCGACGTCGGCGGAACATCGGCGACGCAAGCGTGGGGGAAACCGGACTCCAAGTCGAAGCCCTGAGATCCGACGCTCCAGCAAAAAATTGGAGCGGCGGGATTTGGGCCGTTTTCGGCCTCCGGGGGCCCTCGCTGGGCCTCGGGGGCGTCAGAAAACGGTTCAGGACGAAGAACCGGTCCCAGGGGAAGGGTCCGGACCTCCGGGGTCCACGCACCAAACAAATTTGGAGCAGCCGGATGTCTGGGACCGCATCGCCGATGCATCACCGATGCGGTGCGCTCCTCTGGCCCCACCTGCTCCAGCCGCACCTATCGGAGGCCTCGAGTCCTGGGCCAGGCGTCGGTGCGTCGGCCCTCCTGGCCAGGCCAGGAGGGCGTGTGCATCGATCGACCTTGTGCCCCAGGCGGGCCTGGCCAGGATTGGTAGATTTGGTTGCGCGCACAAGGGGGCGGGGGGAGGGGGAGGGCTTCAGAGAAGAGCCGCTTCTTACAAGGCGCCGGCCTTACATCTATAGATAGGGCACGCGCCTTCTAAGAAGCAGAGCTGCTTCTCAGAAGCCCCCCCCCCTCCCCCCACCCCCCTTCTGCGCGTGGCTGATCTATGCAGGTGTAATACCCATACCGCCGATGTTTTTTTTTTCAATGCGGGGTTCCCGGAACTCTGGACCGCTTCCCGGGACACCATTTTTTCCGTCCGCGCTCGTTTTCTGACGGCCCCTGGGCCAGGCGAGGACCCCCAAACGCCGGAAACGTGGAAAAACCCTCTGCCTGGGGCCCCCAAAACTGGCGAAAGCGCACAACAGGAGCAAAAGCCAACCTCCTTTCGACACGTTGGAGGTCGGTACCAGCTTTTCGTCCAGGATATGGTTTCTTTGACGGTCCCGGCGCCCCGCGAGGGCCCGACGCCGCAAACGAGGAGAAACCTCCGTTCGGAGGTTTGTCAAGGCGCTGGGCCCCAGGCGCCGAAAACAACGAGCAAAACTCCGTCTCGTTTTTGTCCAATGCGCTGGATCGCAGGGCTGAACCTGAACGGTGTTTTTCGTTTTCGTTTTGTCTCTGTTTTCCTTCGCTTTTCTCTCGAATCCGCCTTGACCGCAAAACGAAGTCGAAACGCAAACGGCCCACGAAATCACCAAAAACACCGTTTAGGCCCAGCCCTGCTGGACAGGTCGTTGGCGCCCTCCTGCCTCGGCAACCCAGCCGTCCCACGCCTTCTCCGCCAAGTGCCGCGCAGCCTCCGCCGCCCTGGAAGGCTCGAACTTCGCGGCGGCCTCGGAGCATCGTTTGGCCGATCCCCACCCCTTGCCATCGCTTGGACGTCCATTTCCCGTGCATTCTTCGGCTTCGTGCGTGTTTTTTTGGGTCGATGGTCCAGGATGGTCCTCGATGGTTCTCGCCGAGGAAAAAAATGCACACGTCCGAGCGATGCCAGGACCTCCACTGATGGCCCCCCAAACACCCCGCGCGCCGATTTTGTCGATGCGTGGGCCCCCGAGCAGGGCCTCGGGGTGGTCACCATGGTGCTCACCCAAAACTCCTGCAAGAAAGGCCCCCTGCGCCCCCGACATTGTCCCAGGACGGTCGCAGGGTGGCCCTCAAAGGCCCCACATCCCCACCGGCATGGCCTTTGCCAATGTGGCCGGCTTACTCCATCGGTGGAGATGTTGCTTCCTTCGGGCGGGTTTCGCGGGGCCTACGGTCGGGAACCTTTTACCGTGTCGCGGCGGCGGCCCTGGCGACACGCGATCCCCTGCAGGCGGATAGCGTGGCGCTCCACTCCGGGTGGCGGAAGCTCGGGAAAGCTGGGGATTTGACGCCTGGGGACCGCCTCGTGGATAGCGTGCCGCACCGCACCGTGGTGAGCCAAAACTAGCGGAGCGACATGCTGTCCATAAGTTCCCGACCGTGTTCCCGCCTAGGGGGGCGAGATGGGGGGGATAAGATTCCATGCCCCAATGGGGATGGGGATCGGTTAGAAGATGCCGAGCCTCGACGGCCTTGGCGGGCGGCACGAAGTCCCAGACCTGGACGCCCGAAGATGTTCTTTTTGTCCCCCTACAAGCCTGTCGTGTTGGGTCCTGGTTTTGAAGAGACAGCGCCCCGCGTCCTCTCCTCTTTTTCTTCTCCTCCCTAATCCCATCCTCGCTTCAACCCTCCCCATGTCAACCATTTCGGCATTCCTCTCACACGTTTCGTGGCCCCGTAAGAAGGGGTTCCACCGACGGCCCCACTGACAAAGTTCGCATGCCTCCCCGCCCGACGCATGTCAATTTCGGCACACCCGTCACACGTTTCGTCACCCCGTAGGGAAACTCCACCGACGGCCCGGAATGGCAACGTTCCCATGCGGCTTCCCGCCCGCCGCATGTCCATGTCGACACACTCCTCACACGACTCGTGGCCCCATAGAGAGCTCCACCGAAAGCCCCACTGGCAAAATTCACATGCGGCTCCCCGCCTGCCGCATGCCCATGTTGGCACAGTACTCGCACGTGTCGTGGCCCTATAGAAGGCCCCAATGGGACAAATAACCGTGCGCCCCCTCCCCGCCCAGCGCATGCCCATCTCGGCACCCTCCGCGCACGCTTCGTGGCTCCATGGAAAACTCCTCCGAAAGCCCCAATGGCAAAGTTCGCACGCGGCTCCCGCCCGCCGCATGTCCGCATCGGCACACCATTCGCGCTTCTTGGCCGCAAGGGGAGCTCCACCGAAGGCCCCAGTGGCAAGATCCACATGCGGACCCCCGCCCATCGCATGCCAATTCCGGCGCTCGCACCACGCGTTTCATGGCCCCATAAAAGGAGGCCCACCGACCCCCCCCGTGGTAAAATTGGCATGCGGCTACCCGCCCCGCATGTATGTATATGTATGTCTGTCTGTCTGTCTGTCTGTCTGTCTGTCTGTCTGTCTGTCTGTCTGTCTGTCTGTAGGTATGTATGTCGCCCGTACTCCGGGAGGGTCCACACGGGCGCCGCAGAGACCTACGGAGCCTCCCGAGTCCTTGTGAGCTCGACGAGAGCGAATGCAGCACGCCGAATTTCGTAAAGATGGCCGTCCCACTCCTCATCAGCGGGCGGCGGAGCAAGAACGCGGGCAGTGTTATAGATATGATATGCCATCACCATCGCCTCGACACTCTGCATCGACGCGGCTCCATTGAGGCCTATGCGAGCTCTGAGGCAACAGGGAGGCGGCGAGCCCTGGGGGTAGGCGAGGCCCCAGAGAACATCACACTGGAGGTAATGAGAAAAAGGTATCGAGGGCAGGGACAAGCGGGGGCTCGCGACTCCGAAATTTACAGGGACGCACGCCGTCCTGCACACGCAGCCGTGCCGAGGTCAACCAAGCCCCTGAGATTGTCTTCAGGACGGCACTCTGCCACGATGGGGCCACCCGCTTCAGGAGCTCACGCAGAGGGGGCCATCGAGCACGGGCAGTGGCGGCACCCACACGGGCGCCACGAGCAACCTCGAGCCCCCACGCCCTCATCCTACGCATGATCAGGAGATGGAGGGAGTCAGGATGGAGGGACTAGTGCAAGGCAGCGTACAACATTTTCTGAACACGCACTCGCCCGCCCGACGCCAATGCTTGCGCCTCGGCCTGTCGGAGGGCGACCCAGGCAGGGCCAGCGTGGCGGGCGAGCGCACGATCACTCACGAAGCCCCCGTGCGCTTCGGCCAGCCCCATGACGATGGGCTTCGTCCTCCAGAAGGACGGGGGGAACTGCCGCAGGCCGACGGCGAGCAGCGACGCGTTGTCGAGCTGGTCGCGGAGCCAAGCGAAGAGCTGCTGCCAGTTGGAGACGGTCGCGTGGGCGGCGCGCATCATGGCCGCAAGGCCGGCCGCCCTCATCGAATGGATGCGGGGGCCCGTCGACCACGCGCCGATGGCGAGGTAGTCGCTTCCCGCCATGGACTGGGGCGGGACGTGCCAGATCTTGGCGATCGCCCACGCCTCCTTGGTGACCAGCATCCTCGACGTCATCGCGAGCTGCTGCAAGTAGCTGAGGACGGGGAGGACGCGCTGGTTGTAGAGCCGAGCTGCCGTCGATGGTGGGGCTCCGCTCAGCGCGAGGTCCACGACCCGCGACGCCCACTTCGCGCCAGCCTTCGTCCAGATGTCACGCTCCGTCGCGCCAGGGCCGACCACGAAGCCGAGGTGCTCGCCCTTGTCCTGGATCAGCATAGATGCCCTGGACGGGATGTGGCGGTGCAGCCAGTCCCTGAGGTCCGCGATCGCCGAGTCGTCCAGCTCGCCGTCGAGCGGGATCAGCACGCACTTGTGATGCTTCAAGTGGAGGCCCGCCAGCACCCGCGCCGCCTGGAAAGCCCACCAGAGCCCCGCCAGCAGTTGCCGCCGTCCGAGAACAGCTCCCACATCATCAGCACACACTCCCAGCGCCGAAAGTCCGCGCTCGGTGAACCTCCTCATGTGGAGGATGAACGGGTTCATCACGACGGCCCACAGCGAGCCCGGTGCAGGGCAGCCCTGAGCGAGCCCGCAGGAGACGCACGTGAAGTGCACCAGTGCGCCCGCCAGCTCCACGAAGGCCGTGGGGAGCCAGTAGAGCGCGAGCACCGTGTAGAGCAGCCCGCCCTCGAAACCAGAGAAGATGAGCATGGTGACGGCCCACTCCACCCTCAGCGATGGGAAGGCGTCGCCGAAGTCGAAGAGCGCCATCAGGGGCCTCTCGCTCGGGTGGAAGCCCGCAGCGCGGGCCTTCGTGTCCAAGAAGGTGATGTTGTCGATGAAGTTGCGGCCCCGCAGGAAGCCCCGCTGGGGAGCGGGGGAAGCCTTCTCCACGGGGCCCTTCAGACGTGCATTCATAGCTGCTGCCACCAGCTTGCAGTCAGCGCGATCGCTCGCGTAGTGCTGGCCGTGCGGTATGCACCATCCACCAGGTCGTTCTCCAGCGAGCCCTTGGGGAGGAAGGCCATCAGGTGATCGTTCCAGTCGACAGGCGGGGCCAGCCCCATGGCGACCTCGATGACGACGTCCTCGATCGCACCCAGGGCCTCAGGGCAGCTCCTCCAGGCGGCATACGGGAGGCCATCGGGCCCAGGGGCAGAGTCCCTGGCCCGCGCCGCCGCACGCACCAGAGCCGACTTGTCGGGAGGGAGGATACCGACGAGGTCCAGCTTCGGTGCATGCTCGGAAGGCACACCCTCCACGCGCTTCTTGGCTACATGGGCTCGCGGGGACTCCTTTGCGCTCTGCTTCCGAAGTCTGCCCGACGCCCGCGCGCTCCGCCCAGCGCCCTTCCCATCGTGAACCGCCCGTGTTTTCTGCTTCGTGCCGCAGGCATCCCGCGCGCGTCGCCAGGACCCCTTCGGGGAGGCCAGCGCGCGTCGCGGGGACTCCGCCAGGCGTGGTGCCCGGAGCCGCGGTCACCGGGGCGCAAGGACAAGCAGGGAGAAATTTGAGCGCAGGAAATGGATACATCACGGCGGGGCCCGGGGCTCGGGCCACCGCGGGCACGAACGCACCGCCGCACACTGGGAACAGTGAGATGAGCGAACGAGCTGGGAAGAGAGTGGGCACGAAATGGCGGCGCACGGGGCTCGCGCTAAACGGTGCATTCCCCTGAGAGCCCAGCGGCTTCGCTCTCCCAGTCAACAAAGGAATCCTGATTCCTGGCCCCCTCCTCCTTCGCATCTTCCCCGCGATGCTCGAAATTGCCTATGCTTGGGCCCTTCGGCAGGATACTTGTTCCTTGCTCGCTGTTCCAACGCACGGCTGCAGGAGCAATGCGAAGCCAGGCAGGCCAGGCCAAGAAACAAATCGGACCGGGACAACTCGGGGTCTCTGAGATCCGGCGGTTCTGGAGGATGCATCGGGCGCCGCGGCCGTTCCACTGAGCTCCAGAATGTTCTAAGAGCGCTTCGGAACGCTCTGGGACAGCCTGTGGAGGTGCGGGCCCCGCCCGAAGAGGTCTGGGTTCACCCCTTCCCCGGGGGCAATTTTTCGCCCCGGGTTCGTTGATGATGGCCCAGGGGCCGATATCATACCCAGAAGAAGACGAACGCTATAAACACAAACTTTCGGAGCTCCGTGCGGATTTCTTGGATCGGCGCTGGACCCCCCTCCCTGTCGCGCAGAGCGCGCCGGAGGCGCCGCCAGGGGGGCCCAGCGCAGAACCAAGAGATTCGCGCGGACCTCGAACCCAATGCGCGGCCCAAGATCCAGCTTCTCGCCCCGGATCCGTTCTTGAGAATCCTGGGGCCCAGTAACAGACTCGGAGGCCGAAATCGAGGAAACACGCCAGGATCGAGGAGGAAGAGGAGGAGGAAGAGGAGGAGGAGCTATTCAACCGCCTGTCGCCTCTCGTTACTCGCCGCTCCCAGCTGCCCTAGGCCAGCCTACCTCCAGCCGCAGCTCTGTTACAGCCACTTGCAGCAATAGCTACCTGACGCTGTTGCGGAGGGGGGGGGAGGTTCTTGCGGGGCCCGGATGGGCGG
>CAUYUJ010016107.1:252500-277500 GCA_963575745.1 Prorocentrum cordatum
GCAGCAGCACCAGCAGCTCTCAGACGGAGCGAAGGACCGAGAGAGGGAGGAGGCGACACAGAGAAAAGAACAGGCGCGTGGGGAGACCAGGTCGGGGGGGGAGCAGAAGAAGACAGAGGGGCAGTCGAAAAGATACTTCGACGGGCAGGCCTGAACGCGTGGGGAGAGGAGCACTGGGCGACGGGGGAGAGAAAAGCAGGCGCCATGGTGTGGGCTTTTCCAGGCGAGTGCTCAGAGCAGGAAGGGGTCCACGACGCGGATCGCGGGGAGGGAGGAGATAATCTCAGAGAACTCGGCGTCGCCGAGGAAGCACGACCCGTGGAAACACAAGAGGAAGGAGCCGCCATTCGAGAAGCACATGGGGTAATCGGCGTCGACGGGATGGCCATCAGGGTACAAGGGGAGCGAGAAGAAATCCCAAGAAATGTCATCGAAGAACATGAAGCCAGTCCCGGCAAGGGCATTGGAGCACAGGGCGCCGAGGGAGCAGCAGCACGTATAGGAGTCGTCGCCAGAATACATCCCCGACGAGAGCGTCGCACGATCAGAGACGGCACAGAGCCAGAGACCTTCCCCTCGCAATTTACTCTAGCCTGCGGCAGAGGGTTCGAGGAGCACCCCTGCGCAGGACTTTGCGTTCTGATTGCCGTCCACCAGTGAGACCACTCCTCGCAATTCACTGTAGATGCCTGAAACGACGGGCTCGAGGAGCACCCGTCGCCAGGACTTCGCGTTCTAACCTCCCTAGTCGCGACTCCAGGTGACAGCTGCAGCAACTCCTCGCAATTTACTCTTGATGCCTGGACACCTGGGCTCGAGGAGCACCCATTGCCAGGACTTGGCGTTCTGACATTATCAGCACTCCACCACCGCGGTGACGAGGGTTCGAGGCCGTCGAGGTCGTCGATGTGTCCGACTCTGGAGGGCGTCGCGATCAGAGTCGTTGGGGTACCAGGTGTGGAAGGAGTAGAGACACTGCCGTCATCGTTGTGGACCGTGGGGACAAGCCGCGGGGTGAGACACGGTGATTGACTATCATTCCTGCCCATGCCAGGTCCAGAGAACCATTCTTCATCAGTGTCGTCGCGGGGCTCGCTGTCCGAGGTCTGGTTCAACGAGGTGTGTCCATGACTGCCAGCGGCCACTCCATCACCGTCATTGGGATCTCCAGGTTGATCGGGATGCAGCCCATCGTCCTCGACGTCGCTAGATGAGGTCGAAGAGGTCGTCGTGGGTTGTGGTAGGCGGCGGAGGATCAGTGCCTCTGGAGGCTGCCATTTCTTTTGCAGTTGAGCATCAGGCTTGGCCAACCTTAGGTTTCTGACTGCAGCTCGCGCACTTGATCGAAGGTCATTGGCGGTGACGTACAAACGAAAGCGCATATTGTGGTAGATGTTGAAGGCAACCGCCAAGGTTTCAACATGCTTGAGGCCAGGGAGCCGAAGCCCCAGGCGGTCAGGAAGGAGCGGATGCATCTCATATCCCAGTGCTTGGTACACAGCTGTCCACAACGGACGGCATCGCATGTAATGGTACTGTCGATCGGCATGCGCACGGCAACCAAAGATACACGAGCGGGAGCCTCCAGCATACTTTATGCGCGAAGAGGTAAGCCATCCAGAGCAGTAAGCTTTAATGACTGGCATGGCCCAGCTCATGGGAACCAACGAGAGAAGTCCACCAATCTCTGTCCACGCCACACGATCAAGAAACGGCTCCCATTCATGTACATATTTCAAAAGACGTCGCTGCACCAACGAAGCAAGCGGGAAGGGCGTCACTAGCATCTCCCGAAGAGCACGTGTGGCTGCACGTTGAGGCTTGGGCTTCCTGTCGGTGACCTGGAGCTCCTGGGCGATGGCTTGCACGCACGTGTAATTGATCTCGGGAGGGTAAGCCGCCTCTCTGCCTGACTGGAGAACCGATGCATATCCCAACAGGAACGACGGGGATTGCCAGTGCGTGCCAATATGGTCAAGTGCATCTTCAGTGCTCGAATCGCCGCCAGTGGCGCATCATCATATCGGCCCTCCATGAGTGAATATCTCCATTCAGACTCAAGTTGTCGGAAGCGATCAAGAATGGTAGTGTGGTTAGAGAACGTGACTAAGGCAGCTCGAGCATAGGCAGCAGCGCACGAATGAAGCAGCAGGGGGACACGAGGGCCACCCCATTCGCCAAGTTGGGCCCAGCCAGCCGTAGTGAGCATACCAAGGGGGGCTCTGAAAACCTGCGCGAGAATCCCCAGTTCCAGAGCAGCGTGTCGTTGAGGGAGCGGAGCAAATTGGGCCACATAGGAGACCACTGAGAACACCCTGGACGAGTACAGAACACCATTGATACTAGCGGGGGCAGCCCCAGACCCAAGCAGACGGGCCCGTAATTTGAGCTTCTGCAGCGGTGCGGGCCACTGCATGTCGACTGTGACGGCGGGGCCCAGCAGGAGGCCCAGGTAGAGGACGTGGGAGGCCACTTCGAAGGCGCGCCAGGCAGGGACGAGGCACTCCACGAGAGAGATAGTGTGGAGCTGGAGGGACTCGGTGAACTCCCCCTTGAGCGGGACGATTTTGCACTTCATGGGCTTAAGCTTCAGCCCTGTGAGACACTCCGTGACCACCATCACATCATACAGCACCTTGAGGTGCCTTGCTTCATACACCACCGCTCCTATATCATCAGCACATGCTCGAGCAATACCATATCCAGGAGTCTCCAGGGTATCCTCCAGCGCACAGAGAAAGGGGGCCGTGCCGAGGGCGTAGAGGCTCCCTGAGAGCCCACATCCTTGAATAATCCCAGACCGCAACCAGTATATAGGGATAAGCTGGCCAGCATGGGCCACAACTCCTTGGATCGCTAGGTACAGCCACGAGAGGAACCACATGAGGGGCCCAGGGAGCCCGAGCTTATTCATCAACATCAGCAGATACCCTTGGGAGAGACTGGGGAACGCCTGGCCATAATCAAACGAGATCAGGAGGGGGTCGCACAGGTCGGAGCGAGGGTGAGCAGCGGCAAGCCTTCCTATGCCGTCGAGTTCGATCACATTGTGTCCGAAGTTACGGCCGACCACAAACCCCCTTTGCGAGCAGGGAACCACCTCCTCCACCACTTTACGGAGCGAGCGGTTGACAACAGAGGTCATGATTTTCAGGTCGGTGTTTCGCAGCCCGAGCACTCGGATTTTGTCAGCTGACCGCGTACAGCCTCCAGAGGCCTCGTCCTCCTCCTCTGAACCTTTGGGCAAGAAGGCCTGCAACGTGACACTCGCGGCATCGAAGAGGGTCCCCCCGCCGAGCACCCAGTCGAGGGTGTTGCACAAGACGTCGATGCAGCAATCAGAGGCATTCCAGGCGGTATAGGGGATGCCGTCCACACCTGGGGCAGAATGCCGTGCACCTCGCACAGCTCGACGGATAGCAGCTTTAGTGGGAGGCGGGACTTCGCATTGGATGGGGGCTTTCAGGTGATCCTGGAGGTAGGCCTCTATGCGGGGGCCTGGGACAGAGCCTCGGGAGAATACAGGGCGCCAGTAGGTACTCAAAGCTTGAAACCGATCTTCAGGCGAGCGTGACAGGACGGGCCCGGACCGAACCGTCTGCAAGATGAGTCGGCGAGAGAAAGGGGCCCAGATGGCCGCTTTCCGTTCCAATAGCTGCTGACGACGGCAGGCGGAGAGGGGACGGTGAGAGGCAGAGAGACCAGCGGCATGATCGGCATTGGCTTGCAATTCTTTTTCCAGAAGCCGCATGTGGACTCCGTCTGACCACGAATGAAATGATTCAGCATGTCGAAGACGAACTTGTGAGCCTACAATTTGCAGTGAGTCTGATGCCCACTGCGATGTCGAAATAAGTCGCCGAGCCAGTGGGACGTCCTGTCGCCAGACGGCTCGGGCGCAGCTGCGGGCCACGATGATCGCCGTCCCATCACTCTCCGCCTTCAGCGTGAAGAGCATGTCGCGCACCTCCCGCGCAGCCTCTTTGAGCATTTCTTTGAAATGCTCCTGATAAATAGAGCCAGCATGTGCAGCAATAGCGTTCTGGCCATCAGCAACCATCCCCTCGATACGCTTCTTGAAGAGCGGGTCGTGGAAGATGTGCCGCGGAATAGCTTGTTCTCCCCGAGGCTTGTGATGTCGCTGGCGCAACGTTGTCACCAGCGCGGCATGATCAGATATTTGAGCACGGGACAACGCCTCTGGCTCACCGACCGTGGTGGATTCAGCATGTACCTGGCATAGCATCCATCCTGGCAGCGAACAAAAGAACCTGTCGATGCAACTGACAGAGTTGGTGTGCTTCGTATAGTGAGTAGCCGCCGACGATGAGACTTCAAGGAGCGCCCCCAGAGAGCGCAGCCAACGGGCAGCTTGGGCACGATGATTCCGAGGATCAGAAGCACGCGAAGGCAGCGGGCGATGGAGCACGAGGGCTTCGTCGGGGCCAAAATTTAGGTCGCCTTGCACAATGACCAGGTGGTGGGTAGGGTCAGACGCCGCCGCGACCCGATACCTGTCGATCTGCTCACAGACCATGTCAACCTGGGTGCTTGTGAGGCCGTGGTTGTGTATATTGAAATGCGTCAACTGAAAGCCACGTCTATGCACATCAACTTGCAGGGCCCTTCCTGGGATGAGCGGCGTGGCACAGCTAGACGATGCTCCGTCAAGAGCGAGTCGAGGAAGAATGGTAGCGACACCTCCCGCACCCGACCCCCCTTGATCGACTGCACAAAATGAGGCGTGGACTACAGCATGGGCATGGGCCTGGAGCACGAACTGCTCCAGTTGGACACGATCGGCATGAACTTCCTGCATCGCCAGCAACGTGGACTGCAGGTGGATCTGCTGTAGATATCGTAACTTGGGGATAGCCTTCGCCCCTTGGTACTGCAGGAGCGCCCTCGCGTTCCAGGTAGCGCATCTCAGAGCGGAGCCTCCATCTCTGGATTGAGGAAGGTTGAACATCTGCATCATCTCGTTAAAGGCACCACTGCGGCGGCGGTGGTGGTGCAATGGTGGACTGAACCAGCTCGCGGACCTCGTGCTTGGCAATGCCGACTTCACTGAGGCCCTCGTCGTTGTAGAAGATGTCGAAGGGCTGGTCGTCAGGCTGGGCGGAGAGCTTGAGGATGTGCGTCCACCCGCAGCGGAGGACCCCACGCTCCCTGTCCACGACCCAGCGTCCGTCGTATTTGCCAGCCATGGCCGTGCGAAGCTTCCTGAGCGCCATTTCCGTTTTAATTTGTTTTGGATTTTTGTCTGGTCCGAGATGGAGACGAGCGGGAGTAGAGCCTGATACATCAGCCTCGAAGATACGCCAGTCATCGTTCTGCCTGAGATTGGATAAGACTTTGTTGACATACTTGGACGCGAGCCCCACACTGCCGTTGAATGAGACGAGGTACCTTCTGCTTGGCATCGGACCGGTGGACTTGATAGTGCATGGCGATGCGTCCAAGCCCAACTCCGCCAAGAAGGGGGAAAATGATGCACGCGCAGACTCAATCCCAACCATTTTCGTGGCCATGGCGACGACAACCGAGGGGTCTTCCACGCGATCGAAGGAGGGCGGTGCCGTAGGTGCCTTCTCTGTGCGCTTGGCGACCATGAGTTCGCCGCGGAGCTCCTCCATCTGCTTACGTAGGTTGGCAATGTCTGCGGTGTGCTTCTCCACATCAATCGAGAGCGTGTTGACGTGGGAGCCGAGGGAGTCAATCTTGGATTGCAAGCCGCGGTGAATGGAATCGATGTGTGGGCGGACAGTGGCCATAATCTGCTGGTCGACCTCTTTCGGCTGAGCCGTGATCTGGACGCGCAGAGACTCCAGTGTGTCGAGAATAGATTTGTTGGAAGATTGCACAGTTGCGCCGACGGTAGATCCAACCAGAGATCCCAGTTCGGACCGTAGTTCTCCGAATTGTTCAGCAACTGCGTTGGCTGCGACGTGCCTGATATAGTCATCATCATATTGAGGCTGCTGTTGTGGAGGCTGGGCAGGGTCACGAGGGACACCAGCAGGAGAGGAGCCAGGAGTACACTGAGAATCGCCACGACCGCCGAAGAGAGCTGAGCCGACTGCCCCTGCCGCGCGGGCAGCCATGCCTGCGACCCCTTTGCCACTGGCGTTGCCGCCTTTGCCGTCCTCGGTGCGCGGGTACTTGGGCTCAGGCGAGCCCCGATCATGACGGCCATCAGCACGATCATCCTCAGGAAAGGTGGGCATGTCATCGAGCTCCTGGGCAACCTGGGCGAGCGAAGCAGCGTCGGGAAGCCCCATGGTGACTGAGGCGCTCGACAGCACAGGAACGGGAAACACCTCCGTTTACCCGTGGAGGCGAGCGACAGGACGAGGAAGAAACTCTGCCAGACCGCCAAGGGTCTTGTCAGCCGCGGACTAGCGGCATCCACTTGTTCCCCTGTGGAACCATGCATCTTGAGCCAAAATGGCTACGGAGGAGGAGGAGGAGGAGGAGGAGGGGGAGGAGGAGGGGGAGGGGGAGGAGGAGGAGGAGGAGGAGGAGGAGGAGGAGGGAGATAATAAGCATAATAAGCATAAAGCAGTAATACTAATACTGCTACTAATTATAAGTATAAGGCTATTATTAATAGTATTACTAATGATACCAATAGTGTAGTGATAACAACATTCATCTGAATAGTGAAAAGAATAATACTGCTAACTATAAGAAGAGTAATCGTATCGAATTACCCTGGCGGAGAACCCAACCATATGAAGTTGTGGGTACCGCAATTGTGCATATGTTCTTCGGTGAAACTCCCTATGGGGCCACGAAGCGCTGCGCCGGGCGGGGGGGGGAACGCATGCGGGCGGTAGCCTGGGGCCGTCGGTGAAGCTCCTTATGAGGCCACGAAGCGCTGCACTGGGTGGGTGAAACAACCACATTAAGCGTGTGGGCAGCATGCGGGCGGTCCCATTGGGGGCTTCGGTGGAGCTCCCCATGGGGCCGCGAAGCGTTGTAAAGGGTGGGTGGACATGCCAAATTGGGTGTGGGGGACGCATGCGGGCGGCCCCACTGGGGGCTTCGGTGGGGCTCCCTATGGGGCCACGAAACGCTGTACTGGGTCGGTGAAAATGCCAAATTTGGTGTGGGGGAGCGTGCGGGCGGTCCCACTGGAGGCTTCGGTGGAGCTCCCTATGGGGCCACGGAGCGTTGTACTAGGTGGGTGACAATGCCAAATCGGGTGCGGGGGACGCATGCGGTCGGTCCCACAGGGGGCTTCGGTGGAGCTCCCTATGGGGCCACGAAGCGCTGTACTGGGTACCAAATTGGATGTGGGGGGCGCATGTGGGCGGTCCCACTGGTGGCTTCGGTGGAGCTCCCTATGTGGCCACGAAACGCTGTACTGGGTATGTGAAAATGCCACATTGGGCGTGGGGGACGCATGCGGGCGGTCCCACTGGGGGTTTCGCTGGGGCTCCATAGTGGGCGACGAAACGTTGTACTGGATAGGTGAAAATGCAAACTTGTGCGTGTGGGGGACGCGTGTGGGCGGTCCGACTGGGGGCACGCACACACGCGCACACGCACACACGCACACACGCACACACGCACACACGCACACACGCACACACCCACGCACCACGCACCCACACCCCCACACACACCCACACACCCGCACACCCACACACCCACACACCCACACACCCACACACCCACACACCCACACACCCGCACACCCACACACCCACACACCCACACACAAGCACAAACACACACACACACACGCACTTTCTTCCCGTGGGCGCGTGCGGCGCGAGGTCGAGCCCCAGGGGAGCCCGCTCTTCTCGCATGGACGCTCAAGAAAGCGCTGGCGGTCCTTCGGTTTCAGATCGAACCCCAAGCGGCTCAGCGGTGCAAGGGAAACAGATCGAGGACGAGGGCCGACGCCTACCGCCAGCCCCGCCACGACCTGCCCCCCATACATCGCCTTGGAGAACACATACAACGTGTGGCAAGCCGGCCTCCCAGCAACGGTGTCGCACGACTCATCCAGTCCATCTTCATTCGTTTCATATGCACCCTCAACTTCAACGAGCATACGCGCATACCACTCACACTACGTCCAGTTCATCCCCGCATCCCGTGATCGCCCCAGATGCCATCAGTTGGCCCGTGCCGACAATACACTACGCGTGGGCGTTGCAGGAGGTGCACAAAGTTCAGCGTTGAATCCAGACACCCTCGCAAGAAGGGGCCACAGCAGTTCGAATGTGGGCATGGTCCATGGTACCCCAGGCATGGCTTCCCGCCCTGCAGCTGTGTTTACATCGCTTACTGGCTCGCGCGCTTCCTCGTGGCAAGAAGTATGGAGTCACAGAACCAAGCGTGATGATCAGTATTTCCCATATCTTCATGGCAATGGGCGTGATTCGTCTACGCCAAGCTCTACAAAAGTCAAAGTTTCCCAGGTGGGCAGCCA
Organism: Prorocentrum cordatum; assembly: GCA_963575745.1. Classification (NCBI taxonomy): domain Eukaryota; class Dinophyceae; order Prorocentrales; family Prorocentraceae; genus Prorocentrum; species Prorocentrum cordatum. The sequence continues at coordinate 260,947 of CAUYUJ010016107.1, forward strand.
GAGTATTCCGTGTTTTACCACCGTATGCGCAAGTAGCCATCAATAATCTGGATGAGACATGGTTGTCATGGTGCCAGAGTTGTGTGGAAGAGAGGGCATTACCAACCGAGTCATCGGTCTATGTCTTGTGGAATGCTGCTGGGGTGTACGTCGGCAAGGCGAACCTCACGCGCACGGTCACCGCCCCAGGACTGGCCGCGCGACTTCGAGACCACATCAGGGCCATCATGTCTCCTGATCAGCCCGAGGGGAGGTGGCCCAGATATCACCTACTGCGGAAGTCCTTGGGGACCCTGTGTATGCTACCAGTCGCGGTTTATCCATCCGAGGCGCAGGCGTTCGCGATGGAGCCCCTGGTCATCAAAATCCGCCAATCCTGAGTGCAACAACCGTGATCAGGGATATCAGCGGCGTGGGGCTCGACAAGGTACACTACAAGTACCACGGCGAGAAGCAGGTCGACGTCGGCCTCCACCACGACTACGAGGGCCCAAGCAGGCGCAGTCAATTTGGGCGTCACAAGTGTTCCAGGCCGCGAAGGAGAGGTCCGATGGCGAACGTGAGCGTCGGGAACGGTTATTGCAACATCCTGGACAACTTCGGGGCGCGTATTCCGAGGTCTATCGTGGCATCCAGAGGCTCATGTTGGTGGAAGATCGCATATCTGGCCCGATCAGCATCTTCGAGGAAGGCTTCTTCAACCTTTTTATCGCTCATTGTGCATCCTACCGCCCATGCGTGGACTTTCCCCCCGTCACGGAGTGCTGACGCGATTGCTGGCTTCTCGCACCGTGCATGGGGAGCTGGTCACTGATTTTATTCCAGGCGGGGCTCGTCGCATGGCGGCAATCATGGTAATCGAGTACTTACTACGTCTGCATCGTTTGGCACCGTTCAATGCACCGCCGCTCGTCCTACCAGCGTATGTGGAGGACGATCTACCACATCTACGCAGGATGATTTCGATGATATTAAAATCGATCAGGACCAGCAACGTTCGAGATGGGCTACGACGTCGGCTACGTGTGCAAAAATGTCGGCCTGATCGATGGGTCGACAAGGTGAACTCGAAGAAGGGCGTCCGCGAGTTCACGTTCGACTGGATGTTCTCTGATCCTGAGGAGATCGGCCGAGCGTGCCAGACCCGCTCGCTGCGCGCAGTAGTTGCACCGTGGCTCTTGCCCGTGTGGCACACACCTGAAACGCTTTGGCGGCAATGCAATGCTCGGTGGTCTGAGTGGGCCCGTCGTGTTCGGCTTCCCTTTCGGCTTCTCCGTCGGGGTCGACAAGTTTGGTCCGAATGCCGTGCCCAGGCTATCCCAACAGGTGCCGCACCGCCGCCAAGTGATTGGTCCAGGTGGGAAGCCCGGATGAAAGAATCCCTATCCCCTGGCACATTCCGTGTTGGGGACGATCGGAACCCCGCCAAAGTGTGGATTCTGAACCGTACGGATCTGAATTGGACGCTACCCAGGGGTGTTTTGGAGGACCCGCTCTGGTACATCCGTGCGGGGTTGACCTACAAGCAGGTTGAAGTCTGGGGATATGCCAGGGCTCAGTTGGGCCTGCCGTGGTTTTTATGTAGTCGACCTGGCCGTCCTGGACGGAAGTTGTTTCCAATGCTGTTGATTCCGTTGGTCAAAAGCAAATGCTATTCGGATGAAGGGGGGCTCACGTGTAAGGAGGGGCACTCACATTGGCGTCGGATCCTGGACATGTCAGGGGCCCCGCATGCGCTGGGCTGGAAAATGGCCGCGGGGGGGATCCGCTCAGTTGTGCGCGAAGCAGGAGTTTCACGTGAGGTTTTCGACATTAACTGTGCCAGGAAGCACCTGACAGAGACACTGTTGTCGCTGGAGGCCCCATCGAATCCGTCTGTATGTATGTGTTGCCAGCGCAGCATGGACCCAGGGCTGCACGTAGTGACCGTGGACATCGACCAAGCTTTTGAGAGCTGCAAGGCCAGCTCAATCATCCCCGCATGGGAATATGTCGCACGTAAATATCGTGCGAGTGGAGGCCAGAAGCGTCTTCTGATTCGCAGAGGAAAACGGTTCATCGCCAAGCACGGGGCAGATGCGAGACAGTATGGTCGTGGCTGGTGGGCTTTGTCGCTAACCGTGCTTCGGAGGGCTTTAGCTATGGCTTCGTATCAGACCTTAGTGATGATGGGCGAGGTGGCTTTGGAAATGGCTGGGATGGCTATAGGTGGAGTAATGTCGGCTGCAGCTGTTTCGGTCAAGCTAGGTTCGGAAGAAGGTCGTGCCCGAGAAAGTGTCGTGACGTCTGGACTTCCTGGATGTCAGTTTCCTGGGGATCCTAAAAAAACGATCAACTGGAGTCGCTATGTTGATGATCTATTAGCTGGGAGTCTTGGTTTATGCTGTTCTTGTATGGTGTTGTAACTCCAAGGGGTTTTCGAGGAGCCCTTGAGTGTAGTATCTACTTCTGATGGACCGTCTGGGGTACCGTTTGATTGGATTGATTCTTCGTGCCGAGTGGTGGGTTACAGCTTGCAGGTTATTCCAAAACATGTGAACCGTCCGTGGCTGTATCAATGGCCAGAGGTTCGTGAGCGGGCTCGGACTAATACCATTGCCTGGGTCGGTGCACTACCCACACCGATCGGCGTCCTCCGAGGAATCCTGATTGGCCATATGTTCCGTGCTCGTCGGTTGCAGCTGGGACGCCTCACCACCCTGTTGCATATCCAAGAGTATGTTTTGGAGCTGTTCCTTCTTGGGTACCTTCAGTACCTCCTGAGGGCACTAACGCACTCCTTGCCCAACCATCCCGCCGTCCGTTTGGCTCGAGAAAGTCTCCGATCTTGGATTCGGGCCACTGCGGAGATTGACAGGCGGAAGGTTGGCCTCATGGGCAAGGGTGGTGCAGGCCGCGGGTTCCACGATGGGGGGAAAAGTCGGTCTCGGGAGGATCGTGACCGAGACAGGGACTACCACCGTGGCCAGCAGGATCGTGACCGTGATCGTGACCGATGGAGGGGCCGCCGTACCCGTTCGAGCTCCTCGTCAGGATCGAGGAACAACCACGAGGCACGCCGTCTGGAGCGCCACAAGAGGTGGATGTACAAGCACGACCCGTCGTACGCCGCATTCATGGACCAGCGGGAGCAGGAGCTTCGTGACATCGAGGTTCGCCGCCAGGGGGATATCATGGCCAGGGCAATGCAGGAGTCGATCGACCGCGCGTTCCAGGAGAACAGCATCGTGGCCCACACGCCTCCGCGTGCGGGTGGTACGGGTCCGCCGCCGTCTCCAGGGACGTCCACGGCGGCGAGCCCAGCCCCGGCCCCGAGCGGGAGCGTGCCGCCAGGGGTCACCGGCACGGTTGATGACGGGGACCTCACGAACATCAAGCGTATGCTGGTGGAGACGCAGTTTGAGAACATCTTCGAGCTGGCGGATGGGAAAGAGTCTACGTTCAAGGAAACGTTCTCCAGTTCCTGGGGCAATCGCAAGCAATCCCAGATAACGAGCAAGATTTTCAAGAAGCAGAAGATCACGGAGCCCAAGCGTAAGGATGAGAAGATCTCAGCTTTGTGGAAGTATTACCAGAACCTCACCTGAGGGACCGCGGAGAATCTCTTAGACATGTGTGAGGCTGAGATCTATGCTCCAGAGGTGGGGCACTCTTTTGTGAAGAATCAGTTCGTGTTGTACATGATGATCTTTATCCTAGGGCTGATTGTTGGATATTCTTCATGTGCTTCAGTCGGCTGTGGGTCGCCTGTCTCAGAGTTTGTCTCCGCGATTTTCTACGAATATCGTGTGCTCAATGGGCAGGTGGCGCCGCTTTTGTTCCCGACTTTCTCACAAAAGATGGCAGGTAGTCTTGTGGCAGGTATTTTCGCCCTTGGGATCAACCAGAAGGGGGTGAGAGCAGCTGTCAGGACCGCTCTAGGCCGATAGCCAAGGTGGGTTTCTTTTTTTGGTCCCCTCTCCCCTCCTCTCCTCCCCTCGCCTCCTCTCTCTCTCTCTCTATTCCCCCCCCCCGCTCCAAAAAATCCCTTGGTGGGGATTGCCCCACTTGGGCCGTTGACGTCTCTCGTGCTCCGTTGGGTTCAGTGTTTTGAGGCACTGTCAGTGTGCTTGGCCCCGACCTTGGGAGGTCTGTAGTTGGGCGCGGGTGCACTTCCCCCTTTCCCTCCTGAGGACCTGAACCATCCTACTCCACTCAGGTGTGTACCCGACGCCCGCTCGGACAGGATTTGCTGATGACGACTTTACTCTCACAGTCGAGTCTGACCCTATTGCGCTGTATCAGTTCCCAGCGCGGAGGGACACACTTTCTTCCCGTGGGCGCGTGCGGCTCGAGGTCGAGCCCCAGGGGAGCCCGCTCTTCTCGCATGGACGCTCAAGAAAGCGCTGGCGGTCCTTCGGTTTCAGATCGAACCCCAAGCGGCTCAGTGGTGCAAGGAAAACAGATCGAGGACGAGGGCCGACGCCTACCGCCAGCCTCGCCACGACCTGCATCCCATACATCGCTACATCGCCTTGGAACACACACACACACACACAGACACACACAGACACACACAGACACACACAGACACACACAGACACACACAGACACACACAGACACACACACAGACACACACACAGACACACACACAGACACACACACAGACACACACACACAGACACACACAGACACACACACAGACACACACACAGAGACACACACAGAGACACACACACACACACACAGACACACACACACACACAGAGACACACACACAGACACACACACAGACACCACACACACAGACAGACACACACACAGACACACACACAGACACACACAGACACACACAGAGACACACACAGAGACACACACAGAGACACCACAGACACACACACACACAGACACACACAGACACACACAGACACACACAGACACACACACACAGACACACACACACACACAGACACACACACAGACACACACACACACAGACACACACACACAGACAGACACACACACACAGACACACACACAGACACACACACACAGACACACACACACACACAGACACACACACACAGACACACACACACACAGACACACACACACACAGACACACACACAGACACACACACACACACACACACTTTTTTGGTCTGCGGGTCGAGAGCGAGCCTCTTCCGTTTAAGAGCTAGGCACACACAAATACTCATATTCCCGATATTTCTCATATTTTCTGGATTTTCGTCTTTCCCCCCATTTCCCATATTTTCGCATATCTCCCTGGGGACCGACGGTTAGGTAATTGTGTCTGTGTGTTTTTCCCCTCCTGAATAATGAGGGGGAAGGACACTGTGCTTACTCTGGGTCGTTGCTCTACTGATGCAACTTTCTCGCCAGTTCGCGCTCTATTTAGCACTACTGCCGCGCTTCACGCTTTTTTCCTCTCGCACTCGTCCTCTTGGGAACTTTTTTGCGCCCGTCCCTATAAGAATTCGAGTCGCTGAAGGACGCAGCAAGCATAGCATTTCATGTCCGCCCAATGCAAAAACATGAGGGGGAGGGAGAGAGAGAGAGGAGCGTGGAGGGGCGGGCGAGGGGGAGGAGGGGGAAGATGGGACGGGGTCGAGTGGGAGGATCTGGCCTGGATAGGTCGCGTTCCTCACGTACACCCTGTGGTTCACATAACCATCGTACAGCACAGTGCCGCCCGACCTCTCTATCCTCTGCCTCTCCTCTTCCATCTCGGGCTTGTGGTCCTCTGTGATCTTCAGCGCCTCCGTCTGCATCGCACCGCCAGCCGGCACCCTCCCGATGCAAGCGGCGCTGTCGCCCACGTTTGCCACGGTCAGCTTCCGCGCGGCCCGGTCGTGGACGACGAGCGTTACGGTGGTGCCAGACACGCTCGCGTTCAATCTGTCGAGGTGGAATGCTCTCTCGATCAGGGCCTGTGTCCTCAGGAAGCCGTCCCGCAGAGCGGCCGCCGTGTCGGCGGTTCCGAACCTGTGGTCCTTGACGACCATCCTTGGGAGGTGCAACTTGACGAACTCGGACACCTCGTGTCCGTGCAGCCCGTGCCCGTCGAAAACGCCGTACATCGACAGGCGGTTCTCCACGTGGAGGACGAAGAAGGAGTCCTGGTTGGGCGCCTTCAGGCCCCTCGGCTTCACACCCTTGTGGCAGGTGAAGCCTATGCAGCTCTGCGCGACGGACGCGGGGTCCCCCGCGTCGCCGATGTACTCCACAGCCTGGTGGCAGGAGCCGAAGGGACGAGCTTCACACAGGGGGGCGGGGGGATTGGAGGCAGCAACCTCCCCGACAGCGCTGCCCCGCACTCGTGCGGGTGCCATCCCCGCGAGGGTGCGCCGGGAGGTCGGGAAAGGCCCGGGAGGAGCAGCCGCGAGAGCAGCAGTTCCAGGAGGGGGGGGGAGGTCGCGCCAACGAGCAGCAGTTCCAGGAGGCCAGGAGGAGGGGGGGGGGGGTCGCGATCTCGTTGGAAGAGCAGCCGCGTTGGCGCTGGCAGGGGGGCAAGGTGGAGCCTGCGAAGACCTGCCCTGCCAATGAGATCGCACCGACCCGCCGCGCGGCCACCTCTGGGGAGGCCTGGGCGCCCAGCCCCCCCGAACTTCTTGTCTGTGGCTCCGGCGAAGAAGTGGAGGCTTGGAAATGACACCAACACCAACACAGGGGGTTGCCTCCACCAGGGGAAGGTGGTCCTAGATTTCGGTGTTGGTGGTAATCTTTCGGCCGCCCAGGAGGCCAGCATATTACCACCATCACCGAAATTGTGATACTCTTCCCTCGGTGGAGGCACAACGCCGATATTGGTGTTGGTGTCAACCTCTAGGCCTCCAAAAGAAGTCCAGGATGTGCCAGGCATTCACGCAGCAAGTCACCAGCGAATCTCAACGGGTCCATCTGGACAGCCGTGCGTTGCGCTCTGAAGCAATATCCGCTGCTACTCGCCACCTTCCTCTTCTCTACTCCACTCTCGTCCCTCCATTCCCCGACCATCACCCGCTCCCCCCACAGCCCTGGACCCAGAGGCAAGCACAACGGCACAAACGAACGGCGCGATTTCAACTATTAATGGGCGAAGTTCAAAGGAGGCTGGGATGAGCGGAACGATTTAGCTCGAAATAGAGGTCGACAGGAGAAATCTGAAGGGCCGCAGCAAATCTACCAGGGCATGGACAACTTAAAAAAGCTCGCTGGGGGGGGGGGGCTAGGTGGATGCTTGGAAGAGGTAACCAAAGCTAGAGGACATCACATGTCTCCTCCCCCGAACAGCCGCTTATAAATCGCCGGCGGCAAAACATTTCCTGTTGATTACTCCCTGTATCCCGCTTCTCTAGGTTCCATGAGCAAGTCCCACAGATAATAACAACAACATGACAAGAAACATACGTACCTCGCCTGGCAGGAGGAAGAGAGCTTGGAATTGATGGTGTTTTCATCGAAGCGACTGGGCAAGCGATGGACACGGATATCGCTTACACGGGAAAAGTGTATAAGAACGGGCCACCCTCATATTTTGAATGTTTCTCCATGTTCTCCATATCCTCCTTCTCCTCCTCTTCAAAAATCGTCCCCCGCCATTTTCCACTGTTCCGTTTTTCCTCCTCATTGGCCTTCGCCTCCCCCTCCTCCTCTTTCTCGTCCTCCCCCTCCTCCTCCTCCTCCTCCTCCTCCTCCTCCTCCTCCACGCGATCTCCCTTTCCCTCCTCTTCCCCCTCTTTCTCCTCTCCCCCTCCCCCTCCCCTGCATCCAACTCCTCTTCCTCCTTTTTCTTCTCCTTCTCCTCCTCCTCCTCCCCGCTGCGTTTCTGCTCCGTCCCCTCTTCCTCCCCCATCCCTTCCTCCGGTGGCGCCCCCTTCCCGCCTTGGGCGCGAAGGCGTCCTGCGCGACGCGCCCCCCCTGCGAGGAGGCGCTCCACATCCTGGCAGGACTGAGGGCGGGAGGATGAGGGCCAGGAGGAGGAGGAGGAGGAGGGGGAGGAGGAGGAGGAGGACGGGGAGGAGGAGGAGGGGGAGGAGGGGGGAGGAGGAGGAGGAGGAGGAGGAGGAGGAGGAGGAGGAGGAGGAGGAGGAGGAGGAGGAGGAGGAGGAGGAGCGGAATGAGAAGGGGCAGGAGGCGGTGGAGGAGGAAAAGAAGGGACGAGGACGAGGAGAGGGGAGCAGGAAGGACGAGGACGAGGATGGACGAAGACGATGACGAGGAGAGACTAAGACGAGGACAAGGAGAAGCAGAAGGGACGAGGACGAGGAGGGGGGAGAAGGCGGTGGAGAAGGGATACGAGGAGGACGGGAGGAGGGGTAACAGTGAGGTGGAGCGCAAAAACGACGATGCTGAAGACGAATCTGATACGGCCGTTTTGTCATTCGTGATGACAACAAGAAGATCGGCGATACAAGTTGTATCATGAGTACGCTCTTCGATTCGACACCCATTCGGGGTGCATGGGGGCTCTGGAAGAGGCTGGGGCGAACGCAGTCATCGCATGTTCCTGTTATGCTCGCCTCCTCCTTTTCCTTCTCTTCTTCTGTTTCGTCCCCTCCCCCGCGTCGACCTGGACCCCTCCCTCCCTCTCTCTCTCTCTCTTTCTCTCCCTCTCTCTCTATCTCTCTCTTTCTCGCGTTCACAAGCCCATCTCTGCTAAACGCGCGGAATATTACAATTCCGATTGTTTTTTTCTGACAGGTTCTACTTCGATTGCTTGTCGTAAAGAGTTTACACCTCGACCCCAATGCGCGAAGAGGTTCCAAACATGTTTGCGCGCGTGGAGCACGCCCATGCCGATCCACAACGTGTTGGCGATGTCAACACCCATGCCGTCCGCCATATTGCATCGCGATCGCGTTACATGCGGACCACACTAGTTATTCAAGGCACCGTGCCATTACTTCGTTTTGTACACGCCCACCACGACGTGTCAATGAACCGACCAGTGTCGACAAAAACGTGACACATCCCACTGTGTTGAGACCGCATGGCGACCATAACGGGTGTTACCCAACTGTGCAGACAGTCGCTGATTTTTCCCTCCGCGAGCTTCGTGACGTGTTCTTGGGGCCGAACATGCCAATCGAAGAAGAAAGCAGGCAATGTCTGAGGACGTGTTAAGCGAAACTGTCGTGAGGACGTCTCAAGCGAAACCGGCCCAAGCCAAGTCAAACCAGGGCGAAACCATACACATCTTGAAGACGTCTCAAACGAAAACGGGCCCAAACCAAGCCAAACCAAGGCCACACCAGGCACACTCTGAGGATGTCTCAAGCAAAACCGGGCTCTAACCAGGCCGAACCAGGTGCCAAACCAGGCAAATTTGAGGATGTCTCAGGCGGGACGCGCGGCCAAACCAGGGGCCATACCAGACCGATGTTGAGCACGTCTGTCATCTTTCGTTAAAAAACTGCTAGTGAAGGAGTGAATCACCCCAGGGCTCTCCCCGCAAGCGGAATCCCCATTCGAATTTTATGAGGGGGGGGCGTTTGGACCGCAAGCCCGCTGATGCGGAAGGGGTTGAGCGCAGAAGCGTTCATTTGTCTTTCGGGTCTTGTTGCGGCCGTGGTCTTGCGTTCGGAGAGTAATCCGAGCCTGCAGTCGACGTCGCAGGAACTCTGAAGGACAAGGAAGTGACATTCAATATTTCCAACTGTTTGACCCGCAGGAGGTTGAAGAACGCGCCCTTTGTTCCTGACCAAGTGTGCTGCTGGTGGGCCGTGACGATGCCCTCTCCTGGCAGGTCTCCAGAGTCAGCTCGAGGAGGGCGCCACATAGCTCGACGAGGCTGGACGTTTCGCCGGCAAAAGCGGGAATGGCAGACGCGCCGTGGAGAGGCCGTGCCAATGGTCACCGAGCTGCAGCTGCTGGGGAACTTCTGCTCGCGATGCAGGACTGGTGAAGCTGGAGAGAGCTGGTGTACACCGAGCTGAAGCTGCTGGTGAAGCCGCCGGCGAACCTGGAGAACAACCCACAGCTGCAGCGCGAGGTCGAGGAGGAGGAGGAGAACGGTAGGAACGAAGGGCTAAACGACGAGTTTGGCTCGAGTGAAAAAAGTTGGCGCCACCGCTGCGAACACCGCGCGTCGTCCCCCGAAGGCGCTGCGTCTTCCTGGCTTTCGCCTGGCGGGCGCCCAGCGGGCGCCCCCTCGCTCGGTGAGCGTGCCGAGGTCTCGCCGGGCGGGCGCCCACTGGCGCCCTGCGCTCGGCGGTGATCCCGGGGGTTCGCCTGGCGGGCCTCCGCGGGCGCATCGCGCAGTTCGCGCCGCACCGCTTGCGCCGCGTGGCTCGCGCGCTGCGCGCGCTGCGCTCTGGCAGACGGTCCCCAATGTGCTCTCGGCTCCCGAGAAATCCCTGCTGGGCCGATGCGGCGGGCCCAGTCAGGAGGGCGGCCGAATGGCCCCAGACACCCACCAGACGCCCACCGCCCGAAGATGGACCCCCCAACAAAAGCCCGAGAGGCATTCAAAACGCAAAGAACGTTGATGTACGATGGTTTGGGGATGATTTGGAGAATGCTCTGTTCTTCGGTCTTCCGGGCGTCCGAGACCGCCCAGGAGGCCAGAGAATCGCCCCACATGTAACCAAGAGGGCTTCCAGGCAGTCTAGGAGGAGCCCCAAGGCGGCCCTACAGGGCCCCAAGATAGCCCGAAGAGAGCCCCATGACGACCCAAGATGGCCCCAAGACGCCAGCCGAATCATTCCAAGTCGCGGCCTGGTCGTTCAGGGAGACCGCGGCTGGAAGCACGGTGGCATGGGGAAGCCCACAGAGGACCCCCAGAGGCCTCCAGAAGGCCCCACCATGGCTTTAAAAACTTTCGTGAGGCCTGGAAGAGGCTCTCCCAGGACGGGACTCCGCAAACAAACAACAGATCAGAGAAACAACAGAGGATGGGGACGAATTCGAATTGTAAGGCGAGAATTAGGAAGAGCAAATTGAAGCAAGAGGGAAAGATCACGAATAATATTGTTACAACGGCTACGCTAGAACATGCGACAACGCGACATCGCGAAATGCTTCGTTCTACCTTATTGCCCTCCTGTCTGCATGCCAAACCTGAAGGACGAAAGTGAATGGCGCGCAACACCAATTCATTATTGTACGTACGGATGTATGTATGTGTATGTATGCATGTACGTCCATATGTATGTGTGTACGCATAGATGTGCATACATACATACATACATGCATACATACATACATGCATGCATGCATACATACATACAAACAACCGTACATATACATATACACATATACATATGTACATGCATGTGTGGTTGTACTTGTGCATGTATGTGTATGTACGGATGTATGGGTATACATGGTTATACGTGTGTATGTGTATGCCTATGTATGCCTATGTATATATGTGTGCATGTATGCCTATGCATGACTGTATGTGTGCATGTATGCATGTGTGTATGTGTATGTATGTGCATGTGTATGTTTGCAGGTATGCATGTATGTATGTATGTATGTATGCATGCGTGTATGCATGTATGTATGTATGTAGGTATGTATGAATGCAGCTGTGTAGTCTGTATGTATGCAACTAAATACGTATGCATGTATGTGCACGTGTACATGTACATAACTATCTATATATGTGCCTGTATGAATGTGTCAGTTTGTATGTGCATGTAGACACACACATATATATATATATATATATATATGTATATATATATATATATCATGTTGATACCTGCCTACCTACCTACCTACCTACCTACCTACATACATACATACATACATACATACATACACATATACACACATCGGAGGTTGGGGGGTGAGCCCCCCACCGGGAAATCGGTTTCGGTTTCGTGTTCGTGCGTGCCGTGCGTGCGGGCGAGGCGAAGCTGCGTGGGCGGGCGAGAGGAAAGTCTCCTGTGGCTGAGGCGCGGCCAGACCAAATGTTCCCTGACCGGCAAACGGGGCCGCGCGGTGTCCCGCCGGTGTCCCGCCCGTGTCCCGCTGGTGTCCTGGTGTCCCGCTGGTGCGAAAACGATAGTGAGACCGATAGTGAGATCGATTGTGAGATCGATTGTGAAATCGATAGTGAGATCGATCGTGAGATCGATCGAGTGGGATCGATGGTGAGATCGATTGTGGGATCGATAGTGAGAGCGATAGTGGGATCTATGGTGAGATCGATTGAGTAAGATCGATAGTGAGATCGATCGGGTGAGATCGATAGAGAGACCGATAGTGATATCGATAGTGAGATCGATGGAGTGATATCGATAGTGAGATCGATGGAGTGATATCGATAGTGAGATCGATATTGGGATTTAAAACGATATCGAGAGTGAGATCGACAGTGAAATCGATCGAGTGAGACCGATAGTGAGATCGATCGAGTGAGATCGATAGTGTGGTCGATAGTGAGATCGATCGTGGGATCGATAGATAGTGAGACCAATAGTGAGATGCAAATCGAAATGCAGATCGAAATGCAGATCGAAAAGCACACCGACATGCAGATCGATAAGCAAATGCAAATGCAAATCGTCAGGCACATCAGCATCCCGTGCTGTATGCTGTGCCAAGAGCGAGCGGCAACTCAACAATCTCTGAACACCAAGGCTCCCAATACGAACGTTGGCGGAAGAGGCTCTTAAGGGTCACTCCAAGAAGCTCCCGGGAGGCCCCAAGAGGCCCCCAAGAAGTCCAAAAAGGCTCCCAAGAGGCCCCCAGCCCTTGCAAAATTAACGGAATAATTTATCATTTCGTTGGTTCCCGGGGGGGAAATGGTACCAAGGCGCCCAAGAGCGAAGGGTGACGTAAACAACTCGACACCAAGGCTCCCAAGAGCGAGCGGCAACGCAATAATCTCCACTGGCTTCGTCAGAACAACAATCACCACTGTTGCCCATTGCTGCCCCCCTCCCCCTCCAACCTCCTTGTCACCCGTATAGGTTTCGGTATATAGTTTCACGTCGTTCATTTCAAATCGTGCTCATTTCTAATTGTGCTCGTTTCTAATTGTTCCTGGCCCCCCACTGGCCAGGAAGAGGCCCAGGATAGAACAATTAGAAATGAAAAGATCTTGGCCCCCCCGAGAAATCAAAGAACCCTCGAACAATTAGAAATGAACAATGTCTACACGCGTGTACGATGGCCAAGGGGGCTTTGACGGGAATGGCACCGATCCCCGACTCTCGCAAAACCCTTACCTATTCGTCTGCCTTCCAATCGGGAGATACGAAAAAGAAAACGGGCCCAAACCTCCTGCGGGGTTCTGCCTTTTGCTGTTTGCTCGCAGCTCGCAGACCCGCGGGCCCCTCTTCCTGCCGTGCGCCCCCGACAACTCGAGCGCACGTGCGGATCGCCTCTGCCGTGCCGCCACGGAAACATGGTTTGCAGCTGCAGTCTGTACCGGTGGATCTGGCCGCAACCTTTCGAATCAATCCCCCTGCTCCAAAATCTCGTCCTCAATTCGAGTGCAGCGGGACTGGAGGCGCTGAGCCCGAACCTGGTACCGAGCCCCCCTGACCAAGGCAGGCTCAGATGATGGCAAGTCCTGCTGATAGGAGGAGGAGGAGGGGGAGGAGGAGGAAGAAGACGACGACGAGGACGAGGGGGGGAAGACGACGAGGACGAGGGGGAAGGTGGGGAGGAAAAGGACGAGGACGCCAGAGGACCCTCCCCTCCGACGCTGCAACTTCCTCGTGGCGTCGGCCCCCGGGAACCTCGACCTCCCTTCCAGGGCCGACTCTCTTCGTCCCGAGTCGAGCGTTGACGGTCCCGGGGCCGGGCAAAGGCCCCGGGAGTCCGGACACGACGGGGAGACTGGCCGTCGCGACATTTCTTGTTGCAGCGCCTGGGTCTGAGAGGTCGCCGCGCCGACCTCGCAGACGTGCTGGGGCGGATCTTCGTTCGGACTTCGGTCAGTGCAGAACCCCGAAACGGCGAGCGAAACACGAAGCGAATTTCACGCGGATTTTGACTAGCCTTTATTCCTGGCCAAACAAAATCCTCGCGAAATTCACTTCGAAATCCGGAACGAAATTCTGGAGGACAGTCTGGGCCCATCCCGGTGTTCTCCGAGCGAAATCCGCTCTGCGATGCTGGCTGGCGCCATGATCAGAGGAGGACGAGGGATCAAGGGAAGGAAAAATGACATAAACATAAAAACTGAAAGGTCCGCACGGATTTCTCGGATCGGCGCTGGAACCCCCTGGCGCCGCCTCCGGCGCTGCTCCTGGCGCGCTCCGCGCGCCACGGAGGGGGGTCCAGCGCCGGTCCGAGAAATCCGCGCGGACCTCCGAGTTCTTATGTTTATGTCTTTCTTCGTTCCCCGAGGGGTGGAGGAGGGGGCCGACGAGGAGGACGGCGACCACCAGGAGGACCGGCCCCGCCCAGGGCGTCCGCGGCGGCGCCGCCCCCTCCGCCGCGGCGCCGAGCGCGGCACCCGCGCCGCCGGCGCGAAGCGCGTCGAGGACGGTCTCGGTGTCGTTGAGGATGTCGTCCTCCTCTGTCCACTGCAGCGCCTCTAGACAAGCGCGTTCCACTGCTCGCACAGTACCTACTCGCAAACGGCCTGGGTCCGTCGCGCGGGGGGGTGCGATCCCTTACGTAGAAGAAGGCATGTTTTTGTTGGGGCTTGTTTTCGAACGTGTGCGAATACTGAGTAGGCACTTTGCGAGTAGTGGAACGCGCTCGATGAGCCTCAGCCGGGTCGAAGGAGCGAGGGACGCAAAGGAGCGAGCGCCGACAGCAGCATCTGGCGACGACAGCAGATGGCAAAGGGAGGGAACGCTGAGGCCCGGCGGCGCTCCGGGGGGGGGGGCGGGAGTTTGGGAGTTTGTGGGTTCGACGCTCAAGAATTTCAGGCGTTTTCGTTGGTTCTCGGCGTTCCCGGCGGCTTTTCAACCTCGGGATGCTTTGCAGCAGCTGCGCCTCGCCGCGAGCGTTCCGGGGGGCGCCTGGAATCCCGAACGACCGCCGAAGACCCGAGTCATGACCCGAAACCCAATCGACGATGACTACTGAAAGCGGGCAGGCGGACGGGGGAGGGGGGGCGGGATAAGGAGGAAAAGAAGGAGGAGGAAGAGGGGGAGGAGGGGAGGAGGAGGAGGAGGAAGGAGGAGAGGAGGAGGAGGAGGAGGAGAGGAGGAGGCGGAGGAGGAGGAGGAGGAGAACGAGGAGGAGGATGAGGGGGAGGAGGAGGAGGAGGAAGAGGACGACGACGGCGGAGGACGGCGGGGCCGAAGGGGAGGAGAGGGCG
The DNA here is from genome assembly GCA_963575745.1 of Prorocentrum cordatum. Taxonomy (NCBI): domain Eukaryota; class Dinophyceae; order Prorocentrales; family Prorocentraceae; genus Prorocentrum; species Prorocentrum cordatum. Next base: position 276,168 of record CAUYUJ010016107.1, read on the forward strand.
AGGAGAAAGGATGACGAGGCAGTTGAGAAGGAAGGACGAGGAAGAGGGGGAGATCTCCCTCCCTTCCTCATCCTTCACTATGCTCTTCCTAATCGTCACCCGCGGAGAAGAGAAGAAGAGAGCTCATCGCCCTGGCCGTTCTATCCTACCCCATCGTCCTCTCTGGAGGAGGAGGTAAGGAAAGGTCAGGTCAGGTCAGGTAAGGTAAGATAAGGTAACGTAGGGTAAGGTAGCGTAAGATAAGGTAAGGTAAAATTTCGCTGAGACCGATGTTCCGACGGTCTGGGGAGAAAACCCGGGTAACCCCCTCAATGCGAGACATGAGCAGTCCTCGAAAAGAGGGCGCCAGCGACGGCGCCTTTCGGCAGACGTCGGCGTACGGCCGATCTCTGTCCAAGCCTGCTGCTGCTCCCATGCTCTACTTAGGGGCAACCAACGCCTGCCCTTCAAGCTCAAGATAGCCAGCGGGCCTGGGCCCAGTGAACAAAAATAGCTTCATCAGTGCCCTGCAACAATATGTAAATACAGTGGCCTCCAGAATCGGAGCATTGATCGCGATCCTCAGCCTTCGCACATTCGAATCATACATCTTCTCGGTACGAGAAAGCTTGACGAGGAGCTGAGGCTGGAGACTGCGTGGCACAACGTTGCCCAACAATTTGCGAAGGACGGCCTGCTGGGGCTCACTGGCACGGGACACCAGCGATGGGCTACTCCTGTGCACATGAAGATGACAGGGGTGCCGAGACTTTTTTTCTCCTCTTAACGCGAGGACGGTGCTCTTGGTCATGTGCTTCCTTCGTGGCGCAGCAGATCGGGCCTGCGACTTTGATCGTGAGCTGCGTCGTGCACGCCGCCTCGAGAAGGCTGTTCCTTCGGGCGCTGACGATGCCCAGCTTCAGCGCGAGGTCGGTTTTTGTTCTCGGTCGTGGTGTCCTCGACGGCCAACCTCTTACGAGCCTGGATGCCAGGATCACCGCCGCTCGCCGCACTCTCTCCTGGTATCTCGCCAACCTTGCCGAAATGGGGCGCCCATTGCTGACTCATCTGCTGTGCGACACGGAAAGACGAGTGCTGAGGCTGGGCAAGAGGCGCGGCAATGGGGAGACGGAGACTGCAAAGGCCATTAAGCCACATAATAAAGACGTAATGCAATAAGGAGACCAAAGGACACAATAAGAGCCACACGGCCTCAGATCAGCAGGTGGCGAGGCCCGCCGCGTATGAAAACACACACACATGCACACGCGCTCACACGCATACACACGCATACACGCACACACGCACACACACACACGCACGCACGCACGCACGCACGCACACAGCCTCAGAT
>CAUYUJ010016107.1:282500-295674 GCA_963575745.1 Prorocentrum cordatum
TTGTCCTCCTCCTGCTTGTCCTCCTCCTCCTCCTCCTCCTCCTCCTCCTCCCCGCCGCCTGCCCGCCTCCTTACGCCCCTCCCCCTCCTCCTCCACTCCTCCTCCTCTCCTCCCCTCCTCCCCTCCTCCTCCTCCTCCTCCACCTCCTCCACCTCCTCCTCCTCCTCCTCCTCCTCCTCCTCCTCCTCCTCCTCCTCCCTCCTCCCTCCCTCCGCCTCCTCCGCCTCTCTGCCTGCTCCTCCTCCTCCTCCTCCTCCTCCTCCTCCTCCTGCTTGTCCTCCTCCTCCTCCTCCTCCTCCTCCTCCTCCTCCTCCTCCTCTTCCCTCTCCTCCTCCCTCTCCTCCTCCTCCTCCTCCTCCTCCTCCTCCTCCTCCACCATCCTCTTCCTCCTCCGCCTCGTCCTCATCCCTCCTCACTCCTCGCCGTCCTCCTTCGTCGCCCCCCTCCCCGCTCCCCCGTGCTGCTGCTGCACACCCTCTGGAACGCAAGATCCACAGTGTCCGCGGTGCCGCCCGACAGCAGGTCACCACGACGGCACGGAGGAGAGGGGCAGCACCAGAGCAACCACCCCGGACCACCCCGTTCACCCCGAAGGCCGTTGCCCCCTCCTCCCCTCTCCGGCCACTCGGCGGGGGTCCTGGTGGGGGCCAACCCCCGTGCACTGCCGGGCATCGGAGCGCCCTTAGAGCTGGCGGCACGGAGCCGTGCCCGTGGCTGGTGGCGGTCTCTTCGGCCGTGCCGTCGAGGACCAGTGCAACCCAAGACTCATCAGCGATATTGCTGTAAACCCTGCCTCCAAATTCCCACCTCACGGACCCCCAGAAAGGCTCGTTTTCGCTGCGGGAAACACCCCGCTGGAAGACAATCATTCGAAAATTCGGAACTGTGCCAGAGCACCATTCCTGGGATTTCGACGCCGCGAACCACATTTCATGTTGCGTCTTTACGATCCTGACGCGTGCCAGAACACCCTTCCTCGGTCTTCAACACCGCGAATCAAGGTGACTGCTGCGCCCAGAAATTCCAACATCGTGCCAAAACGCCATTTCTGGGACTTTCGCCATTCGAATCCTGGACACGGCTGCACATTCTTAAGACGAGTGTGCGCGGCACCATAAGGAGAACCAACTTTGGAAAAGGAGCCACCCTCCAACCGTGAAGTTCTTGCAACTGTTTGAAACGAATGCGCGCGGCACTGAGGCGAGATCCACATTTTGAAAACGGGCCGCACTCCATCCGTGCAACTCTTGCATGTTTAAGACGAGTGCGCGCGGCGCTGAGGCGAGAACCGCATGTTGAAAGTGGGGCCGCCCTCCATCCGCGAAGCTCTTGCAGTTATTGTAAGACGAAGGTTCGCGGCACTTAGGCGAGAGCCACAAAAGCGGACCGTCCTCTATCCGTGCAGCTCTTGTTGCAAATTGGTAATACGAGTGTGCGCGGGGCGAGGGCGAGAACATTATTTTGACAGCGGGCCGCCCTCCATCCATGAAAGTGTTGCAAATCTCAAACTCCAGGATCATAAATGGTGAGGAAGTCTCAGACGAAACGCGCGGCCCACCCCTTCGACAAGCTTCGCGGTGCGACTGCGAGGAGTTGGTTACAAGGAAGAGGGATGGAGGAGCTGAGGGAGGAGGGGAGGAGAGGGGGCCGAGGGAGGACGACGACGACGAGGGAGGAGGGACGAGTACGGGCCAGAGCAGGTTCAGAGGAGGCGGAGGCGGAGGAGGAGAAGGAGAAGGAGAAGGAGGAGGAGGAGGAGGAAGAGGACGAACGAACGAACAGACGAACGGGAGAAGGAGGAGAAGGAGAAGCAAGCCTTGGATCCCGCTGTCTTGCCTACGACAGTCCTTGCTGCACTAGACTACCTGCCAGGAGGAGGGAGGAGGAGGAGGAGGAGGAGGAGGAGGAGGAGGAGGCGGAGGAGGAGGAGGAGGAGGAGGAGGAGGAGGAGGAGGAGGAAGGGGAGGAAGGGAGGAGGGCGGGGAGGAGGAGAAGCGAACGTTCCCTTGCGGGAGGAGGGAGGAGGAGGAGACGAGGAGGAGGAGGAGGAGGAGGAGGAGGAGGAGAAGGAGGAGGAGGAGGAGCCAGCGTCCCAGGAAGAGGAGGAGAAGGATGAGGAGAAAGAGGAGGATGAGGAGAAGGGGGAGGCGGAGGAAAGGAAGTGGAGAGAAGGAAGAGCAGGAGGGACACTTTCCACGTGCTTGTGACAGGAGGGGGCCGCTTGCTGAGGTGATCTCGCGACACGCACGCGCTTTGTCTGGATCCTCGCCCTAGCTGCCTCCCCTCTGTCCTGCCAGGTCATCCCACTCTGGCCCTGGACACGACGACGCTCTTGGGGCCAGCATTTCGATGGAAGGTGTAATGATGAAACAAACGATTGTGAGGGCGGTCGTCGACGGTGGTTGGGCATGATGCATCGTGGTTGTGGCAACGACGATGACGAGAGGCGCAGGCAGGGACGCGGATCGGCAAGATGAAGAAGACGATGGTCAGACGCAGCGAAGCCACCCACCACGTGCAGATACAGGGCGCTGTGATATTGGCGTCCGGCAATATCGTCAAGTGGCCTGCTTCACGGCTGGGCTGACACCGCCCCATGGGCACCCACGCAGCATGTCAACCGGGACAAACGCCGCCGCCGACTGGGCTCCAGCCGATTGCTGGTCACTGCAGTGACCCGTACACCTCCTTCAGCATCGTGCTGGCCTCCTGGGGATCCACTGGCGGCGATGTTTCCCGATTCCGAAGCAGCCCAGAGACCGAGCTCAAGCGAAACATGGGTATGCAGAGGCGCAGTTTCACTGAAGTCGCCAAGCTGGAAGGTTTGATCGCGGTCGACGCGGCCAGCTTCGTCGCTGCCAGAAGCTGGCCTGCCCCCCACTGACGGCACAACTGATTCCAAAACGCCGCACACACAGCAACACGCAGCAACTCCAGGGTGGGAGTCGGCAGCATGCCGCGCGCGGGAGCCAACCCGGGAGCAAGAGTTCGAGGAGCAAGGCTTCGAGGACGCCTCGAACGGGAGCCCATGGCAAACAACACGAGCCTCTGCGGCTGCGCTGCGCGAGCACCACCCAGCACCGAGAGCTCGAGAGCACCCCGTGGCCGGGCCCACGTGCAGAAACGGGGCTCCGGGGAACCCCTGCGCCCGAATCGCAAGCGTCCTGCCCGCCCGGTCTGGACCCCTTCCCGGGGACCCGTTTTTCTTCCTTGTTTGACATCCTCGAGGCCCAGCGAGGGCCCTCAGAGGCCGAAAATAGCGAAAGACCTCGCGTCGTGTTTTTTCACAGCGCGAGGAGGTCTGGGTTTCCAGCTCGAGCCCCCCCGTCGCCGACGTGTTGGGGGCTGTTGGGTGGCTTTCGGGCCATGGCCCGGGCCTCTGGCTGCCTTTTTGGGACGATCTGGGCGCCCCCCCCCCCCCCCGCGACGCTCTCGGCGAGGCGCAGCCGCGGGACGGCATCCCGAGGCTGGAAAACGCACGGAAAATTGCGGAAGCTCCCCCTCCTCCTCCTCCTCCTCCTCTTCCTCCTCCTCCTCCTCCTCCTCCTCCTCCTCCTCCTCCTCCACCTCCACCTCCTCCTCCTCCTCCTCCTCCTCCTCCTCCTCCTCCTCCTCCTCCTCCTCCTCCTCCTCCTCCTCTCCCCTCCTCCCTCCTCCTCCTCCTCCTCCTCCTCCTCCTCTCCTCCTCCTCCCCCCCTCCCCCTCCCCCTCCCCCTCCTCCTCCTCCTCCTCCTCCTCCTCCTCCTCCTCCTCCTCCTCCTCCTCCTCCTCCTCATCCTCCTCCTCCTCCTCCTCCCTCCTCCCTCCTCCCTCCTCCCTCCTCCCTCCTCCCTCCTCCCTCCTCCCTCCTCCTCCCTCCTCCCTCCTCCCTCCTCCCTCCTCACCTCCCTCCTCCTCCCTCCTCCCTCCTCCTCCTCCCTCCCCCCCTCCCTCCTCCCTCTCCCTCCTCCCTCTCCTCCTCCCTCTCCCTCCTCCTCCTCCTCCCTCCTCTCCCTCCTCCTTCCTCCTTCCTCCCTTCCTCCCTTCCTCCCTTCCTCCCTTCCCTCCCTTCCTACCTTCCTCCCTTCCTCCCTTCCTCCCTTCCTCCCTTCCTCCCTTCCTCCTCCCTTCCTCCCTTCTCCCTTCCTCCCTCCTCCTCCTCCTCCTCCTCCCTCCTCCTCCTCCTCCTCCTCCTCCTCTCCCCTTCGCAAGGCCAGAGCGGCACAAGGATCCGGCCCAGAAGCCCAAGGGGGGCACAACGTCCGCGGCCCCGAGGCCTGGCCCGTGCCGAGTGCTGCCAGAAGTGCCCTCGGCCCCAAGGTGGCCCCGGGGTGTCCCGGGAGGCCCCGGCGGCCTCCGGAGTGCTCCCCCACGACCCTCTCCTCCGGAGTGGCGATCTTGTCGCGACGTCGGCCCCTGTAGGAATATCCACCACTTCCCTCAGGCCAGCTCCGCAGCTGTTTTGCTGATGGTCCTGGGTCCGGTGAGAACGGCCTGTGGAGGCCGATAACGGCGGGAGCCCAGACGCCGCGATTTGTTTTGTTTGCAGCGCCTGGGTCCGATGGGAGGCCCAGGTAGCCCCAGAGGGTCCAAAGGGGGCGAGGAAAGCTGAGGGCACTGTGGCGCCTCTGGCCTCGGCTGCCCCGATGCGCAACACGCAGCCCGTACCGTGCTGACACGGAGCTCCCCGCGTAGGCTGACAGCGCAGGTCTGGCGCGACACGTTCGCCACAGCGTGGGCGAGCCTGTGCCGAGCCAGCACTCGAATAACGACATGTTTGTGTGAGTTCTTGCTCGAGACACGCAGCGTGTTCACGCGGACGTTTTGAACACGGTACGTGCTGCGTTTCACCACGGGCGCATCAGGGCGGCCAGGTCTCGGGCAGCACCCGGCGCCGTGCATCTCTTTTTTGGGGCGGCCTTGCTCCTGCGTGATGGCGGGCGTCGCGAGATCGTCCACGCTGTACTTGACACGCTCGACCTCTTGCCAGACCTCGCGGGGCGGGAACAGTGTGGCCAATCTAGGGAGTGTCTTTTTTTGTTGGCGGTGACCCAAGTTATCCGGTCGGGGGGGGAGTGGGGGGATGTGCTGGCCGAGAGCCTCGCCTTTTCGCTTTGGACAGCCCCGCGCATGCCCGCGCGCGCGAGTACTGCGCACCCCCTTCGGACCGGCGCAGCCATCGAAGTCAGGTTGTCAGAGGGAGGGAAGGCGTGCGGGCGGGCCGTATAGCCTACAGTGATCGTCGAACCTCACAAACAATCTCCTACCATCCACCCGAAGCTCCGTCGATCTGTTTCTTTTCAATCCGGGTGCTTTTCCTCGATTTCTGCCTTTGGGGCCCGTTCGCGGGCCTCGGGGACCACCAAAAACGGAGCCAGGGCGAAAAACTGTCTTGGGGGAGAGGGTCAGGAATTCTGGGGCCAAGCATTGACGAATCAGGTTGTCAAATGTCTAAGCACCCCTCTTGCAAATTCGACTCGGGATAAGCTAAACGGACGATGAGAGGGTGGGAACCGGCCCTCGTTCCGACGCGAACCCTCCTGACTTGAGGGTGGGACGCGGGAGGCAAATAGCAGGGGAAGAGTATGGGAGGGCTGACGCGTTCGCCCTGGATCCCGCTGTCGACCTGTTAAACACTTTAGCTAACTCTGGCCGTTTCCAGTGTCCGACGTGGCGCAAATTGGCCAGCGCAGCGTGAAAGCGTGATAGGCTCAAGAAAGCGAATATGAGCGAGCGTTGGAAGAGCGGGATCGAGCGTGAGGGCGTCATAACTAGGCTCAGAAAGCGCGGGAGGGCAGAGGCGGCGGAAGAGCAGGGATCGAGCAAACGAGGATGCGGGGGCTGCAGCCGGACAAACACCTTTTGTCCGAGGGGCGATACATCGCCAATAGACCCGCGATCCGCGATAGGCCCTCCTCCTCCTCCTCGTCCTCCTCCTCCTCGTCCCTCCCTCCCTCCCTCCCTCCTCCTCCTCCTCCTCCTCCGCCTCCTCCTCCTCCTCCTCCTCCTCCTCCTCCTCCTCCTCCGCCTCCTCCTCCTCCTCCTCCTCCTCCGATAGCGAATCCGCACCTCCGATCCCTGAGCGACTGGGCGTCGATGCGCCCCCCCCCCCCCCCTGAGCCCGTCCTCCCCTAGCGTCGCCTCCGATTGTCGGCCCGCCAGGCCTCCTTCTGCGACCGAACTCGCAGCGCAAAAGGCTTCCACAGATCCTTCTGGATGATCCGCCCAGCCCCCGCGCCACTCGACTACACGCAAGAGTGACCCTGCGCAAGAGTGACCCTTGGTGCGCGGACTAAGGGGGCGCAACGTGGCCAAATCCAGGCGCGCCAACAGCGGCTATCGCGTCGCGCTGAGCGATCGGGGGAACCCAGATGAGCCCGCACCAAAGGTCACTCCGGCGAAGGGTCACTCTTACGCGTAATCGAGCCACGGGGGCTGCCGAGCCGGTGTTTTGCCCTGCGGCCTTCGCTGGGGGCGCGTGCCAGTCGCGTGGGCCGGCCGACATCTGGCTGGCGGCTCTACGATGTGCGCGTGCGCGGGCCCAGGATGATGATGATGGTGATGATGATGATGATGCTGATGATGCTGATGATGATGATGACGATGATGACGACGATGATGATGCTGCTGCTGATGTTGATCATGATCATCCTCATCATCACCACCATCATCATCAGCATCACCACCACCACCACCATCACCACCACCACCACCACTTCCACCACCACCACCACCACCACCATCACCATCATCATCATCATCATCATCATCATCATCATCATCATCATCATCATCATCATCATCATCATCATCATCATCATCATCATCATCATCATCATCATCATCTCGACGCTGGCGTTGTCCGCGGAGGCGAGAGCGCGCAGCACAAGGGTCGGGGGCCCCTCGGGGGCCCCAGACCTGACCGAGGCCGGCGCGTTCCCGCGAAAGACGTCCGCAGCTTCTCGGTCGGAAGGGTATCGCCTGGAGCTGCGGCCGGCACCCACCGGGATCTGGGCCCAAGACTCCTATCACTGAAGTCATGTCGGGGCGGAGATGTGGATTTTGCGGCCGCCCTCGAGACACGGAGCGAAGATGACTCATCGTAGACTTAACGCTTTATAACTGGAAGATAGCAGCAATCAGCCGACAACAGACAATCGACAGAAGGCAAACCATAAAGTATGCACGCAACCATGCAAGGCAGCAGGCAGTAACACGAGCGATCGGGAAAGTAACTGCGCAAACACGCGGGTAAATAGTCGCGGACAAAGATACAATCACAAAGAGAACCAACAAGCAAACCGCAACACGGAGGCATAATACATCATGTAAGTGAGACGCTCCGCACCGAACAATCACTACTATGCGCGGGTATGCCTGCCAGCTTACGGGCGAACGTACATGCAAACGCTTGAGCGCACCTCGAAGCGCTTGCCAACCACAGAAAGCAATTGCTAGTATTTCCTTGCACTTGCCAAGCCGTGCACTCACGCTAATTGAACATTGCTTGTACGTGCTCGCGCTGTCTCGCTTTTGCAGACGCTTGCTGTCAGTCTTTGCGGCGTGCTTACACCTGCTTTGCACTCTCCCCTGCTTGCGCTGACAACGCGTACCAGCGCCAACTTGAATGAGTGACTGCCTAACAAGCATCTGAATGTATCTGCTTACGTGTGCTTGTAGTTGCTAGCGCTTGTTCCCACCTGATCCACCTTGCTTACATGAGCTGGCGGCGCGCACAAGGGGGTGGAGGGAGGGGGGAGAGCTTCTTAGAAGCAGGGGTGCTTCTAAGAAGCCCTCCCCCCTCTCCCCACCCCCCTTCTGCGCATGGCCGAATGTGTGTACGCATGTGAGATGTCGCTTGCATTGTACAAACTTGTCCTGTACTTGTTTACTTTCAACCCGCACTTGGTTGAACCTGCTGGTGAACGCATCCGCCTGCAGTTGTCTTCGCTTGCCGACGCCTGTTAGCATCCCCTGCTGGCACCTGCTCACTTGCGCGGCTGCTCATTTGTTTACGCTTGATTCTGCGCGAACGCTAGGTGCCACATGATTATGCATGCTCGAATTCGCTGAAAGCTCTTACGCGTACAGGTGATCGCGTTTGATATTTGATTGCGCGCGACCTGCACCCTAAACGCCGCCCCTGTGTGCCTACAACCTGTGGGATCTTACGTACGTGTGCTCCACCTTGCTTACGCAAGCACAGCCGGCCACCTGTGTACACTTGCTCACGCATGCTTACACATTCTTTCGCACGCCTGAATGTCTCCACGCATGCCTGCACAAGGCTGCAGTTGCCATCACTTTGTTTTGGTCGCGGACCCGGCGCTCGTACAGATCGAAGTAGCCAGGTGGGGCTGTCAGAAAGCTAATTAGCACCAAGGCGGAAGAGACGGAAGAGAACGCAGCGGAGGATTTAATCTTTCTGCTCGTGCTTGTGTCTGCCAGCGATTCATCAAACCTGCTGGCACCACTGCAGATCTGCAAACGTAATCGCGCGCCGCATGTTCACAACCTGCTTGGGTAATTACGAAGCTTGCTTGCATTCGGCCAGGGCTTGTCCATGTGATGAACCATGGTGAGACTAGGGTCTGATGTGTCTGATACTTTCATGCATTTGTAAGTCTGTGTCTACACCTGTTCATACAATTGGCTCACATAAGGCGCCTTGTAATGTGTATGCGCTTACTCTTTGGTGTACAGTCTACGAATGATTCGACGCCCTTGCACGGGCAAGATCCTCGGGATAGCAATTGCCGCGGCAATGACGGTGAGGACAGTAGTGAACACATCAAATGTAAGTATGTGGTAAGCATTAGCAAGACGGAGGACGCCGTACTCGACTTTAGTGGTCATATGCCCCATCCCTCTTCTCCTGTCTCCGTATCTTCCCAACTCCTTCTCCCATCTCTTCGCTCATGCCATTATCCCCGTCTGATTCCCGCTCCGTTGTCGTTTCGTTTCGTTTCATATTGGGCCAAGGTTGTCACCCACCCACCACCGGCTCAGAAGTCAAGGAAGACGAAAAACATCAGGAAGGGCAGCAATACCGGCCTCCAGCGCCATTAGCTCGGCGACGAATGCGGACCCCACGCCCGCGACACAACGCCCAGCTCGATAGAGCAAGATCTTGTCGGACTGGTTGGCGTGGTAAGCGTATAAAGCAATTCCCCACGCGGCCGCCGTGCCTCCACGCAACGCGCCATCAACACACAATCGAAGATTTGTTTCCTGGCCCGTCAAGGTGCCGGTCGTCTCCTCCCAGTCCTGCTCGATATCCAATGCGTGATTCGCGGCATGGTCAGCAGTCGTATTGAAGTCCCTTGGGTCCCACTCGACAAACCCAACCGTATCCTGCCGTGGACGCCACCCACAACGTAGAAAATGATGCAGATTCCTAGCGATGCGGATGCATATGGGCCGAACGGTCTGATCGTCACATGCTGACCGTCCCGCGAACATCTCTTGCACCTGCTGGTTGTCTGTCTGGATCCATAGGCGCCTGCCAAAGCCACCCCATTCGAATTCCTTGGGATTTTGTCGTAACGGCGGCGCCTCCCGCAATGTAACGCCCAGTTTGATAACAATATTGCGGTGACCGGTGCTGTCTGGAATGCAAGCGGCTATCCAAGGAAGCTTCCATGCCGATGCCAGTCGTTCCCGCTCCGTTGTCTGTACTCTCGTCTCTTCTCCCAATCCACCTTGCCATCCTCCCACTCCTCCTTCTCCTTCTCCTCCTCCTCCTCTTCTTCCTCCTCCTCCTCTTCCTTTCCCTCTTCACTGTCCACGATTTGCATCCCTCTCTTCTTGCTTGCTTTTTCTCCGTGTTGCGAGAAGGGGGAAGTCGTTCCCCCGTCACACATCGGGATATCACCGCTACCAAACCATACTAGACTGGCCGCCGGATGGAGAGTACAGTATAAGTTGTTGCTTGGCATGGCTTGGCAGGGTTTGGCAGAGGAGGGCAAGAGTCTACATTAGCCTTCTGAGCCTGTCTGTTCTTATGCCCTACTGTGCTCATCTTTCATATGTTCGTCCTCCTCCCTTTTATCCTCCCTCGTAACCTCTCCTTTCACATCCTCTCGTCTGCCCCTCTCCTCCCCATCCCCTTTTTTCGACCGTGTCATCCCGTCTACTCTGACGTCGTGTTCCCCTCCCACGCAATCATTGCAACCGCCGTCGCGTGGCTTCTGCAAGCCAAGTTGTGGGCGGGTGGGTGGGATGATTACGCGAGCAGTGGAGTTGACAACTCACTGCGAGCATTGGTGAACTGCACCACGTAGATTGCACCACGCTGATTGCGCAACATAGATTGCACTACGTAGACTGCACCACATATATTACACAACATACACTGCACCACGTAGATTGCACCACATAGCGTGCACAACATATACAGCATCACCTAGATTGCACCACATAGGCTGCACCACACAGATCGTGCCACCTATATTGTACAACGTGGATTGTGCAGCAGATGTTGCTCCATATGCTTGCACACCATAGATTGTACCAAATACGTTGCGCCATATAGATTGCACAGAATTGATGGCACAACATAGATTTCTAGAGCCGCACTGTTTTGGGTCCACGCAGACTAGCACATAATCATCTCTTCTCCACCTCCTTCCGCTACTCCCCGTCTGCGCCAAAGCATGTCCATTGTCTCCTGTTTCTGATCTGCGTCATTCTCGCCCGTCCTAAGGCAGCATATGCGCAAACGAACAAGCAGGCACGCAAGAACATCGTTCACACACGCAAGCACCGATATCAACAATACAGGCAAGTGGTCAGTCATGCAAGGCAGCTAGCAAGAAAGAGTGCAACCATCTAGACAAGAGAGCACGCAAACACGCTCACATCAGTGCAAACAGTATCAGCAACATGTTCGCGAACTTTTCATACACAGTGAGGCACAATTGCGCGTGATTAGCCCACTTAGCGTGCACACAACAGCCTTCTCAAAAAGCAAGCACACCACAACGATCGGCACATGTCTTCGAAGTTCCTACATTGGCCCTGCAGCCACCCAGCGCCTACCGAATCCGCTCCCAGAAGGGCAGACGCCGCACGATCGGAACAAGGTCATCTGATGTGGCGTCAGCCTGATGGATCGTCTCCTGATTGTCCGACTCCCAGGCCTGCGCACACTGCTGCGCGTCGCAGCCGAACAGCGCGGTCGCCTGCTTGTCGTACAGCTGCACCGTCGCGGAGCCCGTGTGGTCGCTGACCTCGATCTTGCACAGGTACCGCCACACGGGTGCCTGGCACGTGTGCCCAGCGCTGCAGCGCCAGAGGTTGGGAGAGTCCTGATTCACCTTCTTCGAGCACGCGCGCTGCGCATCTCCAGCTGCAGTGCTCACCTGCTCTGGGCACGCGGGGTAGCACGGCATGCGGTCGTTTGGGATCTGCGTCACCTGTGGCCGGCTGCAGGATCGGTTCGCCGAGCACGGGGGGCGATGGCATGCACGCGCCCCAGCACTCCTTACCATCCTGGTGCTGCTGCTGCTTCCCACCCTGCCCCCTCTCCTCGTGGTCTTGTTGGCTGTTGCTCGTCGTGCTGCAGTTCCTCCTCCTCTTCCTCCTGCTCCTCCTCCTGCCTCCTTGTGCAGCTCGTATCCCCCTCGCCCCCCCGCTTTCCCGCCTAAGCCAGATGGGGGCGGGCCCTGAATGCAGGCAAATCCCCGCCCCCCCACCACACGTAGGGCAAGCTACGGCCGGCTGGGCCAGCACCAGTCTCAGCTGATGAAGAGACGGAGGAGAAGGAGAATTGAGGACGGGGGTGCGAAGCAAGAGAAGGATGAGAAAGAGCTTCAGCCAACCGGGGCATTTTTTCCCCCACCGCAACAGTTATCGTTTTTAAAGACTTATGCTTGAAAGGGTCTACATGTTGGCGGACTATCATGGATGCGAAGATTGTGGCGCCAGCGGATACCTGCCGATCTCTGCTCTGCCTATTGAAAGTGGGTCTTCGGATTTCCTTCCGTCGCCATGCTGACTGCGATACTCGTGGCGCGCAGCTTTGCAAACGTCCATCACGGAGAAGCTAAATCGGGGCAAATGATAACCCTGGCTGGTATTCACACCGAACCCTCGGACTCATACCAAAACGACGTCACGTGCATCTTTTCCTCCGCCTCCTCCGCTCCTCCTCCTCCTCCTCCTCCTCCTCCTGCTCCTCCTCCTCCTTCTCCTCCTCCTCCTCCTCTCCTTCCTCCTCCCCTTCCCCCTCCTGCTACTGAAAGGAAGGAAGGGTATTGAACACGGGGGGGGAAGACCAGGGCTGGAACAAACGCAAGGGATGGTCCCAAACACTTCCAGCTTCCCGCGCTCCTCCTCCTCCTCCTCCTCGTCATCATCATCATCATCATCATCATCATCATCATCATCATCATCATCATCATCATCACCATCACCATCACCATCACCATCACCATCATCATCATCATCATCATGATCATGATCATGATCATGATCATCATCATCATCATCATCATCATCATCATCATCATCATCATCATCATCATCATCAGCATCATCATCATCAGCATCATCATCACACCATCACCAATCATCCCCACCATCACCACACCAGCACCAACATCACCATCACCATAACCATCACCATCACCATCACCATCATCATCATCATCATCGTCATCATCATCATCAGCATCATCGTCATCGTCATCATCATCATCGTCATCAGCATCATCATCATCCAGGTCATCATCATTACCATCACCATCGCCATCATCATCAGCACCACCACCATCACCATCATCATCATGATCATCATCATCATCATCATCAGCACCATCATCATCATCAGCAGCAGCATCATCATCAGCATCAGTATCATCATCATCATCGACATCATCATCATCATCAGCAACATCACGACAATCACCATCATCAACATCATCAGCATCATCAGCAGCATCAGCCGCATCATCAACATCATCAGCATCATCGTCATAGTCATCGTCATCGTCATCGTCATCGTCATCGTCATCGTCATCGTCGTCATCATCATCATCATCATCATCATCATCATCCCTCTTGCTCCTCCTCGTCCCCTCCGAGTGCAATCCCAACGCCCGGGGCCCTCCCGAGCGAAGAGGGAGGGGGTACGGAGAGCCGACGGGCTGCCCCCCAGGCAAGAGGATCACGAAGGAGAGGGAGGGGGAGTTCG